>OY728162.1:93721872-94181872 GCA_963277665.1 Viscum album | reverse complement strand
ACCTTCTTTATTTGTGATTATAAGCCCCTATTGAAGATCTACACCATCTGGGTCTGTGATTTCTTCCCGATTCTATCTATCTCTCTCTCTCTCACCTACTCCTCTTCTAGAAAAATGATGGATGTTTTACCCCTGTTATGAATGGTTTAGATCTAGATATGTGTTTGATGGATCTTGATATGTTTGATCATATTTCTAGGATTTTATTCAAGATCTCATTCATCATCACGATTAGGGTTATTCCCCTCAAATTGGGTATATCCTTTGGCGACCGTTCATCATCAAACTTTAGGTAGGTGGTCTAAATTCTAATCCCATAGTCTTGTTTAAATTACGTGTATGTAATTGTTATAATTTCAACTTCCATGATTGTGTAATTTCTTTAAAGATTTAATTTATTAGTTTATTTTCAAAGTATTAACCATTTAGGTTAATTGGGGAAATTGAGGCTATGAATTGAATTAGTTAATTATTGAATTAATTAATGGGATATTAGGGGTTATGAAATTGAATGTGAAATTAGAATAATTAATTATTGAATTAAGATGTTTAATATTGAGAATTTTATTTGATTAATTAAATTTTCAATTAATTAATGAGATGTTGATATTGTGAAATTGGTTTGAATAATTGATTGTTGAATTAATTATTGGGATATCATGGTTGTCAAATATATTAATTAATTATTGAATTAATTAATGAAAATTGTTGTGGTTATTCAATTAATTCATATAAATTAATTAATTGTTGAATTAACTGACAAATATTTTGAATGAGGAATGTGATAGAAGGTTAATGTTGATCAACCTTGAATCATGTGATATATGTGATATATGTGTTTGATTGAGAATGGGTTGTCGGACATAGACTAATGCTCTAAATACCCATAGGGGTGTTAGACATGGTGTTTTAGACCCAATTACATGAATGAAAATATTATTATATGAGAAAGGGAAAAATTCTCAAAATATCCATGAGGTGTGAGACATGGACTCATGCTCTAAATACTCATGGGGTGCTAGACATGATATTTTACACAAAAAATGTTGGCATTGGACTATGTTTTCAATTAGCCATATTATAAATTGAAATGAAATGGATAATGAAATACCATTTTTTATAATCAATTGTAAATTAAAAATTTGGTATTTTTTAGACTCCAGCAAGGGCTGAAGTGGTATTATGGTTTATGTTTCCTTAAAAATCTGGTGGTTTATTTAGTTAAATAAAATATAGTTATAAAAACGTAATCTGTTTACTTTATTACTTTTATTTCATTATTTATACAACCACACACACTGTTAATGACATGATTTGTTTTAGACACAATTGGTGGTTCTTGACTGAGTTATACTCACACCCTACTCGGGCTGCCTGATCATTACCCGAATAGAATTCATGTTTTCAGAATAGGGTAAGGGAATATGCCTTATGTTAGACGAATGATTTGGGATGGAGCATGGATAAGGGACCCATACGTGGTTTGGGACACATTGGGTAGTTGTCAGTGTCTTTAATTTTGGGTTTTCATTCTAACACTTGGCACATACTTTTTCATGACATATCCACTATTTATTTTTGACATTGTATTTCCAGTTTTGGTCATATTATGATGCTGGTATTATTATAGTTTTGTTATATCATTGTGTTATTGTCTATTTTATTTCACTTGTGGTATTACTCAGATAAAGAGGGTACAATCTCCACTTGATCGATATTATACCCTCGCTACTAGTTCGAAGCCTCTAGCATACAGGGAGGCATGCCTGAGGTCATGTGGCAGACCAGCTCAGGGAATCAATCTTTGGAACTCAGATCCGGACATCACAAAGTGGTATCATATACCAAGTTTCATTTCTTTTATTTGTTCTTGCTATTTGTGAAAGGTATAAAAGAGAGAAAGAAGAGTAATACCATGGACATGATCTCATGCATGAGAGTTTCCTCCCCATGTATGGTGGGAAATCAAGTACTCATGATGGGATGATTGTTATTGGTATTTGTTGTTACAATTGGATGTTATTTAACCTTGGGTGATGCACTTATTGTGTGGCATGATAATTGTTTATGAGAATTTTTGAGATTGGACTCATGACCCTATATAGCACAAGAGATGAGTATGAAAACATCATTCTAGGAAATCGAGATTATTTTGTGACATGCATCATTTTAGGGATGCATAGGAAAATGGGTTTGGGGTAAGTTATTGAACTTGAACTGTTTTCTGTGCTTTTTAAATTGAACAAAAAATGTTTCTAATATGAAATTGAGAATTGTAAAATGATGCAAGATGGGAATAATGAGTTTATAATGAGAAAATTGATTATGGAAATGAGTTTACCCTTTTTTAACTATGACCTAGATGTATGATAGATAAGGGTAGTGATAAAGCCTCAGTTTTGATAGTGTGGCGAGGTTTTGGGGAAAATGACTTGTTAAGGTTTTATGTGACTTTCCCAAAAATGTTTAAACTCGTGTTATTTTTTCTAAGGTGTGTGTTTGGAATTGAAGCAATTTTCTTCCACGATGACGCTTTTTTAGAGTAGAACATAAGGACATAGCTGAATATGTTCCTATAATATTTGGAATTTCATGATTTTTACAATGATAATAAAAACCCTCTTATTGATAATTTATAATTTTTTTATGTGTAAAAAAATGATTTATCATCGAAATAAATTAATAAATGTGTTAAAGGATGTGAATATAATAAAATCCTAGTTAACACTTTAGAATATTCAATGAAATATTTTCAGAGTTATCCACTGAGTTAGTGAGAGATTCTGAGAACCATAATGCATTGAAGAAGACAAAATAAAAATATTAAATATATTATATTAAGTGTAGGAAATTTATTCCTAATAAATGAATAACTCCAAAACAGTGTATTTTATAAGAAATATGAGACCACCGATAGGTCTAGGAAATAGTTTTTTATCCTAGAAGGGGTATACGATTTGTAAGCATCAAACATTTGGATGTATCACGCACAAAAATAATTTATTTAATAATTTTTATTATATTATTTTTAAAAATAATTTAATAAATCCAAAACAGTGCATCGTATGAGAAATATGAGACCATAGTTAGGTTTGGGATGTAGTGTTTACCCTAGGTAGGGTATAACATTTTTAAGCATAAGACGTTTGGATAGTTCACTAGTGAAAAAACCATTTTTATTTTTAATTAATTAATTAATATATTTGTTAATTAATAAATAATTAATATCTCTAAAATAGAATGTTATATGAGAATTCTGTGACCACAATTGGTTTCAAAATAGAGGGTTTACCCTATAAATGGTATAAATTTTATATACAGTGAACTCTTGGTTAGTTCTCCCATTAAATTAAGATATTTAATATTTTTGTTAAATAATTAAATATATTAATTAATTAAAAACCGCATTTACTGTTCATCATATCTCAAAATAGAATTTCCACCATTTTTCGATGCCTGCAATTTATGAAAACTCTGATTTCACTCATTTTTTTAGCAATAAAAATTGGAAACATGTTAATATGGTGTTTTTAAACACTCCTTTTAGTATTGAACGCCATTTAAATTAGTGTTCTTAATTTGGGGACAAAAGGCACACAATATGGGTATATGAAATATCTGAATGGATCATTTTCCTTTGGTGGTCGATCATATGGAGTCCTGGTGACACCAAATCCCCCTTGCATGAAATCAGTAAAGACTTCATTGATCTTGTTCATCTATATCTAGCTGGTAGGTGACTGCTGCCATGCTCCTCAACCCTATGTTGAACTTAAAATATAAGAATTAGGTTTGTTTTTTATTTTATTATTATTTTTGTCATTTTTATTTACCTTCATTATTTACTTATCTAACTAGGAAAAAATGTTTCAATTTAGATAATTTTTTGAAAACTAAATTACTGAGGGAAAATTTAAAAGTTGATCTGATGGCTATTACAAAATGAAGAATTATACGAGGATCATTGCACCATATTTTCAAAAGATAATTTATAAAATAATATCAAATTATAAATGTGTGGAGTTAATAAAGAAAATTATAAGGAATTATCAAGCGACGATCACATCTTTTTATCAAAGGATAATTGCATGGGATTGTTGAAGATAATATTATACAATTATAAAATGATAATTTATAAATATAAATCATAATATAATTATCAATAGGTAATTTATTTGAAATTAAAAATGATACTTATAAATAAAAAGGAAATAATAATTAAACTGAATTATCATGGGTAATTTATACAAAATTTATCAAATGCTATTTTTTACGAAATTACCAAAGTATAATTGTAAATAGTTATCATGTGATAATTACAACGAATTATCCTAGGTTAATTGTGATAGATTATAAAAGATAATTATAAAAGGATAATTTATGAGAAGTTATCAAAATATAATTATAAAAGGATAATTTAAGAGAAATTATCAAAATATAATTATGAAAAAATAATTTATGTGAACTTATTAAAAGATAATTATAAAAGGATAATTTAAGAAAAATATCAAAAATATAATTATAAAAGGTCAATTTATGAGAAATCATCAAATTATAATTAAAAAAGAATGATTTTAATAGAATAATCAAAATATAATTATAAAGTATAATTTGTAATAAAATTATCAAATATAATTATAAAATCATAGTTTATAATAAAATTATCAAAATATAATTATAAATGATAATTTATAATAAATTATCAAAAGATAATTATAATGGATAATTTAAGATAAAATCGTCGAAAATAATTATAAAATGATAATTTTTATGAAATTATCAAGAGATAATTATTATTGAAAGATAAAATGGTAAACACATGCTTTGACCTAAATGATAATTAAAAAATTATCAATGAGAGAGAAAGTTTCATTGCATGTGATATTTTATTTATTTTTGAAATAAAATTGTGATATTTTTTGTTTCTAGGAACCCTTGAAAAACATTGATCATTGAGGTGTCAATGTTTATGATAATGTGGTCGTGATAAGGTGTATGGAACAATACAGGGAAGTCTATCCTTACTGCTAATGATGATGACATTGAGGTAGGAAGTTCCATAACCTATTGAGATTGTTTAAACATGATTGTCATTAATATGATTATGCGTAGACATGTTTTGATGACCATTCTAGATTATGATCACATGTGGGCATGTGTGTAGCCTTGGAATCCCAATGTTACACTTGATACCATGAGTACTTGTAGTTTTTTATTCATGTATTATGTTTGATCATATGTATTGTGTGTGCTACCTTATGATGATATGATATGCTTTGTCATGTATCCTTCCATGATATGTAGTGACTCGGGTTTTTGGCCCTGTTAGACTTTGGAATATTTCTACGAATAATTCCAGAGCTAGGCACGAAGATGGCGTGCGATTCCGAGGCCCGATGTGCCCGGAATTAATTTTATAAAAATATTAAGTATTTTATACTATGCACGTGGCGGGGGTGTGATATCTCCTAAATGGTAGCTCAGAACGGGAATCTGAGGGAACGGTTGCGTCCGGAATGTGCCGTTTACCCTAGTCGGGGTGTAAACTTTGCGGGCGCGGGCCTGCGGAGAGAAACGCCACCAGGGGCGTTTTCGTAAATAAGTGGCAAAGTTAGTGTGCGGGCGTTGGCTCAAATAACTTTTGAACAGAGTCTTGGATGGAAAATCTGAGTCCGCCGTTGCGTTCAGAACGGCGCGTTTACCCTAGGGGTGATCTTACTTTTGTTCGCATCGGGCGTCGGGTTCGAGGCGGGTTTGGCGCCGGCGGGCAGCTGATATAAATATCACCCCCCCCCTTATCGTTCCTCTCGACGTTCTTCACTGTTCTTCACCGCCACTCCGCCGAATCGAGCAAATGAAGCACCCACGAGCTCGGAATTAGACGGAGGACGTTCCAGGAGCGCGCAACGGAAGCTCTGAAGCACAAATCTGTGGCAGAACGTCGGTGTTTCGCCCGCGAGGTAGGCGGATTTGAGTTTTAACCTCCGATCTTGTTTTTGCTGCGTTTTTCTGCAAATTGAAGTCGTAGCAGTGTAGATCGGGTCCCGAGGGTCGTGTAGACGCCTCCGGATCGCAAAACGGACCACCGGGGTGCCCTCGACGGTCCGCGGAAGATCCACCGGCGCGCCGGCCTAGCCGCCGGAGCGCAGCGGAGAGCCGCTGCCGGCGGCCGGTCCAGGCCGGCCGGACCGGCCTCTTTTCTCATACGGTGGTCTTTAAACCCCCGTATCTTGCAATCTGGGAGCCGGATTCGCGTGCCGTTTGCGGCGACGCGACCCTGACGACGAGGCGAACCCTCTGGAGTGGGTTTGAGGGTTTAAGGGTTCAGGATCGTGGCCCGGGAGTTAGAAACGTCGTATAAAATAATATTATTTTATTATTTTACGACTTCGGGCCGTTGTAACTTCTACCCGGAGCGTCCAATTGATGTGCCATTAGTGGCGTTGAGACCCTGATGGTACGAAGGACTTTTTGAGATGGTTTCCGGGTGTTGGGACTGAGAACGGGGTGCCGGCCCCACGAGGTCGGGTTTTGCCGTTTGCGGAGAAACGCAGTTTTTGCACCAGGAGTTCGATTTTGGCGGATGAATAGTTGATCCGGTGTTTTTTTCTGAGAGAAACGCAATGGTGCATTCCGTTCGATGAGTTTCGGAATCCAGGCATGGGCCCCACCCGAGCTGGGCTTCGGTGAATAGTGCCTTTTTCACTGGGTGTCTGTTTCGGACGATCGAGTAGTCGATTCCGCTTGTTTTTCCGAGGGGATTGTCGTGGTGTGATCCGCTCGATGAGTTTCGGGATCGTTGTGTGGGCCCCGCACGAGCTAGCTATGGTGAATAGTTCCTTTTTCACCGGTGCTCCATTTCGGGCGAGTAAACAGCCTATCCTGCGTGTTTTTCCGCGTGGAACACGATGGTGGCCTCGATTTTGGCCTAGGAGGTGTGTAGTGTGGCGTTGTGGCGGGTCACTCGGGTTAGCGATGTTTGGACCAGCAGTGGTTGAGGGTTCTCCCTTGGTTCATTCCTACGATGGTTCGTGTGGCATCACAACCTTCGTATGGGTTTGTGATCCTCTCGATGAGATGTTTTAACTTTTAGAGTTGTGGCATCCCTCCAGTGGGCCCGGAGTGGATCCTCTAGCATCTTTACACTAGATCGGGTTCTTGGTATCGCTGTGACCGCTTATTTACGGGCGGCGATCCCCTATCTAGCAGGTTAACCCCATAGGGTTTGTGGGATAATCGGAAATATGATCCCCTACGTGGTGGGCCATGCTCAGTAGGGTTGTGGCATTGTCGGGTATACGATCCCCTACTCAGCATGTGGTTTATAGTAGGGTTACGGTATCGTTGGTTATGTGATCCCCTACTCAGCGTATGGTTTCGGTAGGGTTGCAGCATCGTCGGTTCGATCCCCTACATCGCAAGTTATACCAGATAGGGTTTCGGTATCATCGTGACCATATTTATATGGACGATGATCCTCTATCTGAGTGTGGAGTTTCTGTCGAGCGCCAGATCGGGTTGTGGTATCCCCCAACGGATCTTGGGTGTGATCCCCTATCTGTGAGAACTACGTATGCCAGATCGGGTCGTGGTATCCCCCAGCGTACCCTGGGAGTGATCCCCTATCTGTGAGCTACGTATTCCGGAGTGGGTCTTGGTATCCCCTAGCGGACCCTAGCAGAGATCCCCTGTCCGAGGAGTTTGGTAATTATGGTGTTTCAACGATGTTTCCTCAGTGATGTTATCCGACGAGCGTGGTCTCTCGTGTGAGCGTCTGAGATGTTTGTTTGGGACCCTATGGAGTGTATCTCTCAGATGAGTGTCATATGGTATGACAATGTTCGTGTGGTGTACTCTCCTGGTTGGGGGCAGTTGCTGGTGATGAGGTCGGTACCTCTTGTGGCTTTGTGGCGCGAGCTGTGTATATCTAGATTTTTCAAGGTGTATGTATGGGCATACACCTGAGCTGAGCTGAGCTGACTAGTTGTGTTTAGCCGAGGATGGTCACGAGATAGAGTTTCTCTATCGTCTGGGTTTCCTCTGGCTGGGTTGAGCGGACTGTTGCCTTTCAGTTTCTCCCTTGGGTTTTGGGTTTTGGGGTGCCTACTGAGTATATTTATACTCACCCCTGCACGGGCTTTTCCCGCACATGTTTGTGTCTTGTGCAGACCACAGGCTTTTCGACGGAGTCCCAGGAGGACCCGGAGCAGGCAGAGCTTAGTGAGCGTGTTGACTGGGGTGTTTACCGGAGCTGTGCCGAGGGAGATTTCCAGCGGGTATTTGTGGCAGTGTTTCCCTTCTTCAGAGCAGGTTGGACGCGCTTTGTAGTTTTCTTTTGGTGGGATCTGTTTTTCCCTTTGTACTTCTACTATACTCTGGTTGTGGGATAGTGTATGCATGCTTTTTCTTTTCAGTTTTATATATATCTCTGCACTATTTCATGGAGGTGTTTGTGGGTGCGTGCGTACAGGTACCATAGTCTAATGCCTCCCATGTGTGTGATAGCCTACTCGGCGCTGGTCGCCAGCCCCTGGCCTATTGGAGGCAGGCTTGGGGAGTCGCGGCTCGAGCCCCATTGGGTCGGGTCATGACAGAGTGGTATCAAAGGAGGTTCTACCTTTGGGATCTCAGAGCGTAGCTGGACTAACTGTGATCTTGGTTTGGGTTGCATAGCAGCAGTGTTAGGATGTTTCGAGATTCGGCTTTCAGGCCAAAGACTCCAGTGTTGGTGCGGCGGCTGACGTATCCATACACCAGGACTCTGATAACCTTCCCTTCGACTCGGGACATTCGTACACTAGTCGCGGGGACATAATGGTACATGCATCATATAGGACTGGGTTTTTGGCTTTTCCTTGTCCTTCTTGAGTCAGCTCTCCAGATATACTCTTTGACTGTGGTGCGTCTTGAATGTATTTCAGGATGCCTCCATGACGACAGCCAGCGAGGGTTCCGCAGCAGGATTGTGCTGATGACCCGCCCCGTGTAGTGGTTGTGGAGCAGGGCGCAGGTTATGAGGTTGCACCTCCAGGTGGTCTGCCAGTTGAGCCACCACCTGTCGAGCAGGTGGTTGTGCCGGTGGTGCAGGACGAGGTTGCGCGCAGGCTGAGTGCGCTGCACGAGTTCCAGAGGCAGCGACCTCTGAGGTTTTGGGGTGATCCAGACCCCCAGGCAGCTGATGACTGGCTTGAGGCAGTCACCCGAGTTTTCCGCCTAGTGAGGACACCTCCAGATCAGATGGTGGTCCTAGCGGCGAGCCTTCTGCATGGTTCTGTCGGGCGATGGTGGAGTTTGGTGACGCAGTCCCATGACGAGGAGACGCTCACATGGGCAGAGTTTGAGCGGCTCTTCAGGGAAGAGTTCTATCCGGTGACGCTGAGGTCAGTGCGGATCCAGGAGCTTCTACAGCTACGACAGGAGAGCATGACTGTGTCGGAGTACTCAGCGAGGTTTACAAACCTATCACGCTACTCCCTGGATATGGTTCGAGACCCATTCTTTAGGGCTCGGACCTTCGAGCAGGGCTTACGCAAGGACATCCGAGAAGGTGTGGTTTCCTTGTGCCTGCCCACCTATGCTGGAGTGCTGGAGCGAGCGTTGGGGGTGGAGAGTTTTCTGGCTGAGCAGATTCCCCCTGTTAGTGCTGGGCACTCGAGAGCTGAGACTTCGTCAGTCGGATCGGCATCTGGTAGCTGACAACAGACTCAGGGGTCTGGACGTGGCTGACATTTCAGGAGGCGACCCCAGGATGGAGGATCTGAGACTCAGGGATCACAGGGCTCATAGGCCAGTTTTGGTCAGCCTCAGGAGAGGCGGTGTTACGCTTGTGATGGTCGGGGACATCTTGCTAGAGATTGTCTGACCCAACGTGCTGCTGAGAGGGAGCCAGTCGATGGACCACCTTGGCAGAGGCAGCGTCTCGAGCAAGGAGGTCCGCAGGGCGGCGGACATGGTGACGGAGCTGGTGCAGCAGGAGGAGGTGGTAGGCAGTATCAGTTTCCACCACCCCCACCCCCAGGTGGTCCACGCCAAGCTCAGGGAGCTAGTGGTCGAGGGTGAGGACAGCTGCATGCCCTGGAGGCTGTTGACCCAGAGGCACCGCGGATGGATAGAGGTACGCCTTGTGTCTTTTCTACTTACTGCAGTAGTTTGATAGAAACTGTTTAGTGGTACCCTCCTTTTTGTTGCTTGCTCAAGTTTTGTTCAGGGCGTTGGTAAGACCCTGTGTGGGTGTTTTTTGGTGAGCTCGCTGGTGTGTGAGACCCAGTTGAGAGTCCAGTCGCTTTCCCTGTGCTTAGGGATTTTCGGGGATGAAAAGTTCTAATGGGGGGGGGGAGGATGTAGAGACTCGGTTTTTTGGCCCTATCAGACTTTGGAATATTTCTACGAATAATTCCAGAGCTAGGAGTGAAGACGGCGTGCGATTCCGAGGCCCGGTGTGCCCGGAATTAATTTTATAAAAATATTAAGTATTTTTATACTATGCACGTGGCAGGGGTGTGATATCTCCTAAACGGTAGCTCAGAACAGGAATCTGAGGGAACGGTTGCATCCGTAATGTGCTGTTTACCCTAGGCGGGGTGTAAACTTTGCGGGCGCGGGCCTGCGGTGAGAAACGCCACCAGGGGCATTTTTGTAAATAAGTGGCGAAGTTAGTGTGGGGGCATCGGCTCAAATAACTTCTAAACAGAGTCTCGGATGGAAAATCTGAGTCCTTCATTGCGTTCAGAATGACATGTTTACCTTAGGGGTGACCTTACTTTTGTTCGCATCGGGCGTCGGGTCCGAGGCAGGTTTGGCGCCGGCGGGCAGCTGATATAAATATCAGCGCCCCCCCCCCCCCCATTATCGTTCCTCTCGACGTTCTTCGCCGTTCTTCGCTGCCACTCCGCTGAATCGAGAAAACAAAGTGCCCATGAGCTCGGAATTCGACGGGGGACGTTCCAGGAGCGCGCAGCAGAAGCTCTAGAGCGCGGATCTGAGGCAGAACGTCGGCGTTTCGCCCGCGAGTTAGGCGGATTTGATTTTTAACCCTTGATCCCATTTTTTCTGCGTTTTTCTGCAAATTGAAGTTGTAGCAGTGTAGATCGGGTCCCGAGGGTCGTGTAGACACCTCCGGATCGCAAAACGAACGACCGGGGTGCCCTTGCCGGTCGGCGGAAGATCCGCCGGCGTGGCGCCTGAGCGGCGGCGCGCGGCAGAGCCGCGGGGGCCGGCCGCCCAGCGCGGCATAGAGCCGCCAGCCAGGGCGGGCCGGCGGCGGCGGCCGGTCCAGGCCGGCCGGACCGGCCGGTCGGGGCCGGTCCGACCTCTTTTCTCATACGGGGGTCTTTAAACCCCCGTATCTTGCAATCCGGGAGCCGGATTCGCGTTCCGTTTGCGGCGACGCGACCCTAACGATGAGGCAAACCCTCCGAAGTGGGTTCGAGGGTTTAAGGGTTTGGGATCGTGGCCCGGGAGTTATAAACGTCGTATAAAATAATATTATTTTATTATTTTGCGACTTCGGGCCGTTGTAACTTCTACCCAGAGCGTCCGATTGACGTGCTGTCAGTGGCGTTGAGACCATGATGGTACGAAGGACTTTTTGAGATGGTTTCCGGGTGTTGGGACTGAGAACGGGGTGCGGGCCCCACGAGACCGGATTTTGGCGTTTGCAGAGAAACGCAGTTTTTGCACCAGGAGTCCGATTTTGGCAGATGAATAGTCGATCCTGTGTGTTTTTCCGAGAGGAATGCAATGGTGCATTGCGTTCGATGAGTTTCGGAATCCAGGCGTGGGTCCTACCTGAGCTGGGCTTCGGTGAATAGTGCCTTTTTCACCGGGTGTCCGTTTCGGACGAGCGAGTAGTCGATTCCGCTTGTTTTTTCGAGGGGATCGCCGTGGTGTGATCCGCTCGATGAGTTTCGGGATCGTTGTGTGGGCCCCACACGAGCTAGCTATGGTGAATAGTGCCTTTTTCACCGGTTCTTCGTTTCGGGTGAGTAAACAGCCTATCCTGCGTGTTTTTCTCTGTGGAACGCGATGGTGGCCTCAGTTTTGGCCTAGGAGGTGCGCAGTGTGGCGTTGTGGCGGGTCGCTCGGGTTAGCGACATTTGGACCAGCAGTGGTTGAGGGTTCTCCCTTGGTTCGTTCCTATGAGGGTTTGTGTGGCATCACAACCTTCGTATGGGTTTGTGATCCTCTCGATGAGATGTTTTAACTGTTAGAGTTGTGGCATCCCTCCGGTGGGCCTGGAGCGGATCCTCTAGCATCTTTACCCTAGATCGGGTTCTTGGTATCGCTGTGACCGCTTATTTACGGGCGGCGATCCCCTATCTAGTAGGTTAACCCTATAGGGTTTGTGGCATCATCAAAAATATGATCCCCTACGCGGTGGGCTGTGCTCAGTAGGGTTGTGGCATCGTAGGGTATACAATCCCCTACTCAGCATGTGGTTTATAGTAGGGTTACGGTATCGTTGGTTATGTGATCCCCTACTCAGCGCGTGGTTTCGGTAGGGTTACGGCATCGTCGGTTCGGTCCCCTACATCGCGAGTTATACCAGATAGGGTTCTGGTATCGTCGTGACCATCTTTATATGGATGATGATCCTCTATCTGAGTGTGGAGTTTCTGTCGAGCGCCAGATCGGGTTGTGGTATCCCCCAACGGATCTTGGGTGTGATCCCCTATCTGTGAGAACTACGTATGCCAGATCGGGTCGTGGTATCCCCCAGCAGACCCTGGGAGTGATCCCTTATCTGTGAGCTACATATACCGGAGTGGGTCTTGGTATCCCCTAGCGGACCCTAGCGGCGATCCCCTATCCGAGGAGTTTGGTGATTATGGTGTTTCAGCGATGTTTCCTCAATGATGTTATCCGACGAGCGTGGTCTCTCAGGTGAGCATCTGAGATGTATTTTTGGGACCCTATGGAGTGTATCTCTCGGATGAGTGTCATCTGGTATGACAATGTTCATGTGGTGTACTCTCCTGGTTGGGGGCAGTTGCTGGTGATGAGGTCGGTACCTCTTGTGGCTTTGTGGCGCGAGCTGTGTATATCTGGATTGTTCAAGGTGTATGTATGGGAATACACCTGAGCTGAGCTGAGCTGACTAGTGGTGTTTAGCCGAGGATGGTCACGAGATGGAGTTTATCTCTTGTCTGTGTTCCCTCTGGCTGGGTTGAGCGGACTGTTGCCTTTCAGTTACTCCCTTGGGTTTTGGGTTTTGGGGTGCCTACTGAGTATGTTTATACTCACCCCTGCATGGGCTTTTCCCGCACATGTTTGTGTCTTGTGCAGACCACAGGCTTTTCGACGGAGTCCCAGGAGGACCCGGAGCAGGCAGAGCTTAGTGAGCGTGTTGACCAGGGTGTTTACCGGAGCTGTGCTGAGGGAGCTTTCCGGCGGGTATTTGTGGCAGTGTTTCCCTTCTTCAGAGCAGGTTGGACGCGCTTTGTAGTTTTCTTTTGGTGGGCCCTATTTTTCCCTTTGTACTTCTGCTGTACTCTGGTTGTGGGATAGTGTATGCATGCTTTTGATTTTCAGTTTTATATATATCTCTGCACTGTTGCATGGAGGTGTTTGTGGGTGCGTGCGTATAGGTACCATAGGCTAATGCCTCCCATGTGTGTGATAGCCTACTCAGCGTTGGTCGCCAGCCCCTGGCCTATTGGAGGCGGGCTTGGGGAGTCGCGGCTCGAGCCCCGTTGGGTCGGGTCGTGACATGATATGTATACCTTGTGGTGTTGTTCTTGGAGATCAAGATATGTGTACCATTGTGACATATTATCCTCTGAAGGGGGGATGCAAATGAATTGTGATAATGATGATGAGGGACCGATGCACGAGGTAGGCATATGATGATTCCTTGAGAAATTTGTGTGATAAAATCAATGAATAAGGGATGTCGAAAAACTCTTGATCCCTAGTATTCACTCAATAAAGAGGGGAAGCTAAGTAGATCTTAGTCCGTAGTATGTTACTCGAAAAAAATGGAAAGTTGAATAGCACTCAGTCCCTAGTATATTTTTTGATGACTAAGAGGTGTTGATTATCTCTTAGTCACTAGTATGTCACTCAATGAATAAGGGAATATGGTTTTTTATTTTTCCCTTACATATATAAAGCACATATCTTCTTGATGAACTTTATGTTGAACTACATGATCACACATTGCTGAGTATCATGATTCATTGGCCTTGTGGCTAATGATTGATTCATCTAACACATTGATTATCCATCTAGCACAAAGCCAAAACTTATACAACTAGGGGTTTTTGGAATCTTCATTAGCACACGACCACCCAGTTTTAGATTGTGTGTTATTTTTGTTAAAAATTATTATGGAATACACTTGTTTATTTGAGAACACTAGGATAAGGATTCATCAGAGATGTCATAATGAGTCTTGTACTCACAACATACTTAGGAATTTCAATGTTCTTGAAGATTGCATGAGGGATTTGGTGAAGGGAAAGGGCCCTATAGTGGATAAATGAGCAGAGGAGTGTGGAGATAGTGGTATATCAGGAAGGACTATGAATAATCTGCAATTTATTTATTTACTTTATCTACTTTATTTCCATTGAACATACTTACCACTTATGGGAGATTCTTTATTTTTATCACATGAATGATATCTTTACCTTTCCACATGTTTACTCAAATTATTTATTATATTTTTTTGTTGATGATAATTGATCCTATGACATGATATTAAGGTTATAGTCTCCTCAATGATGGACTCAGACCCTCACTTCTAGTCAGTAGCCTTTTACGTACAGGGAGATGCACATGAGGTCACATAACATTCCAGGTCAGACCCAATGATTCTGGTCGGGATGTTAAAAAATGGTATTAGAGGATCTGGATATTCACTAACTTATTTCATCTATTTTATTGGTTGGGGATAGGGCAGACTAGAGTTAGGATGGTTGGGACTCAGTAAATGGAACTATCTTATTGCCTAGCCAGCACTAAATAACAGACCTTCGAGTTTCCATGAAGTGGTGAATTTATGTTCTGTTGTTAATATTGATTCACCTTCTATGATGAACATTTGTTTATATATGATTTATGATATTTATCATATTTTCATGCATCATGACTAGTAATGTAGGTTCAAATTACATATATATACCTGTTGTTGTACTGCATAGTAGTTTATTAATTAAATGCCTCAATTTTTGCTATTTGTTCAAGATAGTTTGTTTAATGTGATATATCTATGTGGTCATGTTGTGTTATGTAAATTAATTGGAATTAATTAGTTGAACTGAGCACATTGTTGTGTTAGTATATATATAGTGACTGTGACTAACATGTAGGGAAGAAGATAAGGGTTAGTTATAGGAGGGGTATACCTTGGGTTAAGGGTAGATTCCTAGGAAAACCTTGTTTAATCCCATAGAATAGTTAGGAAAACCTTACCTGATACTATAGATAGATTAGGGATTATCATAAAAACATTGTTTCTTTTATAAGGTTTTTACTTCTCATTAAAAAATAACTCACCTTAATATAGATTAATGGAAAGTTATCCAAAATACTTCTACAAAGAAGGAGATTTCAGTTTTACCACTGGACGTGTAGGAGAATTCACTTGTGCTTTTCACTCAAAATTTATCTGTGGTATAGGAAGCAGGTTTGATTCAACTGTAATTATTTCACTTTGTGTTTTTTATTCGCATAGAATTTTAGAACTATGTTCGAATATTCCATAATTTTCAACAACATCATTCTTCATCCATCCATAGCATCGAAGGATCTCAGAATGATGAATAATGGATTGTAATATTTGGTAATTCTTTGAACTAGTAGATACTTTTAAGGACTGAAATGTTAAGATGAGATTGATCTCATGTTGGGTGGACAACCTATTCAATACCCCTTACCGTATGGTGCTAACTGAACTAAAAGAGCTCAAGGATTAGTTGGAAGACATGGAGATAAAGTGATTAAAAAAGACAAGTTCTTCACAATGGGGTTCACTTATGGAAGAAGATAGTCTAAACTTATGAATTGATTACTAGAAGATGAACCAAGTGATGGTGGAGAAACAATATCTATTTGACAAGAGCGATGATATTTTAGATAAGTTATGAGGAGACCGGTGTTCCTTTATGATTGGTCTTCATTCGAGCTACCACTAGTTGCAATTTAGGGAGGAAAATTTTCCAAATATAGCGTTTCAGAGAAGATATGGACTGTATGAGTATTTGGTGATGTCGTTCAGGATGAAAAACACACCAAAAATGTTCATGGACCTTATGAACAGTATATTTCATCCATACTTGGGAATCTTTCTTCATAGTGTTCATCTATGATATCCTCATATACTCACTGACACCAGAGAAACATGTTATTCACCTAGAGATAATCCTTAGTTTCTTCGAGGACATAGGATTTATGACAAGCTATCTAAGTTTGACTTATATATTTGATCCGTGAAGTTACTAGGAAATGTGGTTACTAAGACCAATATATCGATAGACCCAGATAAAGTTGAGGCAGTCCTGTCCCAGACACATCCCCATGTGATTGAGATTATGAGCATTATGGGTTTCTCAAGATATTACCGATAGTTTATCTATGACTTATTCTAATTACCATCACCCTTAATAGGGTTAAAAAAGGAATTCAAATTATAATGGTCAGACTAAGTATGAATATGTTTTCCTTGAACTAAAGATAAGATTGAAAAAAGATATAGTACTAAAACTCCTTGAGCTGGGGATTTGTTATTTAGTGTACTATGCTGCATTAGACATCATCTTGGGAGCAGTGCTGATGAAAAGAGAGTAAATATTAGCCAATGGATCTCTTCAACTACAATCCCCTAAGTGGTGATACCCTAAACATAATTTGGATCTAACAATAATGGTCCAAACTCTAAAATGTTGGAGTCACTATCTCTTCATTGAGAGGTTTTTTCTTTGCACGGATCACAAGGGACTTCACTATATCTTTACATAAAGAACCTAAATCTTAGGCAGAGGCACTTTTTTGAGTATCTATATACATTTGATTCTGAGGTATTATTAGAACACTACCGTAAAGAATGATTGGGTGAGACTTGTACTTGGATAGGTTTCCTCCTAGAAAGTACCCGCGTTTAACCCTTGGGAGAGATCACACTAGCATTAATGAACCAGACCCCATTAGAACTCTATAGATTTTGTTTCCAGATGCCTTACCTATCAAAGGGTGAAGTCCAATCCCCAACATCCTAGAGGGTTGTTAAAACCACTCTTGATACATATGTGGAAGTGATAATATATCATTATGGACTTTGTGATGGGGTTACCCAGGACCTCGAGGAGTCGTGACATAATCTAGGGGATTGTTGATCGATTAATGAAGTCTTCCCACTTCTTACCAATCAAAGAGACTCACACAGTGGAGGAGTAGGAAAAGCATAATTTATTAGAAATAGTGTGCCTTCATGAAGTCTATTTGATAAATATTTTAGAGAGAGATGAAAATTTTACATAACACTTTTGGAAGGAATTGAAAAAATCCATAGTGACTTAGATCAGATTAAGCACGGTGTACCATCTTTAGATCGATAGACAGTATGACCAAACTATATTCATATTGGAGGATATGATTAAATATTGAATGAAAAACTTTGATGGATAGTGGAATGACAACCTAACCTGGAATGAGTTCACTCTCAATAATAATTATCAAGATTAGATTTAGATGAAACCTTATGATATTGTTTACAAGAGATCATGTTGATCACCAGTTGTTGGCATGAGGTAGGTGTGGCAATATTTGTGGGCCCGGGTTGGTTTAGGAGGCCTATAAAAGAGTTAATCTGATTGTGAATAGTTTGATAACTACTTAGAGAGGATAGATGTCTTATGACAACTGTAGGAGGAGACCTTTGGAGTTCAATGTGGATGATCAGGTTTTCTTAAGAGTGACTCCATGGTTGGGGATAATATGTCCAGGGAAAAAGAGAAAGATAACACATATTTTTTTTGGACAATTTGAGACCACCGAGCATATAGGGGTTGTGGCGTATTGTTTAGACCCACCATTTCTCTATCGAGGTATGCATGATGTGTTCTCTATGTCACAACTTCAGAGGTACATACCCATCCCTACGCATGTTGTTGATTGAGAGGACATTGAACTAGAGACTGATACATCTTATGAGGACCATCAAGTACATATCATTGAACAATGTGAGAAGGCATTATAAGGGATGACGATACCACTAGTCTGTATTCGGTGGTAGCATGAGAGGATCCTGGAAGAGACATAGGAGAGTGAGTCTGATGTTTGAGCTCAGTGGCCTGAGTTGTTAGAGCATGATCGATAGGGATATTTCTTAAGGACGATAAGTTGATAAAGGGGGATAATTATAATATCCTGATTTTTACACTAATAATAAAAACCCTCTTATTGACAATTTATAAATGTCTTGCGTAAAAAATTTGATTTTTCAGTGAAATAAATTAATAAATGTGTTAAAGACTAGGCATAAGATAAAAATATTAGTTAACACTTTAGAATATTCAATAAAATATTTTTAGAGTTAGACTGAGTTAGTATAATATTATGAGGCCAGTAAAGCCTTAGTGAAGATAGAGGAAAAATATTAAATATATTATGTTAAGTGTGGGAAATTTACTCAAAATAATTGAATAACTCCAAAATGGTGCATCCTATGATAAATCTGAAACCACTAATAGATCTAGGACAAAATGTTTACCCTAGGTGGGTTATAACATTTGTAAGTGTCAGATGTTTGGATGTATCACTCAGGAAAATAATTTATTTAATATTTCTTATTTTATTATTTTTGGAAATAATTTAATAACTCCAAAATGGTGCGTCATATGAGAAATATGAGATAATAGTTAGGTCTGGGGTGTAATTTTGTCCTAGGTGGGGTGTGACATTAATAAGCATTTGGAATTTGGACAACTCAATCATGATAAAAACTTTTTTTAATTAATTATTTATTCAATTTTTTAATTAATAAATAATTAATATCTCTCAAATGGTACGTCGTATGAGAATTCTGAGACCATCGTTGGGTCCATAATGGGGGGTTTATCATAGACAGGGTATAACTATTATACACAATAGATATTTGGTCAGTTTTTTTATTAAATTAATTTATTTAGTATTTTTGATAAATATTTAAATATATTAATTAATTAAAAATAGGGTGTACTATTCATAATTTCTCAAAATAGTATTTCCATCATTTTTTGGACACCCCCAAGTTTCAAAAACACTAATTTCACTCACTTTTGACCAATAAAAATTAGAAACACAATAATATGGAATTTTAAAACACTCTATTTGGTATTAAACATCATTTAAATCAATGTTATTAATTTGTGGACAAAAGGCACAAGGTATGGGAATATGAAATAGCCAACCAGTTCATTTTCCTTTGGATGTTGATCCCATGGAGTCCTGGTGACACTGGATCCCCCTTTCACACAACCGTAGAAGACACTGTCGATCCCCTTCATCCAGATCCCGGTGGTCGGTGGTGTCTATCATCCTCATCAACCATATGTTGCACTATAGATATGAGAATTAGGTTTGTTTTTTATTTTTATTTATCTTCTTCATTTAATTATCTAATTAGGAAAAATGTTTTAATTTTGATAAATTTTTGAAACCTAAATTTTCAAGGGATAATTTAAAAGATGATCTAAGGGTAATTTTAAAATGAAGAATTAGCTGAGGATTATTACACTAGATTTTAAAAAGATAATTTATATATGTTTATCAAATTATAAATGCAAGGAATTAATAAAGAAAATTATAAGGAATTATCAAGCGATGATCACATCATTTTATCAAAGGATAATTTCATGATATTATCAAAGATAATATTATACAATTATAAAATAATAATTTATACATATAAATCATAATATAATTATAAATAGATAATTTATTAAAAATTAAAAATTATAATTATCAATAATTATCAAATGAAAATTAACCTAAATTATGTTGAGTAATTTCTAAAAAAATATCAAATGATATTTTTTACAAAATTACCAAAGGATAATTATAAATGGTTATCATGTGATAATTATAATGAATTATCCCAGGATAATTATGCTAGATTCTGAAAGATAATTATAAAAGGATAATTTTTAAGAAATTATCAAAATATAATTATAAATAGGATAATTTAAGAGAAATTATCAAAATATAATTATAAATTGGTAATTTATGAGAAATTATCAAAAGATAAATATAAAAGGAAAATTTAATCCCCATTATCAAAAATATAATTATAAAAGAACAATTTATGAGAAATTATCAAAATATAATTATAAAAGTATAATTTGTAATAGAATTATCAAAACATAATCATAAATAATAATTTACAATAAATTGTAGAACTATAATTATAAAGGATAATTTGTAATAAAATTATAAAATATAATTATAAAAGAATAATTTGTAATAAAATTATCAAAATATAATTATAAATGATAATTTATAATAAATTATCACAAGATAATTACAAATTATAATTTTGAATAAAATTATAGAATATGATTATAGAAGGATAATTTGTAAGAAATTATCAAGAGATAATTATTCTTGAAAGATAATATAGTTAACACATATTTTGAGCAAAATGATAATTTGAAAATTATCAAGGATAAAGAAAATATCATCACATGTGATATTTATTACTCTTTGAAATAAAATAGTTATTTTTTGGTTCTAGAAACCCTTGAAAAGATGTTGAGCATTGTGGTGTCAAATTTTATGATAATAAGGCTGCGCCGAGGTGTATGGAACTACACCAGGTGGTCTATCATTTCCGCTGATGATAATGAATTTGTGGTAAGAAGTTCCTTAACCTTTTGGGATCATTTACACATGATTTCCATTAATATGATTAGGTGTAGACATGTTTTTATGACCATGCTAGATTATGATCGCATATGGGTATGTGTGAAGCCTTGTAACCCCTATGTTACACTTGATACCAAGAGTACTTGTAGCATGTTATTCGTGTTTGATGTTTGATCACCTATATTGTGCCGGATACATTACTTATGATGATATGTTATGCTTGATGATGTATCTTGGCATGTTTTTCATGCCTTTTGGTATTGTTCTTTGATCCCAAAATTGGTGGACCTTCATGACATATTATCCCCTGAAGAGAGGATGCACATGACTTGAAATAGTGGCAAAGAGGGACTGATTCATAGGGTAGGTATACGACGATGCCTCACGGATGTTGTGTGATGCACTCAATGACTAAGTGATGCTATCAAACTCTCGATCCCTATTATTCAATCAATGAAGAAGGGATTATGACTAGATCTTGGTACCTAGTATGTTACTCTATAAAAATGTAATGTTGTATAGCTCTCATTCCCTAGTATATTCTTCGATGACTAAGGGATACTGATTAGATCTCGGTCCCTAGTATCTCACTCAATGAATAAGGGAAGCTGATTATGTCTCATTCCTTTGAATATACAAATAAAATTTCTTCTTTATGAGAATTTATGTCGATCTACATAATCATATGATGCTGAGTAGCATGATGAATTAGCGTTGTAGATAATCATTGATTCATCCAACACCTTGATTATCCATCTAGTACAGAGCCGAAGCAGGTATGGCCGGGGGTTTGGGGAATCTTGGTTAGTGAATGACCATTAATTTTTGGATTGTTTGGTATTTTTCTATGAATTATTATGGAATAAACTTGTATATTTTAGCACATCAGGTTAAGGATGCATTAGTGGTGTCCTACTAGGTTATCTACTCACACCGCACTCAGGAATTTCGATGTGATTGAAGATCCCATGAGTGATCTGGTGAAAGGAAAGGGACCTATAGTGGATAGCTAGGCATATGAGTATGGAGATAGTAGTAGATTTAATCTGGAGGATCCTCTAGGTATTTATTTAATTTATATTCTTTATTTCTATTGAACATGCATGCCACTTACGAGAGATTATTTATTTTCATTACATGTATGTCATCTTTACTTTTTCACATGTTTACTCTAATTATTTATTATATTTTTTATTGTTGTTTATTGATCCTATGAAATGATATTAAGGGTATACTCTCCCCATGGAAATACTTAGACCCTCGTTGTAGGCCAACATCCACTTATATATGGGGTGATGTTCATGAGTTCATGTGGAATTCCGGCTTGGACCTGGTTTTTGGGTCAGGATGTTACAATATTGGAAACTGCGGCACAGGTAGTGTCGGGTGAGGAATTCTGAGATCAGTTCTGAGAGAAAATTAATTAGATTATGCAATTAATGGAAAGAGACCCAAGGTGATCTATGAAAAGAATTCATGATCTAACAAGGGAGTTCCATCTACAACACCCTTTGACTTTTACAGAAGAGGGTGGACCTAATGTAGCTTAGTTTTGGATCGAGTCCATCCAGACTATACCTGGCCACCTGGAGACTTCTGTTGAGAAGAGGTTCAAATTGGATGCTTATATGTTACATGGTAATGAAAATCATTGGTGGGACATCAAGATTTGGGATGCACAGCTAGAGACTATGGAGTGGAAGGAATTTTAGGATAAGTTCTTAGAGAAATTTTATCCTGAGATACTCTAGTAGAAGAGAGAAGTTGAGTTCATGATATGAAATTAGGGGAGTGTATCAGTGATGGACTATGCTGAACGTTTTATAGACTTTCAGAAATTTATTCCAACATTGGAAGGAGATAAGGCCACAACTAAAAAAAAGTTTTATGAGGGGATTAAATGTGAAATTAAGTCTGAGGTGAATATCTTCAGGATGAACAAGTTTTTAGAGGTGGTGAATGAGACTCTCATATTTGAGGTGAACCTGAAGGAGGTTTCCAGTGGAGGATAGGTGGTTCTAGCTGTACGATCATGAGTTATGACTTTTCAGATTAGGAAGTGTCACTATGAGAATATTATCTAGAGTTGTTGGAAGTAGAGTGACCAACAAGAGGTGTTAGTTAAGCATGATCTTAACTGAGTGTTTTTTCACCAGTGAGGCAGGCCCAACCAATGTCGTAGCCGTTGTCCCCAACCACCAGTACAGTGCCGATATTGCAGTAGGATGATACATCTACAGACGTATTATAGGAACCCAAAACATAAGGGTAGTGATGGAGTAACTTGACAGAGACAGAGTGTGGGAATGGGATATTTGGAACTATATTAGTCTCGTAATTGGAGTTCTACCTGCAATGGGAATAGAGGCAATGGACGACGTGATTCTGGGAAAGAGTGCCCATATTATTAGAGTGGTAAAGCTCAAGGTAATTAGAATGCATCACATGGAAAGGGGCATTACAGTTACATGACATTCAACCTACACTTGTGGATAGCAAGACTGGACCCTCAAAATATAGAGGTACTTTTCTTGTAGCTTCTATGCTAGCTAGTGTAAGGGTTGTTCTATCTACTGGTTAAATAGATCATCCATACATGGACAAAAAATAAACATACAGACATACAGACATAGATACGTTGAGACATACATACATACATACATACATACATACATACATACATACATACATACATACATACATACATACATACATACATACATACATACATACATACATACATACATACATACATACATACATACATACATACATACATAGACCCAAACATACATACATACATACATACATACATACATACACACATACATACATACATACATACATACATACATACATACATACATACATACATACACACACACACACACACACACACACACAAAGAGACATATATACATATAGATCCATCTGGTTGAAGATGCATATAGATCCATCTTGTTGAATGAGGTTGATGATTGTTGATCTGTACATCCAGATTGTATGAGTTTGGGGTTTGAGATGAGAAAAAACTAATTTGTCTTATTATTTATAAGAATGATTGAATAAGTGAATTGTAACAATATTAACTGAATCCCACATTAGAAGATAACTTAGGAAGGGGAAAATTTGTGATCCCATATACATCATCACTTCATTGATAAATCCCTTAACCACCAACCCATGGTTGTAGTTTGATCATGCTAGCTAGAATGAGTGCTTCCTTATGTCTTTTGTATCAACTCGTTCACTTGATTACCTTCACATATGATACTTCCTACCCATGAGATCACTCACCTACACTATGTGACACCACCATGGGTTCTATATTTTTGGATTATTGGCTCATTTTTTAAGAAATAATCTATTTTCAACACTTTTTCAAATAATGACATCTTTCTTATGATCATATATATATATATATATATTAAATTGGTGTTTTGGTCAAAGACCAAAACATGATCATATATATATATATATACTTTAACCATTATCAAATAAACTACAATAACATATTCATGGAATATTAAATATAACCCTTCCTTTATATAAATGATCAGCTTGATGGTATTAAAATAATTATCCAAGAATCACCAATAATCCAAAACATTATTACAATCATATTAACAAGTACTAAAACACAATATATCACCCTAATACATATTCTAAAAAATACAACCTGAACCCATAGGGTTATAACATATCACTTATGGATATTTTGATCTAATTAAACATCTAAAATTATATAGACATCATACCATCACACATCTAGATTTATAGAATCATTTTAAAAGAAAAATAATAATTATGGGTAAACCGATGTGACCTTTGAACCATGAAACAAACATCCTCAGGATGATAAACATGAACATAATATTGTAATAAAATCATTTAAAATGAATATAAAAGACTAATAAAAAATTAAATATTTATGTAAAAGGTAGTGGAGTAGGTATTTAATATATTTAATTTTATTATTTGGTTGGTTAGATTCAAGTAGTAAGAAAGCTGAAACCCGAGGTAAGGGTACTCCCAAATCACCCATTTTTATTTTGAGTTATGAATTCTCTCTATTCACCTCTATTTATCCCTAAAAACTTCAAATTTAATTCATCTATATTGTATATATATTTTCCTTATATATATAAATAGTTTATTTTCCCATTCTTTTCTAAGGATGTTCATGTTTTTTAACTTCCCTTTCCAGTCACATCTTTAAGGAAGAATTGATTAAATGAATGTTTTATATTTCTTATTTCATTTAATTAACCTCTATATTATAGGTTTTAATCTTAATTGATCTTTAAAATAACCATTATTTTATTTAAAATTAATCTAGTTCATTTATGGTCTTAAATAATACCTGATGTACTTATTTTATTTAAAGGTTTTTTGCTCAATTCATAGAACATCGTTTAAGGGGTTCATTACCACAATAACGTATCCCACACATTCTAATTATTTTTAATTAAAATGAGATCTAAATTTATGATTTATATTTAATTATTCATACATGAACATCTAAAAATCCTTAATTCCTTATTTTCTTGGGAATCATTATGATATATCATCTGGTTATGCTTTATGACAGGATTATGTAACCCCTTTCTATCTCATGGTGTTTTTCCTATGATTATTCTTTATATAAGATTTGTTTATGTGGAATAAAAATAAATTTACATATTATTATGTGATGGTGGGAATGTAATTACAGATCCCTAATGAATTGGGTAATGTTTTCAACTCATAAGATACCATGGATGGTTCATGGGAAAAAACCCAAGCACACTATGTTTAATTATCATGGAAAAGACCCTTGTCTTATTCTATTGATTTTATGTTTTTCCAAATTCATATAATTACATGATATTATTATTTCATATCCATTATTCCATTCTTTAATATGTTTATATTTTATCCTCCTCTTTTTTAAAATTAAGTTATTCCCCTTGGCCCATATGATATACATCATTATAATGTTTTTACATTATAACTCAAAATTTTCCTTTTATGTATGTACCTAGGGTATCCTATGTAGTAATAGAAGTTCAATGGGATTTTGGAGACCATTGTAGAGTTTGAAATAAGGGTGATGTGGTGTATTTTTGTGTTTATGTATTATGGATATAATCTCCCAACGACACCAGGCCACTATATTACTGAGTTACAATTTATTGGTTTTCATGTTAAAAATTATATAATAATATTTATAAGTGACTTGGGTTTATATATTTGGTATTAGATGAAGGTATAGTTATTTTAATATATTTTTTTAGAGTATTTAATAGTAAATACACCATGAATAAATTAAATCAAAGCTTATAAAGTCTTAAGATTTGATACATCATTTATGATTTATTCTTTCTATATTCATTATTTAGATTTTATTTGATAATAATTATAGTATTCCCATTAGTAAATTTATTACAATTTTAGTAAATTATTTTAACTAGAATAAAATATAAAAAAAATTATTATTATTAATTAATGAACTTAATATGTATTTTATAATTATAGACCTTCACATTCTTTCATGTTTAGTAGAAATATTCAAACAGAACCTCAAGACATGAAGGTTAGGTTATCAGTGAAAACACCAACCAGGGAAATCATTTCATTTAAAGTATATAATACATACCCACTTAATTTTCTTGGGAATAATCACCCATAAAACCACATCATAATCCCTTTGGTATAATTTGATGATATAATGAGCATGGATTGACTGTATTTATATAGACCCAACATCAGCAATATGTAGAAGAAAATCACATTCCATATCCCAAATCATCATCATATTATATACAAGTTCAAGGATAATGATAAATATTCTTTGTAAACTTATTCCCAATAATATATATTATTATCTCATGAGAAATCATATCTAGCTCAAATTATTAAGATAAAGGAGAGGATTATCCTTGAACAGATTCAGATTATGATGTATTATACTGATATATTCTTTAAAGATTTTCCTTGTCTTCCTACTAATCAAGAAATTTGTTTCTAAATTGAACTTATACCTAGAGATTTACCCATATCCTAGAGTCCCTATAGAATGAACCCTACTAAATTGGAAGAACTGATAAAGATACTAATAGATAATATAGACAAGGATTTCATATAACCAAGTAGTTCACCATTATGAATTTTGATAATCTTATTCATAAAAAAGGATGGTCCATTGCATATCTACAATTATTATCATGAACTTAAAAATATCATTATAAATAAAATGCACCCCCTTCCTTTGATTGATGACTTATTTTATCAACTACACAAGGATAAGTTTTTCTATAAGGTGGGTATTTTTTAGGGATATCATTAATTGAATGTAAAGAATGAGTATATTCCAAATAATTCCTTTCAAACATGGTATAGATTTAATTATTTTATAGTGATTCATTTTAGACTCACTAATTATATAGAAATTTTCTTGGAAATAACTACTAGAGACTCTAGATATTATCTTGAAAAAATTGTTGTTGTCTTTATATATGATAATATCATATAATCTATGATCAAGGAGGAAAATGAGGATAATTTTAATAACATTATAAAGAATTTGCGGAACGATAGATTTATGAAATGTATATTTATTGATAATTTTAGATAGATAACGTAATGTTATTGGAGTATGTTATATCAATAAATGGGATATATGTGGATCCTTCAAGTAAAATGTGACTAAAGAATTTTCTAGCCCAATATTTGTAATAGATATACGTAGTTTCTTAGGATTAGTTGGGTACCACTGATGATTTTTGAAGAACTTATCATGGTTTTCAAACACATTAACTGAGTCAACATGAAAGGGGGTAAAATCATTCTACATAGATGAATTCAAATATATATTTAATTAGTTAAAGATGCGGCTAATCACCACACATATACTCACACAACCCACAACTGGTGAAGTATTTTTGGTCTATAGGGATGCTTAAAAGAAGTGATTATGTTTTTTACTCATGAAAAAAAATAAATTGATATTTTATACCCTAAAAAATTTTAAGTTTCATGAATAACATTATTTATAACTTGATTTGGAGTTGGAAGAAGTAATATTCACATCAAATATTTGGAGGAACTATATCTATAATGATAAGTTTGATATATATATATATATCATAATATCGTAAAGTATATATTCATAAAAAATGATCTCAACATAAACTAATTTAGATAGTTAAATATTATCAAGGACTATGATTGATCAATTTTTACCATCCACAAAAGTTAAATAATGAGATAATTTCAATAAGAAGAAAAGATATTATAACCTTATACATGTTTAGGATTAAAAATTATACAATCTTAATAGATATAAAAATAATGTACATGGTAATCAGAAAGGAAGAAAAAACATCCTTTGTTTCATAAATTAATGTTCAACCATCCATTTCGGATAAGATTAAAAAATATCCAAGGGAGGATGTGGACATATAGAGGACATTGAGTTCTCCATGTAAGAGGAAAGACTTGGAGTTTTACATTTATAAATAAGGATTTGTGAGATTTGGGACACGATTATGAATACTATAAGATCCTAGGATTGAGTTGGATATATTAGATGATTCTTATAGAACAACATTCTCTATCCACGTAGTGAACACAATGATGTGAAATGAAATTTTATAGCACTAATAGTGAGACAATATAAAGAAAGAGTTTACAAAATATACATTAATGTGGATGGTATTCCAAAAATTTAAGGTAAAAAAGAAAAATTACCTATGCGATGATCTAACTGTTAACCACACATACATGACAATAGGAGAATATCATTAGGGATTTTTTCATGGGTCTTATGAATACATAAAATGGAAATAATACTATATGGGTTATATTGGATCATCTTACATTGTATTCTCACTTTATCTACATTTGAGAGGATTTATAATTTGATAAACTTACAAAGATATATATTATAGAAGTGTTTATGATTCTTGGAAGACCACTATCAATTATATTTGATCATGATTCAAGGTTTACCCCAAAGTTTGTGAAAATTATTAAATGGGAGTTGGAAAAAAAAGTTAAACTTTAATACAACCTATCACCCCCAAACTGATGGATAATTTCAAAGTATAACTCAAACACTTTATGATATGCTGAGATATTACTCTATTAACTTCAATGGAGTCTGGGATCAATATCTTCCATATGTAAAGCTCTCATACAATAATATATTACACTCAAACGTCTATATGGATCCTTATGAATACATCTATGGGAAAAAATATAAAACTAAAACATATTGGGTTGAAGTTGGAGAAAAGAATCTATTTAACCAAAATTGGTCAAAGTAATATTATATCATCTCAAATACACTAAAATTTTTATCGAATTATCATAATAGTGACAAAAGTGTTATGTTAACATTCATAATTTGGACTTAGATTTTATGTTTGAAGAAAATGTTTACCTTTATATATCTCCATGGAAGTGAGTCATGTGGTTTGGGATGAATGGAAAGTTATTTCCTAGAAAAATTTTCCCTATGTGATTCTCTATCACATCAGAATCAAGGACTATCAACTAGCATTACCACAAATTTTTTCTGAAGTGTATGATTTAGTTAATGTATCCCTCTCTAGTAAGGGCATACCAACTATGTCACATGTAGTCAATCCATTGGTTATTAAGTTGAAGTATGATTCTATTATAATGACTAGTCAATTATGATCATGGATTGTAGAGACAAAGTTCTACATAACAAGATTACTTACTTTATCGAAGTGGTTTGAAAAAAACATAAGTTTGAAGAGGAAAAAAGGGAACATGAATAATTAATAAAATAATTTTATCCGAATCCTTTTCAATCTTAGAGTGTGAAATGGAATTTCATGTATTAATTTTCTTTTGGGGTGGGTAGAATGTAATGACTCGTAAATTTCTATATGAAATTCCATTCTCAATATATACGTGTGTTATTTAAATATAAGGTATAATATAAAGAAGTCACACACACCCCCATAAAAAACTCAACACTATTCTTTTACACTTACATAGAACATTATATAAGAAGTGTGAATATACTATATTGAATCAATAATAGTAAAATGGGATAATAAAAATAAGTAAATAACAAAACTATAACTCGATATTCTGGTATATCATAATCCAAAGAAATCATCATGGACATGAATAAAACTATAAAAAATAAACAAAATATTGGTGATATAATCAATATTTTGAATGTGAATATTATAAAACCTTGAGAGATAATTATAGTGAATAATTATTTGTGAATATATGAGGCCTTTATAAGAAGTGTCATGGTTTTTATGATTGTAAGAAATATGACTATTATAATAGTAACCTAACTATTAAAATAAAAACCTACCCGATTAGAATAGTAAAAAAATATTTTTATATCCTATGAAATAAAAATATATGGAATTTACCTCCTAATAATATTTAAAATGTGTGTTGAATATGTTATAATAAATATTTTTCATAAATAAATCATAATTTTATTTTTAGGAAAACATATATGTTTTATCTTTATTAAAATATATTTTTATTATAATTTTTAAAAACTGAAATAAAATTTTATTTTAATAACATTTATTTATAAATCACTATTTAATTTTTTAAAAATAATAAATAATTTTATGAAATCTTAAGTGGTTTTTATAAGGGTCAAAAATTTATCATGTCATAAAACATATTATTTTTAAATTAATAGGTATTATATTTAAAAATAAACTTTCTAACATGTATTAATTTTTTTTTCATGAAATGGACTTCATTTTTTAATAACCAAATCAAAATTTGGTTAGTCTTTTGTGTTTATATTTTTCAAAAATAATAAAATATACAGGTGAATAGTGAAATATTGTATAAGTATTATAATTTATAGTAGTGTATATGAATGAATTTTAGAGATTTATAGAATTTATATGAATATTATAATGAACCTTTAATATTTAAATCTCAATAACATTACTATTGATTTAAAATATTGTAAACTATTCGAAGATATAATATTCCCTTCTAAAACTCTTCTCTCCTCCCATTATAAATAACACCATTCACCACCCACTTCTCCTCACTTATTAATCTTCATAGATTCTCTAAATTTTTTCAATATCCCTCCCCAACTCTATTATCCGTGTACTAGAGGTTTTGGTTTCATCAAAATACCACCCTTCGATGGCATAATGCAATTAGAAAAGGAGTCATCCTAAGGAGTATGATAAGAACATATAGGTACTCATTTTCATTTATATTCCATGATATCCTTCTGTTCTACCCAAAAAAATTTAAATATAGGTTATATTTAATAAAATATATAATATCATGCTTCTATAATATTAATATTAAACCATTTAATGATATAATGGGTTTTTTATAAACAATCATATATTCATGGACACTATAATCACCCATATTGATGTTGTTTTTTGAAAAATATTACTCCGTTAATGGATGGTAATAATAAACCATTTTATGATTAAATAATAAAATAATAATTATATTATATTATGATTCCAATTTTAGAATGGGTAAATAGTCATAAAATTAAATAAAACAAATTAAGTTCATAATGGATGATATAAGAAACTAAATGAATATTCAATTAAATGATAACATTTATACTCAATTAACTATGCCTACGTCATAAATATTTTGGATATTTGTAACTATTTAAAACTATTTAATGATATTAACTTCAAATCATCACACTTATAAAGTTATGGAACCATTCTAAAAGAAATTCAATCATTCTCAATAGAGAGTTGTGAATTTAGAACCTTGAAAATAACATCATTTGGATGATAAACATGAACATAATGTCACAATTAAATGATTATAAATGAACAAGAAATAATAATAAAATTGATTACATGTGAAAATTTTATGAATCAAATATTTAATAGATTTAATATGATTATTTGTGGAAAAGGAACCACCAAACCATAGTCTTTTTCTTTTGAGTTATTTTTTCTTTCTATTTTCCACACTTTATATCTATATTAATCACATTTGCATCCTATATTATTTTTATATGTTCCTTATATATATAAATAGTTTATCTTATTTTCATTATATGGGGATATGTATTTTTTTAAGTTCCCTTCCCAATCCCATCTTTAAATAGAACCCTATTAATGGGAACTGTTCTATATCTTATTTACTTTAATATGCCACCCTTTAATGGTTTTAATATTCCATTATTTCTTAAAAGAGCCACTATTTTATGGAAAATTATTCTTATCTTTTTCTTGATATAAGGAAAACTCTATTCAATTATTTCCTTTAAAGGTTATTCACTCAATTATTAAAACATCGTTTAAGGGGTTCATTACCACACCTACTTCATTACCAATTTCTCATTATCCTCCTTAATTTAAGATCTATATTCATAAACTATATTTATTTATTAAGATATTAATGTCTAAAAATCCTTAATAACTTGTGTCCTTTGGAATCATTATGATATATCATTTTATTATGATTTAAGACATGATTATGTATCCTATTTCCTTCACATGGGTTTTTATTATTCTTGTTATCTATGTATTATTTCTTTATATTTACATCATATGAATATATATATATATATATATATTGTTTTTTTATGGGAGGTATCTGAAATATACATCCCCCAATGAATTGGATAATGTTTTCATCTCACATGACTCTATTTATGGTTCTAGTATAATAAGCCTAGAAAAAAATTTTATTTTGTCATGGAAGTGATCCTTGACTTATACTTATGATATAATTTTTATATTATTTCAAAATTCTCGTGATTCTATGATATTATGATATTTTATTTTTTATTTAATTCTTCCATGTGATTTTATATGACTGTTCAATTTTATGACATTATGTTATGCCTATTGACATTTATGCTATACTTAATTTTCATGTTAATTACCTTACTATGATTTATAGATCAACCTTTTCCATTATTTATGTCTACAAGGTATCCTATAAATTAATAGGAGTTAAATGAGATTTAATAGCACATTTTGGAGTTCAAAATAAATATTATATAGTTTATTTTATGTTGATTTTTTATATATCTAATCTCCCAAAGACACTAGACCTCTTGATTTCTGGGATTTGTTTAATGTATTTTATGTTACGAATCAATTAATAGTATGGGAATAATACTTGAATTTATATAGTCATTCAAAAAAATGAGAAACATAGAAATGGAAGAAAAATATTCCCGATTGAAAACAAGAGATAAGGCTGGTTTGGTAAACAAGAATCATTCTCGGTTAATTATATACCAATAGAAGGGTAAATGGTAATACAACATGTAAGAACAAAAAATAACCAAAGGAGAAGAAAATAAATGTGGTTTTAGAGATAATAAATATAAAATTTACCCAAATGGAAATTTTGACATATATAATATCAATATCAATTTTGGATTGAAAAGAATCCCTTACCTCTACTCCTAACTCACATGAAATTTATTTAACCTATAATATAATAAAAATAACCATTTTAATAATTTAGTTATGAAAATTATTCCTATATATTACCTTTTATACAATTAAATTATATCAATATATATATATATATTAGATAGTTTTAATTTATTTTCATCATAAAATGTATGTAACTTTGATCAGTTTGTAAAAGTTTTGGTATGGGGATGAAAATAATTGTTCTTGGATAATAGGTTCATCATTAACATATTAGTTAAGGTAGTGGAATAATTTTTTAAAATTATTTATGAAGTAACATGTTAATTTGATATAATATAATGTTATGGTTTGTGAGAATGGAATTCACGGTGAGTATGTTTCCGGTAATTTACCAATAACAGTGAGTTACATTGTAATGAACTTTAATTTTTATAACACCATAACAATACCAAGTTCTTAAAAAAATGTTTAATTTTATATATTATAAGTATTAAGGACTTTTTACTCATTTAAGTTGTAAATGATGAAGATAATAAACAAACTTTTATGTAGGTGGTTGAACTTACCCAAATAAGAACATGTTATACTTATGAATGAGTAGGTGTTAATAATCATGTTATAGTAATATTATTTTTAAGGAATCATAATGATGTTAATAAAATATCATTATATTTGGGAATTATAATCAGAAATAATGTATATTAGAAGGTAATTAAAAATATGATGTAGAACTTGATACCTTGAGGAATTCACTCCATGAGACAAGTTCCTTATCAATGAAGGATTTAGGACTCCTTCTTTAGACTATTATCTATCAGTTGTGTAATTAGTATTTAGGAGAGTTATTTTTTTTATGGATTAGGAGATAACATGAGGAAAAATTTGGCTTGATGTTGGTAGAGGAGGGGTCCTCTTATAGATGAATTTGAGTTCCATTTTTGGAAATACCTATTCCATATTATATATAGAACACATTTTTACATGGAAAATAGATCTAAAGTGGACCTATAATATTCATGGTCTATGAATATACTCATATAACAAATAGTAGCTATTTATAGAGGTATTTTAGGAATTTTCCCATTAATTTATCCCATTTTAACTCATATTACCCTTACCGCGGTAACTAACTTTTTAACTCAATAATATATTTTTTTCCAAAAAATAAAATAAAACCTATTACCAAACATCAACATCCTGATTCTAAAAATAAAATAAACTTTATTAAAATAAATTTATAAAATTTACTAAAATTATTTTAAATGAGAAACACAAAAACAAATAAAAAACAATTTTTTGAAAATTATATTATAAGAATACAAGTGACTTTATTCTTATTCTTAAATAAGAAATAATCATTAATTTTTTATATTTATTTCTATATATAAAAATTATATTTAAATTAAATTTATAATATAAATATGATATATTTTTATTTTATAAAATAACATATTATATATAGTAAAAATAATTATTTGAAATAAAACAGTTTCCTTGACTATGGATAATTAAATTGTTATTTATTATAACTCATGAATGATTTATCAGATGCTATTTACTTATGTCACTAGTCATGACATGATTTTTTTAATTTATTTTTTTGAATAAATAAATTTATTTTAAAATGATTTATTTACCAAAAAATTTCTTTAAAATAATAGCTATTTTCAAAAATAAAGCAGTATCTTTTTTCTTCATTCAAAAAATATCTATTTTAATTAAATTAAAAATATTTTATATATAAAAAATTATTTACATCTAACTATAAGATACTCAATATACCTATTAGATACATGTATAAACAAAGACCATATATCTAATGACCATATATCAAATGACCATATATATAACTGTCATATTATATTTCTATATAAGAAATTAGATACTTTGAAATAATTAATTCTTCCTATTCATTTATTTCACTTTAAAAATTTCTATTATATTTACAATCTTCCCATTCTTTCAATAGTCATAAATAGTGGTATAAACATCAAGGAAAACCATGAGGATAAATATTTCTTGTTTTTTGTATTTTTATTTACTTGTGATTTTATTTCTATTTTAATTTTCATAATTATGTTTTGTGTTGAATTCTCATAATGCATTAATCTTTATCCTGTGTTTTAAAATTTTATCTCAATAAAATTTACTCTAGTGAATTTTAGTTCAGTGTTTTGTGTGAAACATTCTATTTAACAAGATTAAGGGATACAAACATGGGGTGATACATTTTCTATGGATATAGATGTCATAAGATTTTCCTTAACTCTATAAGTCATTTAAACATTATAAACTGGGGTAAATATGGTATATAGTTTGACATATCTCCATGTTTTTTAATTATACTTTATGATGATATATTTTACCATACATAATTTATATTTTTTTATGTTTGGATTTGTTTTAATTCATATATATGTCCATATTATATCTAGTATATTATTATAAATTTTTTTGGTGTTCATGTATCTATTATTTTTGGTTTTTTGGGATTTTTTTATAGATATATAATTCATACTATATTTTTTGGAAGATTATAATCATGACATAATTAAATATTCAAACTAGAAATTTTATTCCATGATAATAACCAGATACCTAATGTTCTAGTTTTTATCCCTATATGGATTAGGAAATACTTAAGGGGTCAATAGAGGTTGGATTTAGGGGCTGTCTAGAAATCCATGTAAATTTTGTTACAATATGATACTTTGTTTAGGAGGTTGGGTTTTTGGTTCCACTGAGCTCGTCACCAGGTTACTGATTTTATTAAAATAGCTGGCCAGTTTCCACTAGGTATCTTAAAGATAACATATTCCTAGTGTTTAAGAATATTTGAATGATAGATAAAAATTTATCATATAATGTTGTACCTTATGAAAGTGGACCGTATTAAAGTCCAATCATGCAACATTTAAGGTTGAACCTCTATGATAGGGTCACTATGGGTTCCCGAGGGGAAACAACCCCTGGTTGGGGGGGTTGACTTCTGAAGGCCACCAATTCATATTTCAAAGGGAATATAACAAATATGAAAAACTATAGTATAGTTAATTGATGACACCGTTGATAAGTACTATTGGAATGTGTACTTTTTCTAACTCGGGCATTGTAGCTCTGCAAAATTTAATTCCATGGGTATTATTATTGTTGTTGGTTTCCAAGATCCAAAATCTTTTTTTTTCATTAAATAAAATTTATATTCATGGAATTTAATTTTAAAAAATAAAATATATATTTATATATTGTCACATATTTAGTATTCTTCTTCATGACTTTATTGTGATAATGTCTAAGAAAATCCATCACATTGAAAAGGTCATAAGTACTTCTTCACTATGATGAAAAACATGATATGAAATAAAGAAATTATTAAAAATTACCCCATATTAATATGATACCATCTAATGGGTCATAGATAATAAATATTATTATCTGTGATTACTCATAAGTGGATGAGGCTTCATCTTAAGAAGTTATAACTTAGTAATCTTGAAGACAAGAGATTATGAGGGTATGCCTACTAGTAGAAATTCTACATGGTTATAGATTATTTTATATTTCTATTTGTGATAATGTTTAATGATAATTTTTTTATTAATATTATTATTAATACATTTCATGGGTTAGTATATTGATTTATTGAAAAAAACTATGATGCACTATGTTCCCAACGAAGTAAGATATGTTGAGTACATCACAAATTATAGGTTATTAATGAATATGTTGAGGATGGGTTTCTACCTTATATATTTAGGTAAATTGATATCTCATACATTTTATTAAAATTTATATTTCAAATTAAATTCCATGTTTATAGTTTATACATAAGTATATTATAGGAAGTCAAGGAAAGGTGCATCAAGAACATAGGTTGATGACACTAGTGTGAAACTTTTTTGATGAGATATCAAGAAAAAGGGAATATATTTCATAATCAGAATTCATATAAGGTTTATTAAGACAAAATTTTACTAAATATTATTCTTTAATTCAATGTTTCAATCCCATAAAATTTTTATTTAAGGTAAAATTTCACAGTTTTGGTTTTTTAGAAAAATTTGAGCTTAATTGTAAAAATGGTCTAATTGTTGATTTTTATGTATTTTAAATCATTTTTTATTTAATAAATAAAATGTAATAAAGTGATAAAAATTATACGATTCCTTTTTTATAGGATTACATATTTTATGGTCTATATTTAACTCCACTGTATCCAATGTTGAATCAAAACATTAGAAGCCCAAATGAATCTCATAATCCGGGCATCGAAATTAAGGAATTTTTTTAGAGAATTTACAAGATGTAATTAAATATATTAAATTTAAAAACAAAATAATATGACGTAGATAAATAAAATAAAACTATTATTATTTTATTAAACCATTTATTCACATAATTTTTCCTCTTTCATGGCTATCCATGTATGAAAAATCAGTGTATGGGAATTCAATCTGTCATCCTAGACAAAAATTTTTTACATAATACTTCATAACTCACTATACTGAATGAAAATAGAGATGAATTTTTTTGTTTCAAAATCCAGAAATATAATAAAAACTTTTTATTATACCACATTTTTAAATTATTCTATTTAATATGCCAACCATCTTCAAAAAAATCAATGGAAAGATTTGAATCCATGATTTTTCACCCCTCTTTCCTGTAAAAATATTTCTACACATCATTTCAAATAAGATGGAAATTTTCAGTAGATTATATGGGGTTATTATACTATAATAATCTTATATATTTTCAATATATATTATTTTAGTTTTCTCTTCTTCTCATTTATGTTCATTTCTCTTCTATTTTCCCCCTTTGAGAATCTCATTTCCATGAACACGGAGAAATAACTTTGATTGTTTTTTAAGGGAGGGAGTGGTGTTGTTTTAAGTTAGTTAAACTTAAATGTATCATCTTTATTATATTATGAGAATATCAATTGTATTTAAACTAATGGTGGTGTGTGGTCAACCAAAAAATTTTTACTATGGTTTTCTTCTTCCGATTAATTTTTATTGATCTTATTCACCATCAAAATGATATATTTGAGGATGAGGAACATTTTGGTGGTGATTTGAGGGAGTATTATCCCATAGGTAAAGGGTCGGTTTGGGGTAATAAAAATTCATTGGTAGGGTATTAATTTTGGATTATATCAATGTTATATAAGATAAGGATATTTTTTTTATAATTATTTCTTTATTGTAAACTCCTCATAACATCAATTTCTTCTTCCTTAACATATTTTTGTATTGTATTATTTTATGTATTTTGATTTTATATATTTATAAAATTATATAATATTAATTTTAAATCCCATAAAATTATATTAATATATTATAGTCATATTATTTTTATTATAAATAATGAAAATGGAAGAATACTGTGTGCGAGTGGCCTCCTCAAGAGATCTACCTCATGTGTGAACTTTATTGCATTATAAGGTAATTAAGAGTTTATTGAAAAGAGATACACAAAAAATATCCTCTTATAAATTTTTATCCACATTATTGGAGTTCCATATATTTCAAACAAACATTTTTTAAAAAAAATCATAAATTTGAAGAACAAAAAATAAACTTTGTTGCACATATTTATTTACTTGGTTTAAAGATGGAATTTCATAGTGATATTTCATATGATTGGATTTTTTACATTTTTAATGAGTTTAAAAATGAATAATTATTAAAGAATTAATTTCTATATAATGTAAAAAATTCGGAATTATTTAAGAATAAAATGAAAATTATTTCAAATGTATTGAAGAAATTAGCAACTCAAAATGAGGGTCATGGAATGGAAGAATTAAAGCATATTTTTTCAATATATTCAATTAAATAACCTTGTGAGGATAAAATTATGATTTAACTAGTCTAAAACATTTACCTACCATTTCCATTGTATTTTAAAGAATAATTCATGCCAACTGATACACATGTGGAAGATCAAGTTAATTTAGATAAATTTTGGGATGATTTTGTAGTATCTACAATGGTATGTGATTATTCCATATTTTATAATAAAAAAGAAGAAACTATATACCTATATATTGATTCATAAGAATAAAAGACCCATGTGGTGTAGTTTTAAGATTCATTAAATGATATTGACTCCCAATCTCTATCTTTGACAACCAAAATTCAAGAGGCACTGAATAAAGAAGAAGATATTAAATTAGAGAGTACTCAGGGAGGAAATATTTTCATGAGATAATTTTATTATGATTTATTTGAAAATTAATTGAGTATTACCTCTTGATGAATTAACTTTTTAGATAGATCTAATACGTGGATTTAATTTTAGGATGATGAAAAAGAAGATGACCCTACTGAGACCGAGTTTTCATTAGCCTTACCTAATGAAATATTATTCCAAGATGACCTACATGGAATATTTTTGTATTGAATCAACTTATTTTAATATAATAAAACTTTAAATTCTCTATAATAACCCCATTATTGTATTTTTTTTAAATAGAACATATGGTGTAGGACCTTGATGATGTTAAAGTTGAGGAGACCAACCGAGCTATGGCCAAAGTAAAGGAGGGGCCTTTTGTTTTTTACTTATCCACCTTACACATTATAATACAGAGATAAAGGGTTAGATCCACTATAATCTATACAAGGGATATTCCATAACCATTGTTTAGGTATGAATTTTTCATGGAGAATAATATGGTGGTTCAAATCATGTAAGACACATTCACTATCGGACTTTGGGTGTCAAATGGAATTGCCAACTAAAGATAGTAAAAAAACAGTATGCACTAGGGGTTCAAACCAACAATTATCCCTCTTTATTCCACTTATATTTAACTTTATTTTTAATTTTTATTTTCAGAAATTTCTTATTTTTTTCTTTTATCATTTATTTCTTATAGTTTTGTCATGGCAGTGGCTAAGATTTTAACTCAAAGAAACCACTATCAAATAACTTAGGTTTTCTCTTTCCTTTTAATTTGGGTTTTAGTTCTATTATATTTCTTATTTTGTTTGTTATTAAATTATTGGGTAGATAAATATTAATTATGGTGGTATATCAACTTATTTTTAGGTTTTTTTTGAATTATCATTTTTTTTCATGCATGAAAATCTATAAATTTACATGTTCTTATTTCTATTTTTATTTAGGGTGTGTTTTTCGGATTATTGAGTTAAATCTAATACTTTTGGAAAATTAAAACCAACTTGATACTTTTTAGTAAATTTAATAATTTTAGTATCTAAGATTTAAATAATTACTAAAACTGATTTAATTACCTAATTTTTTTTCATTTTAAGAAGTTTTATTTTTTGGGAAACTCATATCCACGAGTGTTTTGAAAATTTAAAGTATTTCTCAACCCAATAGGTTTCTAAAAATTTTGACATATTATTTAAAATTCAATTTTTTTTGAGAGTGTTGAGTCATATTTTGTGATCCAAAACCTACTATTTTTCTATTTTTCGAGTTTTTAGAGTTTTTGGAACATGTTAGTTATGATTGAGGCACCATTTTCAAGTCGCCATTTTACATTCAACTCTTATTTTTGATAACATTTTTATATAATAGTAATTAAGACCTTAGTTTCCATGAAATATAATATAAGTAATCCAAATTATAATACATTTTTCCTTTCCCAACTGAATATAGTAAGCCCTTAGTTTCATGATTATTATTAAAATCATATGTGGGGGGATTTTGGTTGGGTTGTGATGATTTGAATAATTTGTTTTATATAAATTGAAAGTGATTCCGTATTTATTATTTATTTGGTGGAATAAAATTCATGATAGAATGATTGATGGGTGGACCAGATATAATTCAAAATCTGGTATGTGAGTTCACCACTATTTAAAGACCAAATGTACGTATCTTCCCTATAAAAAAAATAAATTTAGACAAAATTTTGAAATCTAAAATGAAAGAAACATAGATGAAAAAACAAGTAAAAAGGGAATATATTATTATTTTTTGAAATGATAAAGTGTGGGCTATACAAGGAAATCAAGAGGTTCTTGATGGTTACCTTTTTCAAGTGGATTTAGGTGACAAAAATTCTTGATAAAAACTATTTTCATATATTTACTTCACTTTAGATTCTAACCCTTCTTGTTCTACCACTAAATTTTACATATTGAAAACATACTAACTCTCAGACTCAGAATAATCCATTGAAATTCCCTCATGGTTTAAACATTTATGAATATATGAAGTGGATATACTATAAGACATAAATCCCATAGAGATCACACATGTTCTTATGGGTGAGAAAATATCCACATATAAAAAATATTATGAGAGGGAGAAATAATTTTTTGGGGAGGGAAGTATGAAATTAATATTTTGATTAATATGATATTGAAAGGAATTTCTTGAATGGTGAGGAATTAAGGAAATATGATTAATATTTTAGGCATGATATATTTTTTTGGGTGTGGTAATATTTTGGTGTTGTCAATTATATCTTGGGAAGTTTGTTATGACATTAATATAGATTGTTGTCTAGGTATGCAATTTTCATGTGTGGGGGATTAAAGAAGATATTATTTTCATACATATTATTATATAATTCAATAATTAAATCTTATTTTTTTATTATAGTGATGTTTTCATATTTTTAGGTATTTAGAATAATTTGAGCTTAATTTTGAAAATGCAATAATTGTTTATTTATATGTTTTTTAAATTAGTTTTGTATTTCATACATAACTTTTAATAAAATAATAAAAATTTTGAAATTCATTTTTAGTCACCACAAATAATTAATTGGGTTCATTCCATTAAACTAGACCCAAATTTGAACCCAAACATTGGAGTCCAAAAAATATCTCACAATTTGGGCCTCAAAATTGAGGCATAGTTCAGAAAACCTTCAAAGATGGACCCATATAGACAAAAAAATGAAAATAATTAAAATAATATTTTACATTGATTTCTATAATATTACATTTATAATTTTATGAAACTATGGATGTGTGTGATCCTCCTTCCTTCTTAACCATGATTGTGTGGAAAATCATATCATGTGAATTTTGAGAATTTATCCAGGATGGAAACATTTTCCAAAATAATTTAGTCATAAATATTTATAAACATTGAAAATAGAGCTAAACTATTATGTGTAGATATCAAAGAAATATAATATAAAATTTTTAGCATAACAATTTTTTAATTCTATAAATTTACTATTACAACCGTGAAGAAGCTTTAGAATGAAACATTAAGAGCCAATTTTGGTGTTAGTAAACCCCTCTTTTTTCTACTATGGTGTTCTTCTTGAAGTTCATCTTTATTCATTTCCTTCATCATCATAATGATTTACATATGGTGGAGTAGCAATATGGTGATAATGTGAGGGAGTAATATCCCATTTGTGGATTGTTAGTGTTGGGTGACAACAATTCAATGGTATGGTGTTGAGTGATTGGGTATATCTAAACATTGGAAAAGATATTGAGAAGTAATACTTCTATGAATAATTATTTCCTTATTGTGTACCCCTTTGAACAAAAAATTATTCTTCCGTGATATATTTATGTATTATCTAGTTATATGTGTTTTGAGTAAATTTATTTATATAATTATATCAAATGAATTTTAAATCCCCCCAACTATATTATTATATTTTAGTAATATATTTTAGTAATATATTTTAAATTATAAATTGTGGTAATGGGAGAATGGTTTTTGTAAGTGACCACCTTGATATATTTACCCAGGTTGTGAATTATACTACATTTCTAGGTAAATAAAAATGTATTAGTGAGGACAAGAAGAATCCATCTTATTAGTGGTTTCTAGAATCATGAAATTGACTTCTTATACTTGGGTTCCTTTACATGTTTATAAACACTAATATTGGACTTTAACTGAACACGATTAATTCCATTGAGGATGAAGACTAAAGGGTCAAACACTTAGTGTTTTTGTTGATCTCAATTAAATTCTATTATAATTTAATTATTAAAATAACTATTTTTATCATCAGTGGGGAATAATATTTATTCTAGTTTTACTGATCATAAATATTAAACAAATATTTATTCTCATGATAACTATTTAATTATTTGGCTATATAATATTTATTTATATATTGTTATTCACAAGGAAATAAACAATTATTTATTAAATAAATCATTTATTTAGCTGTGTGACTATTAAATATTTATTCACAAGTCTCTAAATAAAATAATTACTTAATAAAAAAATAATATTTATCTAAATATTTATTTTAAAATTAAATTAATATAAAAAAGGATGGGAATATCAAGTTTGGGGTCCAATGATAAATATTTATATACTAGTCTATAAATTAATATTTATCACCATGTGAGTTAGTACAATCCATGGGAAGAAAGAATATTATTATTTAACATGGAATGTGGTTTAATTATGATAATGATATATAATTAAGGGAATTTTTTATAAATTAATATTTAATCCTGATCCTATGTCTATAAATACTTTATTATAGACAATTATGACGAGGTTGGTGTGAAAAAAATCCACTCCCTTGAGAACACCCTTTCAATGAAAAAAATTCTCTAGGGTTCTCTCTGAATCTCAAGGTAATATCTTCCCCCTTACTCATCCTCTCAAATAGTAAGGACCAAGATACAATCCTTCAAAACTAAATGGATTTTTGTAGAAATCAAAGAATGTGATGAAAGATAATTAATACCCCCACACTAGCACCCAGAGAACCATCAACGACATTTTTGGATCTTATTAAGCATGTTTTCATCATAGTTAGAGGGATTCTAATGTTAGATCCTCATATTTAAAAGTCTTTGCTACTCAATGGTTATTGGATGATCAACCTCATATATGAAGAAAAAATTCCCAAGATAGAGGTAATTCCTATAGATATATAAATTAACAATTTAAAATGAAAAGAAAATTTCTTCTTTTTTCTATCATTAACATCTATCTATATTCAAATTAATTCATTGTTCATAACAAATATAGTCATGTAAATGATAGATTTTTTTAATTATAAAAAAATATGATTTTGAAACTTCCCAATCGGTTATTATGTTGCATCCAGAACCTCCATGTTGTATCAGATAAGTCATGTTCAAATTTACTATTATTTAATTGTTTGATCATTTTACCTGTTTAAAAGTAAATATTCATTTCTATAATTTTTTTTATTTAATAAATTGTAAATATTTATTCTTCTCTTCATCATTTCTCACTAATATTACCCAGAATTGGTTAGAAATACATAAATAACACCAAAAGAACCAATCTGAAGGTTCTACGAATTATAGTCGGATAGCAAAAGAGTACATGGAGTGCATCCCATTGGTACACGACATGTGACCATTTACACTTCACTAGGTTGAATTGTGATAAATATTAGTTTTCATGAGATAAATACATGATACAAGTATTAATACACATCGAATGTTGACCAATCCAACCTAGCACACAATTTATCCAACTACAAATCCTGTAACTTACTTACACTATTTATAGTCCATGTGTTTTCATGGTGGAAAACACAGAGTCAAAGATTCATCATAAATTTAAAAAGGACACGTTTGAATAATGATCATACAACTCATAGGTCACACAACATGTAAATCACATACACTTCTTGTACCTCATTAATTTTTGTAGTGGACTTACATACATTTTCTCTAAGCATGTGTTCTGGATAAATGATGAAGATATATACACAACGTGTAAATAACTTGTACAAATTGTGTATCCTACCTATTTTCATGGAAATAATAAATTTAATTAATTACTCTAATAAAATAATTAATACTTTTCCCTGTGTTATTTATTTAGAGAACATGTTGGTTGATAGTTTTTTAATATATTAAATTCATAATTAATTCATTGTGTAATTCATAACTACAAGTCATATATGGACATTACATATTTTATACTCCACATGCATTAAATAGATAAAGATAATGTAATTTTCGTGTGTCCCATTTTTCATCAATTGGAATATAAAGCCTTTAAATTACATCACATGTTGTGTATGTGATATTTTGTGGGAGTACACTATATACAAAAAAGTCCATGTTTTCTTGAGAGGAATACATAGTATGGGGGTGAATTGAGATTTCAAAATAAAATTTTTTATTTTGAAAATTAAAAAATTAAATCCCCTCATGTAAAATTACATGAATTTTTTTAAAATAATGTCGGTATGTATAATTTTATACGTTAATTAATTTATCAAAGGCTCAATCAAATCCCAGTTATAAGATCTAAAATTATTTTAGCTTTGAAAATAATCTATTTATATCAAACACAATATATATCACTCGAAAATTTAAATATTCGGAGTAAAATCTTCTAAAATTAGTTTAAAAAATAATTAGTGAAAATAGTTAGTTATATAGTGATTTTTGAGTGAGGTTAAAAATAATTAGGTAAGGAAAAATAACACACACAATGAAATTAAAGAGGTGGTTAGCTCCAAGATAGAGTTTAGTCCTACACACTTGATAGAAAGACACTTCCAAGCATGTTTATTAATACCCAATAAACAGATCTATAACATAGATATGGGTTTTATAAGAACAAATGCATACAAGGAAATCCAAGAAGTAGAAATAATTTTCCATATTTATATATGGTTTAACTTCCCTCCTCCCCTGACATAAAACTAGTGACAGACTGGTGGAATGCTACATGAACTTCATTAATATAACATCCCTCTTATTCTCATTGGATTGAGATGGCAGACATGGTCTAACTAGACTTAATAAACATCCCCAATATGCCAAAGGATGTTAATAAATACAGAAGGGATTTAATACATGTGGGGGATGATTTTCCCTTTAAGAAGAAAACCACTAACTAAAAAATCCATAAACATATAAAACAGTAAATGATGCAATATAAAATGATATATAACTAAAAAATTTAATTTATATCAAACCAACCAAAGAGTACCATAGCAGAAGAAAAAATATCATTAATATAAACAACAAAATACTATATACCAACAAGAATTAAAGATAACTATAACTCTAATGATCCACAAGCTCCATGCTCCATCTTCACCAAACAACCCAAGTATCATGGGGTAGTGTTGAATATGTGTGATACTTTACCTTTTCCCATGTCCCGGTAAATGACATCTTCAAAAGTGACAAAGTGCCAATGTAGGGGAGATTACTAAAACTTAGTAAGTTTTCTCCAATGAATTCCCTACTCACAACACTAGGATAGGAATGTTAGAAACATTTATATAAAACAATTTATATAAAAAAATTTCCAAAATAGTTTATAACTAAATATGAACAAGTTCTATATCAACCGGTTTTTCCAAAAAAATCAAATTTTCAACGAAAGAAACCAAACAATGATTTAAAACCATTCACAATTTCTTCTTAGAATGATGATTCCATTCCACATATCCAACCATTCATGCATCATTATGATAGTTCCATACTCATAAGCGGTCTCTTTTCAATCTACCAAGTCATAAAAATTTAATTATATCCCATGTTCAATTGCACATTTGGCACTGAGCACAGGGTCATATGTCAACCAATCCTAGTAAACAAAATATGAACACACACACAAAAAATCCACAACAACCATGCCAATCCAAATATTCTAAAACATTTAATTAACAAAACCATTTCAATAAAACCACATTTTTATTGAAATCCTTTTTTCTATAACTTTAACCAAGCTTCCATTTTAAAATCACTTTCCATAACAATTTCCAAAATTCACAAAAAAATCACAATACATCACTAAAGAAGGTTTGAATATGATTTTCACACCAATTTCAAAATTAATTTCATGAAATTAAATCAATCTAAAACAAATCCAATCATTTATACCAAGAGGAGTTGATATAGAAGCCACCTACCTCAGGTTTTATGCTAAAAACGATGGTACAAAGAACATCACTGAAACTTGGTTGAATCTCCAAAAACCTACCTTAAAACTCTTCCCAATCAACAAGAAGACCAAATCTGTCACGACTCACCTTCACAAAAAATGAGAGAAGGGATAGTATATTTACAAACCCTTCCTTCTTTAAGTTGAAGGAGAGTAATGACCCCTGAGACCCACCTTCAATAGGTCCCGAAGTGGCGACCAGCACCAAGGGTATAGAATCACACACAAGATGGAAGGAATTACCCCCTTTTTCATAAGATCGGGAGATAAGATAGCAACCCCAAAAACACCCAAGCATAAAGTAAAGGAAAAGAAAAAATTAAACCATTCCCACATGCATGTTTAAAAGTAAAATATACAAGCCACAAGAACTCCAAAGATAAAGTACCAAGAAAAAAAAGGAAACGACAACAGCAACTGCCCCAATGTCTGAGCTAGTGTGGTCCCGCACGATCCTTGAAGTCCTCTTAGAAACCTAAAAGTAGTTTATATATGTAGGGTGAGAATATAAGTATACTCAATAGGGAAAAACAAAGGCCCGCGTGCACAAGTGGAGAGGTATTCTAATACCCTATGAGAAAAAGAGATAACCAAAACATCTAACAAGGTAAACTATCCACCCAAGCCTCACTAAGGAACACTCCCCAAATAACACAGTCAAGTATTTTATAGTAAAATCACATCAATGTTTGTGTACCCCGCGCCACTTTCCCACTGGTTATTGAAGACATCCTACGCATCGAACCAATCCCTCCATTCTCACTGCGGTCCCACTAGCAAACCACGCCCACACACACCTGGGCCATAATCGCCATCCCGCCCGTAGAAACCTGGGCCACAATGACCACGCGTAACCACACCCACAAACACCTGGGTTAGAACAACTACTGCCATGCCCAAAGACACCTGGGCCAAAACAACTACTACCACGCCTGAAGACACCTGGGCCTTATCCCGAAGACACTTGGGAGAACAACCTTCCCGCAAACACCTGGGCCAACCACATCAACTACTCTGCCCAAATATTCTTGGGCTAATAATGGAATTCAGACCATCACATCCTTCCCAAAGAGTCTTGGGATATTCGGGAAAGGGATCAGAAAAGGAGGTAATAACCAGCCACTCATTGGAGTGTTGAGAAAAACACCCTCCCCCATGAAATGGGGGTGTTCGGAACTAAGTTCTCAACTTGGGTGGGGTGCGAATAAGAAACATAGAAACTACAGATATATGTATAGTTAACATGTACTCATCCCAACCCAGGGTTCACAAAGCCAACCTAAGAACAAACACTCTCGTTACGATTCATTCATAAGAGAAAGGTACGACACTCACGACCAAGTCACAACTCATCCCAAAACTAATTCCCCTTTAAACCATTCTTGCTTACATGTTCAAGTGATCTCATTTAGGTGGATTCTAAACTACTGGGCAATTAACAGGAATAACCACAAGCTAGGAAAAGAGAATTAGCCAAACAACAATTTAAGAATTCACACCTGGTTCTCTTGTGGAGTCACAAAAATGAAAGGATAAGTGAGATCCCTCAAAGTACTGGAACCAAACCAAGCCTTGAGATACAGCCCCACACCATTTCAAATTCACAACCAACAACTGTGCCACAGTAGAGGATCCCATCCTCTCACACATCCCCCCTCAATCATCAAACAGAGCAACACACATACTACCAAAATAGAGTGGGAAACTTCCAGGTTCAAGAACATCATTCATTAGGTTCTTCTTTTTGTTTGTTAACCAGGGTGATCACACACGGATTATTGTTTTTAATGAACATCCATTTAAACCAAACTGATTTTAGGTGACTAACCAATTCCACATTACAGTTATATAGTCATCACAAAATACAAGGGTTCATTAAGATGCAAGGAAAGACCACCAACGACCATGATTTTTAGTGAGCTTGATCCCATACAGTTCACAACATATATCAACATAAAAGAGTAAAGCAGAATATCAATCACACCCCCTTCATTCTTTAAAGGTCCATTCATTATCTTCATTAAGTCTAGTTTCATCAATCCCCACAGAAACAATAGCATACCCAACCCGCATGATATACAGTGAGGAGAGACGAAGGAAAAACCCTACTTGGATGATCAAAGATCGAAGCTCTTCTCCACGCGCCAAGAATGGGGGAAAGCATGACTTTTAGGGAAGGGACGTCGGGAACTCCAAGGATGAGTAGAAAGACTCCAACATAGGCGCACCACAAGCCTCGAAAAGGAGGGACTCCAGGCGCACCAAGAAGAAAAGCAGGCTGACCAAAAGGAAGAAGAAGAAGAAATTTCCGTGCAATATATAGATAAGATCCCATTGTTATGGGATAGGAGGATTTGAATAGCTTTAAAGTCGGATCATGGTTCCCCACACGGTTGGGTGGTTACACACGACGAGATTAATTATTATTTAATGATTCCAATCAGAAAAGGTGGTAAAAACTATGATTTTAAAGGATTTTATATAAACGTAGGGGCATGATACACAGACACACAGTTGGGCCCGTTGAGGGTATCCCCACCCTTAGGAATTTAAACATTGATTAAGGGCTTAAAAACGGCCTTGAACCACTCTCAAAAAGGTTAAAAAGGGCCTAAAAGTGGTGTTATGGGAGGAACTATAGAAGAAAAAAACGACAAGGCCGGGTGGAACTGATCGTGCCACACACACCGATCATGTCACTCACTGATCGGTCACATCGATCGATCCCACCGATCGGCGACACACCGATCATGTCACATCAGTTGGTTGCACACTAATCAGTCGCACGCCGATCGGTTGCACGCCGATCGGTCACACAACGATCGGACACACACTGATCGGCCACACACCGATCGGTCACATGCTGATCCGTCACACAGGTCGCACACCGATCGGTCGTGCCGATCCGTCGCACGCCGATCGGTCACACGCCGATCGGTCGCACACCAATCGGTCGCATGACGATCAGTCGCACCCAACGAGACGCCACCATTAGGATCTAGATTTTAAAAAAGTGGGGGGACCATGAGGGTCTGGGCCATCACATCAGATACCTCTCAAACTATTCTCTCCCTTGAGACTTAAAACCAAGCCAGAAGAAAAGAGAGGGTACGAACAACCACCTCGAAAGACACCTCTTAGGAATGAACCTCATCAAAATCTAGAAACAACTCTTCCTCAAGAAACCATGCAACATTAAGGGGTCAAGCTGTCCAGTCATGTGGGTTAGGGAGTTTCTTCCTCCATGTCAAGATACTATCCACTTTGGGCGGCACTGACTCACCCGCACTGGTTTAATCACATCCACCTTAATGCGTCTTGATTAGGGATCGGGTCCTCAACTCCCTGAAGTCAGGACTTTTCACCTGAATCTAGAGAATAAAGTAAAACATACATTCCATAGTTAACAAGGTAAAGTGTTGCATCACAAACAAGTACAAACAAAATGGGACAAAACTCAAAAAATCTCCGGGTACTGGGCACACATTTGCGTCTCCCGTTCCCAGGTACTTTCCTCGAGCTCGCCATGCCTCCACAACACACGGACCAAAGGGATAGTTCTTCCTCAGAGTACCTTCTCCTCACGATCCTCGATTCTCATTGGTCTTTCCACAAAGGTCACATCATCCTTGATATCCAGTTTTCCCCAGTCGAGGACGTGTGAATCGTCGTGTAGATACTGTCACAGTTGTGACACATGGAATACGTCATGTATCCTCAGTAGCGGCGGTGGTAACGCTAGCTGATAAGCCACTTATCTGACCCGACACAACACTTCAAAGGGTCCGATGAATCTGGGAGAAATCTTACTCCCCCTACCGAACCTCTGTTGTCCACGCCGAGGGGAGACCTTCAAGAACACGTGGTCACCGACCCCAAACTCCAAGGGTCTCCTCCTATTATCAGCATATGACTTCTACTGGTCCTATGCTGCCTTCATCCTCTCTCGTATAAGCCGAACCTTCTCCGTCGTGCTCTGCACCACTTCCAGGCCAAAAACACTTGTTTCCCCAACCTCAGTCTAGCACAAGGGTGAGCGACATGGCCTTCCATACAAGGCTTCGAAGAGAGCCATACCAATGGTAGAGTGGTAGCTATTATTGTAGGAAAACTCCACCATAGGCATGTGTCGCACCCGCGATCCCCCAAAATCTAGAATACATGCTCGTAGAATATCCTCTAAGGTCTGGATGATGCGCTCCGTCTGTCCATCTGTATGGGGGTGGAAAGAAGTGCTAAGACGTAGTTGGGTGTCAAAAGCATGCTCCAATCCTCTCCAGACTCATGAGGTAAATCGTGAATTGCTATTCAAGACTATGGATCTTGGAACTCCATGAAACCGAACCACCTCATCCACATACCTTCGTTCTAAGGAATCCACTGTTCTTGATTCCTTGATCACCAGAAAGTGAGACGATTTCGTCAACCGGTCCACCACTACCCAGATAGCGTCGCAACCTCCTTGAACCTTGGGTAGACCTGTGATTAAATCCATCGATATGTCATCCCACTTCCACTCGGGGACATCTAAAGGTTGTAGCAGACCACCAGGAACATGGTGTTCAGCCTTCACCTGCTAACACACTAGGCACATGGCCATGAACTCTGCCACCGCCCGCTTCACCACGGGCCACCATAACTGACCCATAAAGCCCTGGTACATCTTGGAAACTCTCTGGTGCACTTCTATGGGTGAGTTGTGGAACTCACTAATAACTCTCTCGCGCATCGCCTCTGGAAAAAACAGCTTTCCTCGGAAAAGCACCCGATTCTGACCATCCTCCATCCACCCTTCCAGAGCATCCCCTTGGATAACCTGGTCACGCATCACTTCACTTTTTGAGTCTCCCCATTGGGACTCCTCTACCTAACACAACAGGGAAGACTGAACTAACATCTGATATAGGCAACCTCTACCACTATCCATCCTTGCATCTAGGTGCAGAGCAGCCAACTCCTCCATCACCTTCCAAGCATCTTCCGACTTCCGAACTGCATCCTTGTGTGACTTCCTGCTCAAGGAATAATCCACCACATTCCCCTTTCCTAAGGTGTAGGAAATATCGAAGTCGTAGTCCTAGAGGAACTCCACCCACCTACGCTGCCACGAATTCAGGTCCTGCTAGGAGAAGATATACTTCAAGATTTTGTGATCAGTGAAGACCACGAAGCGCTCCCCGACAAGTCAATGCAGCCACAACTTTAGTGAAAAAACGACCACCGCAAGCTCCATGTCATGGGTGGAATAATTATGCTCATGGGGATGTAACTGCCTATACCTATAAGTGATCACCCCTTGTCGCTACATCAACACACATTTGAGGCCTTGTCCGGAAGCATCACAGAACACCTCATACACTGCCCCTTCTTCTAACAACCTCAGCACTAGGGCACTCACCAACTTCTCCTTCCGATAGGTGAAGGCTTATTCACACTGCCCATTCCACACGAAAGCCTGGTCTTTCTTGGTTAAGGCTGTCAAAGGTGTCGTAACTCGGGATAAGTTGGGCATGAACCTATGATAGTAACCTACTAGACCTAGGAAACTACGGACTTCTGTCACGCTCTTGGGTGATGCCCAAGAAACAACTGGCTCGACCTTCAATGGGTCCACTGCTATCCCTTGCTCAGACACTACGTGCCCAAGGTAGTGTACTTATCTCGTCCAGAACTTGCACTTGGACAACGTCCCATAGAGTTTGTGCTGCCGGAGGACCTCTAAAACCGTTCTCAGGTGCTCAGCATGATCCTTCTCTAATATTGAGTAGATCAGGATGTCGTCAATAAACACGACTACGAACTGGTCCAGATATTCCTGAAAGACGGAGTTCATGAGACCCATGAATATGGATGGAGTGTTCATAACGCTGAACGACATGACCACAAACTTGAAGTTCCCAAATCTACACCTGAAGGCAGTCTTGGAGATATCGCCCTACTTCACCCTCACTTGGTGATATCCAAACCGTAAATTGATCATCTAGAACCAACCTCCTCCCCTAAGCTGGTCAAACAGATCATCTATCCTCGAGAGAGGGTAGCGATTCTTGACCATCACCCGATTCAGTCTCATGTAGTCTATGCACATCCTTATACCACCATCTACCTTCTTTGAAAACAAGACAGGAGCACCCCATGGTGATGCACTTGGCCGAACAAAACCCTTCTTCATCATATTGTCAATCTGAATCCACAACTCCCGCAACTCGGAAGGTTCCATCCGTTAGGGAGCCATCGAAATCGGACTGACACCAAGTTGTAAGTCTATCCCAAACTCAACATCACGTCGAGGGGGTAGAGTCACCACCTCTTTAGGGAAGACGTCCATAAACTCATTGACGATTCCTGCAAATTCCACCATCTCTGCATCCACCAACTCCACAGATAGTTCAACCAACAGAGAAAGGAGGGGCTTTTCTCATCTGTTGCTTTTATGAAAACCTCGCTCACCGATGAAAGTTACCCATCGACCGCCCAAGTCTGAAAAAAAACCCTTCCTTGGAAGCAGTCAATGACGGAACATACAGAGAACAACCATTCAATGCCTAGGATGACTTCGTATTGCTGTATCTACAACAGTAGAAGATCCCAGACTGACTGATGTGGCCCTATAACTAGTCTGCATCCTCGAAAAACATATGACAAGTCGTTCTGACCTCCGACTGGTGTGTTCAGTAGTAGGGGAACTGGAAGTCTCTCAGCATCTAAACCTAGAGCATGGGCCAGAATGGGTGTAACAAAGGGGTGAGAATCTCCTGTATCGAACAAGGCATAAGCAAGGGTACTAAACAAGATGATTGTACCTCGAACGACCTCTGGCCCTGCTGGAACTACTGCCTCTGTGGCGTGAAACTGCCCAAGCCCAGCTCCTATGCCTCTTGTCTGTCGGCCACCTCCCCGACCACACTCGGGTCGAGGTCCCTGAGGATCTCCCTGAGGTCAGCCTCCTCCTGCAACGTCTGCCCTCGGCAGAGCGGGAGCCCGTTGCCCCTGCTGCTGCTGCTGAAAGGGCCTATCTGGGAACTGCTACTGCTAAGGTGGGCACTAGACCTGCCCTCCCCCACCGTATTGTAATCTATCTAGGAACTGATTCTGAAGGTACCCATTGCTTCCACAGATGAAGCATCTCGGCCATGGGCCCGAAAGAAAAGGGAAAGGGCCGGAAGGTCGGAGTGGAACTGCTGAGGCCTACTCCCTGCTGGTCGAAACCTAGAGGGTCCTGATGCCGGAGGCCAGCTGCTGACAACCTTCCCCTTCAACGAGCCCAACTAGATCCCCTCTCGTGACACACCTCCCTGCGTGTGCATCCTCTCCACCACTTCATCCTTATTCTGCACCTCTAAGTATGTCAGTAGGGTGAAGGGAGTAACAGCGTACTGAAGAGAAGGTCGGAGTGCCTCCTCTAAATGTTTCTCCTGAGAATTCTCATCCGAAAAGAGGTCTAGAGTGAAGAGAAGGAGATCCTTGAACTTGATCCCCAACTCTCTCACTGACATACTCCCATGCTGGAGGGAGAGTAGCTCCTGACTCTTATTGGCGTTCATCATGGAAGAGAGTAATTCCGCCCGGAACTCCTTCTCGAAGTCTGCCCACGTCACCTCAGTCTCCCTCTTCTCCCCAAGATAAAGCCTCGACCACTGACGCGCTGCTCCACACATCTAGATTAAAGCCAGAGGAACTCAGTTCTCTGTCGGAGCCCAGATCATGCTGAAGACTATCACCAGCTCCTCTAGCTAGCTCTCCATATCCACGTATGAGATGCTGCCCTTGTACTTTCTGAGGGTATGTCACTAAAAGGATCAAAGCATCCTCTTCCACCGATCATTCTCCTCCTCTCGGTCGGCCCTCTGCTGATCGGCCAAGTCAACCTCCTGGGCCTCGATCGCCCGCACTACTCGTGGTCACCTCTCAGGTTCCATAGCTGCAAGGTAAGGAAGGAATGCCTAAGACCGAGTAGTGTAGAATATTGTTCTTAAACTTTCTTAGACTTCTTTATTTATTTTGAATCCCCAATACACCAATGAAACATAAGAACAAAAGTCATTATGATGCATGTACCTTTCCTAGGGTCTCTACCATACAATCAGTGTAGCCTCACTTGGTCGTTCGGTAGGTCCAGAGTCCTTGCATCGGATCAAGGGGGGCCCTAAAATCCAGTGTCCTAGCCGGTCTTCCCTGGACTAATTCATGCACCAAGGTCACCCAATACTGTTTCCCTACCATCCCATGCAATCCTCACTATGCCTAACTCCAGACTCCATCCTATCTCTCAAACTCCCTTTGATAACATTCTGTCAGAACCCGCCTTCACCAAAAAGGAGAGAAGGGATAGAATATTTCCAGACCCTTCCTTCTTTAAGTTGAAGGAGAGATAATGACCCCAGAGACCCACCTTCAATAGGTCCCGGAGTGGTGACCAGCACCAAGGGTATATAATCACACACAAGATGGAAGAAATTACCCCTTTGTTTATAGGATCGGGAGATAAGATAGCAACCCCAACAAAACCAAAGTTGAATGTAAAGGTAAAGCTGAAAGTAAACCATTCCCACAAGCATGTTCAAAAGTAAAAGATACAAGCCACAAGAACTACAAAGATAAAGTACCAAGAAAAAAAGGAAACGACAATAGAAACTGCCACCAGGTCCGCGCTAGTACGGTCCCGAACGATTCCTGAAGTCCTCCGAGAAACCTAAAAGTAGTTTATATATGTAGGGTGAGCATATAAGTATACTCAATAGGGAAAACCAAAGGCCCTCGTGCACAAGTGGAGAGGCATTCTAATGCCCTGTGAGAAAAAGAGATAACCAAAACATCTAACAAGGTAAACTATCCACCAAAGCCTCACCAAGGAACACTCCCCAAATAACACAGTCAAGTAATGTATAGTAAAAGCACATCGATGTTTGGGTACCCCACACCACTTTCCCACTGGTTATTGAAGACATCCTATGCATCAAACCAATCCCACCATTCTCACTACAGTCCCACTGCCAAACCCCGCCCGCAAACACCTGGGTCATAACCGCCATCCTATCCGCAGACACCTAGGTCACAACCACCACGTGTAACCACACCTGCAAACACCTGGGTCAGAACAACTACTGCCACGCCTGAAGACACCTAGGCCAGAACAACTACTCCCACGCCTGAAGACACCTGGGCCTCATCCCGAAGACACTTGGGAGAACAACCTGCCCGCAAACACCTGGGACAACCACCAAAACTACCCTACCTGAGGGCTAATAATGGACTTCAGGCCATCACATCCTACCCGAAGAGTCTTGGGTTATTCGGGAAAGGGATTAGAAAAGGAGCTAATAACCATCCACTCATAGGAGTGTTGGGAAAAACACTCTCCCCCATGAAATGGGGGTGTTTGGCACTAAGTGCTCAACTTGGGTGGGGTGTGAATAAGAAACATAGAAACTACAGATATATTATAATGGCCCGGGTTGTTGGGGGACCATTACTTAGTAAAAATCTGTTATTATAGGTGGTCTGGGTGGTCTTGGAGGCCATACCAACTTCTCGGTGATGTTTAACCCACAGTAGGCCTACCAGTAGCCTTAGCCTACCGATAGTAGGACTATTGGTGGCTCGGTCTACCGATAGCCACAGCCTACCAGTAGCTCGGCCCACCGGTAGCTCGGTCTACTAGTGGCCGCAACCTACCGGTAGCTCGGCCAATCGGTAGCTCAGCTACCGATAGCTCGGTCTACCGGTAGCCGCAGCCTACCGGTAGCTGGGCCTATTGGTAGATCAGCTACCAGTAGCTCGGTCTACTGGTAGCCGTAGTCTACCGGTCGCTCGGCCTACCGGTGGCTCGGCCTACCGGTAGCTCGGCATATCAGTGGCTCGGTCTACCGGTAGCCACAGCCTACTGATAGCTCGACTAACCAGTGGACCTAGCCTAACCCCCCACGGGTTTTCCAGTAGCGCCTCCTTTGGCGCAAATTGGGTTTTAAACCCTGTTTTGACCCCCTTACACCTATTTTAAAGCCCATTAATGCCAGTTAATGGCGTTTGTTTCTGTGAGTTACCCTGGTGTGCGTTGGTTTAAACCGCCCCTAAAGGCGGGGACCCTTTAATGACGTGTGGGGCCGCGTGGTCAACCCACGACCCCCGCTCCTTAGGTGGTTTCGCATTCTTATCTCAACCGTCCCCGACCCTTATAAAATAAAGGGTTATCCTTGGGGTTATTTTTCTCGATCACCCTCCCATCGATTCGTCTGCTCGTCCTTGCGTTCCCGAGGCCCCACCCCTGCAAATTGTGCATCGTCTGTTCCTGGCGCTTGAAGATAAACTTTGATCGTTGATCAATCAGGTAGGGTTTCACCTTCGTCTCTCCTTTATGTTTATCTTGCGGGGTGGGCATGCTTTTTATTCTGTAGAATCAGATGAATCAAACCTTAATGAAGATAATGAACAGATTCTAAATAATGAAGGGGGAGGGGTGTGATTGATGATGCTGCTTTGTTTTATGATCTTCCATGATTAATGATTTCTGAATTGTGTGGGTTTACATCTACTAAAAATCATGGTCATTGGTGGTTTTTCTATGGGCACTAACGAACCCTTACTTCTGGTGATGTTTAAATGGATTGTATTGTGGTTGTGAGCCCTTGTTGTGTAAAGGAATTTGGTTAATTACGTACATTCGGCTAAATAAATTGAAAGCACCAGGATCAAACCTTTCTATGATAACCTCGGGTAAAGCACAATGAATTTGAAATCATGGAGTGTGTTAAATTGTTTAAATCTATAATACTCTCATAGGGCTGCTTTGTGTTAGTAGAAATGGTTTTTTTGTTTTTATTCACGAGCCGATTGCTGGGTGATGTGGGTGGGTATGGGATCCCCTGTTGTTATGATATCACTGGTTGTAAATTTGAGGCTGCGTGGTTACCTTGATTATATCACAAATTAGGGTGGGATCCTATGTTGTTGAGAAACCACTGGCTCCTGGATCCTGGGGACTTGGGGATGTATCATGGGGTTTTGTTTGGTTCTAGTACTTCAAGGGATCTCACTTATCCCTTTTTTTGTGACTTTACAAGAGAACCGGGTGTGGATGTTTAAGTTGATGTTTGACTGTACTCTTTCCTTGGCTTGTGCTTATGCTTGCTAGTTGCCTAAGTAAGTGCAGAAACTTATTTAAACATTATCACTGAACATGAAACAAGGATGGAACAAATGGGTTTTGGTTTGGTGTGAGTCGTGACTTGGGCATTGATTGTGTTCTTTAGGCTGCCTGAAGAAAAACCTAGATTTGGGTGAGTTCTTGTTACCTATACATACTTGTAGTTTTTGTGTTTCTAATTCGCGCCCCCACCCAAGTTGAGAACTTAGTGCCGAACACCCCCATTTTTTTGGGGAGGGTGTTTTTCCCAACACTTCTATTATTGGCTGGTTATTAGCTCCTTTCTGGTCCCTTTCCCGGATATCCCAAGTATCTTCCGGCAGGCTGTGATGGCCTGAAGTCCATTATTAGCCCAAAAACTTCGGGCAGGTTGGTATGGTGGTTGGCCCAGGTGTGTGCGGGCAGCTGGTTTCTCAAGTGTCTTCAGGATGAGGCTCAGATGTCTTCAGGTGTGGCAGTGGTTGTTCTAGGCTAGGTGCTTGCAAGCGTGGTTACGTGAGACAGTTGTGGCCTAGGTGTTTGCGACCGGGGTTTGGCAGTGGGACTGCGTGAGGGTATGGCCCAGGTGTGTGCGAGCGGGGTGTGGCAGTGGGACTGCGGTGAGAATAGCAGGATTGGTTCGATGCATAGGATGTCTTCAATAACCAGGGGGAAAGTGGCGCAGGGTACCCAAACATCGATGTTCTGTTACTATACATTATTTGACTTGCGTTATTTGGGGAGTGTGCCTTGGTGAGGCTTGGGTGGTTAGTTTCCTTGGTAGGTTCTTGGTTATCTCTGTTCTCATAGGGTATTAGTATGTTTCCCCACTTTTTCATGAGAGTCTTTGGTTTTCTCTACTGAGTATACTTGTATGCTCACCCTACGTATACAAATTGCTTTCAGGTTTCCAGGAGGACTTTGGGGATCGCGCAAGACCATATTAGCGCAGGACCTTTGGGATAGTTGTTGTGGTTACTTTTCCTTTATTGGTATTCTTTTTACCTTTGGGTCTTTGTAACTTGTATCTTTTACCTTTGAACATGCATATGGGAATGGTTTATCTTTAGTCGTTTTTTCACTTTCAGTTTGGTGTTGTGGGATTTACTATCTTATCTCTCGATCCTATTAAAAGAAAAAGGGTAATGCCTTCCATTTAGTGTGTGATCGTATACCCTTGGTGTTGTTCTCCACTCTGGGACCTATTGAAGGCGGGTTTCAGGGGTCATTATCTCTCCTTCAACTTAAAGAAGGAAGGGCCTGACAATCTGCTGACCTTTCCCTCCTTTTGGTGAAGGTGGGTCATGACAGAATGGTATCAAAGGTGGTTGAGAGATAGGATGGAGTCTGGAGTTATGCAAAGTGATGATTTCATGGGATGGTAGGGCAACGGTGTTGGGTGACCTTGGTGTGTGAATTAGGCCAGGGAAGACCAGCTAGAACATAGGATTTTAGGGCCCCCCGTGATCTGATGCAAGGACTCTGGACCTACCAAACGACCAAGTAAGGCCACGCTGATTGCAGGGTAGAGACCCTAGGAAAGGTACATGAATCATAATGACTTGTGTTCTCATGTTTCTGGGGTGTCTTGGGAATTAGGAATAAATAAAAAGTTTAAGAATTTTAAGAACAATATTCTGCACTACTTCGGCTTAGGCATTCCTTGTTCACCTTGTAGCTATGGAACCTGGGAGACAACCATGAGTTGTACGAGAGATCGAGGCCTAGGAGGTCGACCTGGCTGATCGACAGAGGGATGAATGAGATGAGGAAGACGGTCAGTGGCAGAGGACGCTTCGGGCCTTCCAGCAACAGACCCTCGAGAAATACGATGGCATCACCTCTGACATTAAGATGGAGAGCTGGTGATAGATTTCGGCCTGATTCGGGCCCCGACCTAGTACTGGGTTCCTTTGGCTATCAGCCAGATGTGGGGAGAAGTGCGTCAGTGGTGGATGATGTACCTGGGGGAGAGGAGAGAGTCTGAGGTGGTATGGGCTGATTTCGATAAGGAGTTCCGGGCGGAATTCCTCTCTTCTACGATGAAGGAAGAAAAGAGGCATGAGATACTCTCCCTCCTGCAGGGGATTATGTCAGTAAGGAACTGGGAATTAAGTTCAAGGACCTCCTACGTTTTTCTCTGGACCTCTTTCTAGATGAGGAGTCTTGGGCAACACGTTTAGAGGAGGCGCACCGACCCTCCCTCCAGTACGTTATTACCCCCTTCACCCTGCCAACATACTTGGAGGTCCAGAATAAGGCCGAAGTGGTGGAGAGGATGAACATGCTTGGAGGTGTATCATGAGAGGGGATCTAGCTGGGATCATCGAACGGAAAGGCTGTCATCACCAGACCACCAGCATTAGGACCCTCTCGGTTCTAACCAGCAGGGAGATGGCTACAACAGTTCCAGTTCTGGTCCCCCGGTCCTCTCCCTTTTCTTTCGGGCCCAGGACCGAGGTTCTTCATCTGTGGGAGCCTTGGATATCTCCAGAATCAGTGCTCGGACCGAGTTTAGTATGGTGGTGGCGTACATGCCCAACACCCGCCCCAACAGCAGCTTCCAATTAGGCCCTTCCAGCAACAGCAACAGGGGCAGCGAGCTCCCACTCCTCCAAGAGAAGACGTCACAGGAGGAGGCCGACCTCAGGGCACTCTTCAGGGACCTCGACCAGGGCATGGTCAGGGAGGCGGCCGATAGCCGAGGGGAAGAGGAGTTGGGCGTGGACAGTTGCACGTTGTAGGGGCAGCAGTTCTAGCGGGACCAAAGGTTGTTTGAGGTACGATTAGTTTATTCAGTACCCTTTCTTACACCTTGTTAGATACCAGAGCTTCGCACTCATTTGTTGCACCTGGTCTGGCCTATGCTCTGGGCCTAGATGCCGAGAGACATCCAGTGCCCCTAGTGCTGAGCACACCAGTCGGAGGTCAGACCGACTTGTTATACGTTTGCCAAGGATGCAGACTGATGATAGGGCTACATCAGTCGGTTAGGGATTTACTACTGCTATAGATACATCCATATGATGTCATCCTAGGCATCGACTGGATGTTCTCTGTGTGTGCCGTCATCAACTGCTTTTGAGGAAGGGTTGTGTTCTCAGACATGGGTGGCTGATGCGTTACTTTCATTGGTGAGCGGAATAGTTAGGAGGGCAGCAGGCGAGAAGAACCCCTCCTCTCCTTGTTAGTCAAGCTATCAATAGAGCCAGTAGATGCTGAGATGGTGGAGGTGCCAGGAATCATCATACATTTTATGGACGTCTTTCCTGAGGAGGTAACTACTCTACCCACTCGACGTGATATCGAGTTTAGGATAGACTTGCAGCCCGGTGCTCATCTGATTTCGATGGCTCCTTACCGGATGGCACCTTCAGATCTATGGGAATTTTAGATTCAGATCGATGATCTGATGAAGAGGGGTTATGTTTGGAAAAGTGCATCACTGTGGGGTGCTCTAGTCTTGTTCACAAAGAAGGCAGATGGTGGTCTCAGGTTGTGCATAAACTACAGGAGGGTGAATCAGGTAACGATCAAAAATTGCTACCCTCTTCCAAGGATAGACGACCTATTTGACCAACTGAAAGGGGAAGGATGGTTCTCGAAGATCGGCCTACAGTCTGGATATCACCAGTTGAGGGTGAAGGATTGAGACATCTCGAAGACGGCCTTCAGGTGCAGATATGGGCACTTCGAGTTTGTGGTCATGCCCTTCGGCGTTACGAATGCCCCAACTATGTTCATGGGACTTATGAACTCTATCTTTCGGATTTAACTGGATCAATTTGTAGTTGTGTTCATCGACGACATCCTGATCTATTCAAGATCAGAGGAGGACCACACTGAGCACCTGAGGATGATTTTGGAGGTCCTGCGACAGTACCAGTTATATGGGAAGTTGTAGAAATAAAAGTTCTGGACGCGAGAAGTGTACTTCCTTGGGCACGTAGTGTCTGAGCAGGGGGTAGCGGTGGACCCATCAAAGGTTGAGACAGTTGTTTCTTGGGAATCACCCAAGAATGTGGCAGAGGTTCGCAGTTTCCTCGGGCTGGTGGGTTACTATCAAAGGTTCGTACCCAACTTCTCCCATGTTGCAGCCCCTTTGGCAGCCTTGACCAAGAAGGACCAGGTTTTCATGTGGAGTGAGCAGTGTGAGGCAGCCTTCAGATATCTAAAGGAGAAGTTGGTTAGTGCCCCAGTGCTGAGACTACCAGAAGAAGGGGCGTCATACGAGGTGTTCTATGATGCTTCAGGGAAAGGCCTTGGATGTGTTTTGATGCAGCGATAAGGGGTGATCTCTTATGGGTCTAGGAAGCTATGCCCTCATGAGCGTAATTATTCCACCCAGGACCTGGAGCTTGCAGCGGTCGTTTTGGTGCTAAAGTTATGGCGGCATTACCTCATCGGAGAACGTTTTTTGGTCTTCATAGATCACAAAAGTTTGAGGTATATATTCTCCTAGCAGGACCTAAACTTGAGGCAATGAAGGTGGATGGAGTTCCTCCAGGATTACAACTTCGAGATTTCCTACACTTCAGGGAAAGGGAATGTAGTGACCGATACCTTGAGCAGGAGGTCGCAGAAGGATGTAGTCCGAGAGACGGCAGACGCCAGGAAGGCAATGGAGGAGTTGGCTGCTTTTCACCTGGATGCGAGGATGGATAGCAGTAGAGGTTGCCTGTATCAGATGACAGTGAATTCGTATCTGTTTCAGAAAGTGGAGGAGTCTCAGTTGGGAGACCCAGAATGCGAAGTGATGCGAGACCGAGTTGACCAGAGCAATGCTCCAGAAGGGTGGATGGAGGATGGTCAGAACTGGATGCTTTTTCGAGGAAAGCTGTTTGTTCCAGAGGCGATGTGTGGCAAGGTTCTTAGTGAGTTCCACAACTCACCCTTAGTGGTTCACCTATAAGTTTCCAAGATGTAACAGGGTCTGAAGAGACAGTTCTGGTGGCCCGGAGTAAAGCAAGAAGTGGCAGAGTTTGTGGCCAAGTGCCTAGTGTGTCAGCAAGTGAAGTCCGAACACCAGGTTCCAGGCGGCTTACTGTAGTCTCTAGATGTCCTCGAGTGGAAGTGAAAGGACATCTCAATGGATTTCATCACGGGACTGCCCAAGGTTCAAGGGGGATATGATGCCATCAGTGTAGTAGTGGACCGGTTGACGAAATCGGCTCACTTTTTGGCAATTAAGGAGTCAAGTGTAGTGGATGCCTTGGCACGATGGTACGTGGATGAGGTGGTATGTTTCATGGAGTTCCGAGGTCCATAGTCTCATATAGGGATGTAGGGTTTAACTCACGAGTCTGGAGGAGATTGCAGCATGCTTTTGGCACCCATCTACGTCTTAGCACTACTTTCCATCCCCAGACAGATGGACAGATAGAGCGCACCATCCAGACCTTGGAGGATATGCTGCGGGCATGTGTTCTGGACTCAGGAGGATCGTGGTCACGACAATTACCTTTGATATAGTTCGCCTACAATAATAGATATCACTCTACCATTGGTATGGCCCCATTTTAAGCCTTGTACGGGAGGCCATGTTGCTCACCTGTGTGTTGGACCGAAGTCGGAGAGGTAGGCATCCTTGGCTTGGAGGTGGTGCAGAGCACGACAGAGAAGGTTCAGCTTATACGGGAAAGGATGAAGGCGGCCCAGGACCGAAAGAAGTCGTATGCTGATACTAGGAGAAGGCCCTTGGAGTTTGAGGTTGGAGACCACGTGTTCTTGAAGGTCTCCCCTTGGCATGGACAATGTAGGTTCGACAAGGGGATACAGCTTTCTCCCAGGTTCATCGGAACCTTCGAAGTGTTACGGCGGGTCGGCGAAGTGGCTTATCAGCTAGAGTTACCACCACCAATACTGAGGCTGCATGACGTCTTCCATGTGTCCCAGTTTCGTCAGTATCTGCACGATGATTCACACGTCCTTGGCTGGGGAGAGATAGACATCTATGACAATGTGACCTTTGTGGAAATACCAGTGATGATCGAGGATCGTGAGGAGAAGGTGATTCGTGGCCGAACCATTCCCTTGGTTCGTGTGTTATGGAGACATGGTGGGCTTGAGGAGAGTACGTGGGAGAGGGAAGCACATATGCATGCACAGTACCCAGAGTTGTTTTGATTTTTGTACTGCTTTATTTATACTTAATGTGGTGGAGCGTTTTACCTTGTTGGATATGAAATATGTGTTTTTCCTTCCTCTGAATATGTGTGAAAAGTCCTGGCTATGGGGAGGGGAGGACCCAACCCCTAATCAAGACGCATTAAGGTGGATGCGATTAAACCAGTGCAGGCGAGTCAGTGCCACCCAAAGCGGATAGTATCTTGACATGGGGGAAGAGACTCTTCAACCCAAATGACTGGGCAGTTTGACTTGGTGTGTTTCTTGGTTCTTGAGAGGGAGGCGTTTTTTAGTTTACAATGAGGTTCACTCTTGAGAGGTATATTTCGAGGTGGTTGTTCGGACCCTCTCTTTCCTTATTGGTTGTTTTGATTCTCGAGGATGAGAATAGTTTGAGAGGTATCTGATGTAATGTCCCAGGTTTTTGGGGGACCATTACTTAGTAAAAATCTGATGTTTGAGGTGTTCCGGGTGGTCTTAGAGGCCATCCCAACTCCTCGGTGATGTTTGACCCACGGTAGGCCTACCGGTAGCCTTAGCCTACCGGTAGCAGGCCTACCGGTCGCTCGGTCTACCGGTAGCCGCAACCTACTGGTATCTCGGCCCACTGGTAGATCAGTCTACCAGTAGCCACCGCCTAACGGTAGCTCAACTACTGGTAGCTCGGTCTACCGGTAGCCACAACCTACTGGTAGCTTGTCCAACTAGTGGCTCGGCCTACCAGTAGCTCGGTCTAATGGTAGCTGCAGCCTACTAGTCGCTCAGCCTACTGATAGCTTGGACTACCGGTAGCTCGGTCTACGGGTAGCCGCAGCCCACTAGTAGCTCAGCTAACTGGTGGACCTAGCCTAACCCCCATAGGTTTTCCAGTAGCGCCTCCTTTAGCGCAAATTGGGTTTTAAACACTATTTTGACCCCCTTTCGAATGTTTTGAAGCCCATTAATGCCAGTTAATGGTGTTTGTTTAAGTGAGGTACCCTGGTGTGCGTCGGTTTAAACTGCCCCTAAAGGCGGGGACCTTTTAATGACGTGTAGGGCCGCGTGGTCAACCCATGACCCCCGCTCCTTATGCGGTTTCACGTTCGTATCTCAATCGTCCCCGACCCTTATAAACTAAAGGGTTCTCCATGGGTTTCTTTTTCCCGATCACCCTCCCATCGATTCTTTTGCTCGTACTTGCATTCCTGAGGCCCCATCCCCGCAAATAGCGCATCGTCTGTTTCTGGCGCTTGAAGATAAACTTCGATCGTTGATCAATCAGGTAGGGTTTCACCTTTGTCTCTTCTTTCTATGTATCTTTCGGGGTGGGAATGCTTTTGATTCTGTAGAATCGGATGATCCAAACCTCAATGAAGATAATGAATGTATTCTAAAGAATGATGGGGGAGGGGTTTGATCGATGATGCTGCTTTGTTTTATGATCTTACATGATTAATGATTTCTGAATTGTGCGGGTTTACATCTACTAAAAATCATGTCCGTTGGTGGTCTTTCTCTGTGCACTAACGAAAACTCAATTTTGGTGATGTTTAAATGGATTGTATTGTGGTTGTGAACCCTTGTTGTGTAAAGGAATTTGGTTAATTACGTACATTCGGCTAAATAAATTGAAAGCACCAGGATAAAACCTTTATGTGATAACCCCGATTAAAGCACATTGAAGTTGAAATCATGGAGTGTGTTAAATCGTTTAAATATGAAATACCCGCATGGGCCTGCATTGTGTTGGTAGCAGTGGTTTGTTTGCTTTTATTCACGGGCCAATTGTTGGGTGATGTGGGTGGGGATGGGATCCCCTCTTGTTATGATATCACTGGTTTTAAATTTGAGGCCGCATGGTTACCTTTATTATATCACGAATTAGGGTGGGATCCTTTGTTGTTGAGAAACCACTGGCTTCTGGATCCTGGGGACAAGGGTCTATATCTTGGGGTTTTCTTTGGTTCCAGTACTTCGAGGGATCTCACTTATCCCTTTGTTGTTGTGACTTTACAAGAGAACCGAGTGTGGATGTTTAAGTTGATGTTTGACTGTACTCTTTCCTTGGCTTGTGATTATGCTTTATAGTTGTCTAAGTAGGTGCATAAACTTATTTAAACATTATCACTGAAAATGAAACAAGGATGGGACAAATGGGTTATGGTTTGGTGTGAGTCGTGACTTGGGCGCTGATTGTGTTCTTTAGGCTGGCTAAAGAAAAACCTAGATTTGGGTGAGTGCTTGTTACCTATACATACTTTTAGTTTTTGTGTTTCTAATTTGTGCCCCACCCAAGTTGAGAACTTAGTGATGAACACCCCCATTTCATGGGGGAGGGTGTTTTTTCCAACACTTCTATTAGTGGCTGGTTATTAACTCCTTTCTGCTCCCTTTTTCAGATATCCCAAGTATCTTCGGGCAGGCTGTGATGGCCTGAAGTCCATTATTAGCCCAAGAATCTTTGGGCAGGGTGGTGTGGTGGTTGGCCCAAGTGTGTGTGGGCAGGTGGTTTCCCAAGTGTCTTTGGGATGAGGCCCAGGTGTCTTCGGGCGTGGCGGTGGTTGTTCTGGCCTAGGTGTTTGCAGGCATGGTTACGTGAGATAGTTGTGGCCCATGTGTTTGCGGGTGGGGTTCGGTAGTGGGACTATGTGAGGGTATGGCCCAGGTGTGTGTGGGAGGGGTATGGTAGTGCGACTTCGGTGAGACTGGCAGGATTGGTTCGATGCGTAGGATGTCTTCAATAACCAGTGGGAAATTGGCGCGGGGTACCCAAACATCGATGTGCTATTACTATACATTACTTGACTTGCGTTATTTTGGGAGTGTGCCCTGGTGAGGCTTGGGTGGTTAGTTTCCTTGGTAGGTGCTTGGTTATCTCTTTCCTCACAGGGCATTAGTATGTCTCCCCGCTTGTGTACGAGAGTCTTTGGTTTTCCCTACTGAGTATACTTGTATGCTCACCCTACGTATACAAACTGCTTTCAGGTTTCAGGGAGGACTTCGGGGATTGTGCGAAACCATACTAGCGCAGGACCTTTGGGACAGTTGCTGTGGTTGCTTTTCCATTCTTGGTATTATTTTTACCTTTGGGGATTTGCAACTTGTATCTTTTACCTTTGAACATGCATATGGGAATGGTTTATCTTTATTCGTTTGTGCACTTTCAGTTTGGTTTTGTGTGATTTAATATCTTCTCTCTCGATCCTATTAAAAGAAAAAGGGTAATGCCTTCCATTTAGTGTGTGATCTTATACCCTTGGTGCTGGTCGCCACTCCGGGACCTATTGAAGTTGGGTTTCGGGGGTAATTATCTCTCCTTCAACTAAAATAATGAAGGGGCTGATAATTTGCTGACCATTCCCTCCTTTTGGTGAAGGCGGGTCGTGAAATATATGTATAGTTAACAGGCACTCATCCCAACCTAGGGTTCCCAAAGCCAACCTAAGCACAAACACCCTCGTTACTATACATTAATAAGAGAAAGGTAAGACACTCACGGCCAAGTCACAACTCATCCCAAAACCAATACCCCTTTAAACCATTCTTGCTTACATGTTCAAGTGAACTCATTTAGGTGGATTTTACACTACTGGGAAACTAACAGGAATAACCACAAGCTAGGAAAAGAGAAACATCCAAATATCAATTTAAGCATTGACATCCGGTTCTCTTGTGGAGTCCCAACAACAAAGGGATAAGTGAGATCCATCAAAGTACTGGAACCAAACCAAGCCTCGAGATACATCCCCACACCATTTCAGATTCACAACCAACAACTGTGCCACAACAGAGGATCCCATCCTCTCCCACATAACCCCTTAAGCATCAAACAGAACAACACACCTACTACCAAAACATAGTGGGAAACTTCTAGGGTCAAGCACATTATTCATTAGGTTCTTCTTTTTGTTTGTTAACTAGGGTGATCACATAGGGATTCTTGTTTTACTGAACATCCATTTAAACCAAACTGAGTTTATGTGACTAACCAATTCCACGTTACAATTATATAGTCATCACAAAAGACAGGGGTTCATTAGGATGCAAGGAAAGACCACCAATGATCATGATTTTCAGTGAGCACGAGCCCATATAGTTCACAACATATATCAACATAAAAGAGTACAACAGAACATTGATCACACCCCCTTCATTATTTAAAGTTCCGTTCATTATCTTCATTAATTCTGGTTTCATCAATCCCCACAGAAACAATAGCATACCCACCCCGCATGATACACAGTAAGGAGAGAAGAAGGAAAAAACCCTACTTGGATGATCAAAGATCGAAGTTCTTCTCCACGTTCCAAGAACGAGGGAAAGCACGACTTTCAGGGAAGGGACGTCGGGAAATCCAAGGACGAGCAGAAAGACTCCAACACAGGCGCACCACATGCCTCGGGAAAAAGGACTCCAGGCACACCAAGAAGAAAAGGAGGCCGACCAAAAGGAAGAAGAAGAAGATATTACTGTGCGATATATTGATAGGATCCTATTGTTATGGGATATGGGGATTTGAACAGATTTAAAGTCGGATCGTGGTTCCCCATGTGGTTGGGTGGTTACACACGACGATATTAATTGTTATTTAATGATTCCTGTCATAAAATGTGGTAACAGCTGTGATTTTAAATGATTTTATATAAACGGAGGGGCATGATATGTGGACACATAGCTGGGTTCTTTGACAGTCACCCCACCCTTTGGAATTTAAACATTGATTAAGGGCTTAAAACGGCCTTGAACCACTCCCAAAAAGGTTATAAATGGCCTACAAGTGGTGTTACAGGAGGAACTGTAGAAGAAAAACCCAACAAGGCCAGGTGGAACCGATTGTGTCACACACCGATCGGTCAAACCAATCGATCCCACCGATCGGTGACACACCGATTGTGTCACATTGGTCGGGTACACACCTATTGGTCGCATTCCGATCGGCCTCCCACCGATCGGTCACACACCGATCGGTCACGCCGATCGGTCACACGCCGATTGGTCACACGCTGATCGGTCGCACAGGTCGCTCCCCGATCGGGTGCGCTGATCGGTCGCACGCCGATCGGTCGCATGCTGAGCGGTCGCATGCCGATTGGCCGCACACCGACCGGTCACGCCGATCGGTCGCACGCCGATCGGTCGCACGCCGATCGGTCGCACCCACCGAGATGCCACCCTTAGGATCCTGATTTTGGCAAAGGGGGGGACCATGATGGCCTGGTCCATCACAAAATCTAAACAAAGTTTTCATCCACAACCCAAGAACTACCTGCAAAGGGTGTAGATGTAAGAAATAGAGAGAAAGGGAGAAGTGTATCTAAGAAAACTCATCAAGAATGTTGATGAACAAAGACTTACTGTAAGAATCAACCTTTAACACACTAAGGAATGAATCTGGATCACTTCCAATTCGATGGGAGAACCTTCCTTGACCTTTGAGAGAGAAAAATTTTGTTTTAGTGCCATTTTAGGGAGAAATGATGCATTAAAACATAAGGCTGGCCTAGATCCACCTTTTAGGATCTAATTTATTTTCCACGCATGGTTTAGTCACACTCTTTAGAATGTTATACGTTAACCGTGCGCAAACCACTACCTTAATTAAAACCCTCACATGGTCAGCCCACACAGTCTCCAAACTATGCACCAACCATGTCAAAGACACTGCCTAAAAAGGACTAAAACCAAATTTCAAAGCACACCATTTCTAATAGGTAGCCACATGGTTTGGAAAAACAGTACACCACCTATGTGCCTTAGCATTTTACCCTATCTCACTATACATGGTTTCCTGTAGGTGTTGCACAGTTTTCCCAAAATGTTCACCAATCCGGCACCTATGAAAAATCCCTCAAAACACTCTAGAAGTTCATTAAAATATCCCAAACTGTACCAATATACATTAAATACTTAAAAATAAAAAATATTGGGTTACTCAATAGAAACTAGGGGTTCTAAATTCTCCCCACCATTTTTCATTTCATCCCTGGAATAAATAAAATAGAATGCTGCTCAAAAAGAGTTTTGATGATTTCTCTTTCATTTCCTTCTCATGTTCCCAAGTCTCTTCCTAAATTTGACTTTGTTTCCACAAAACTCGCACTAGAACAATTCTTTTTCCATGCAATACTTTCTATTTACTATCCGTAATCCACATAGGGATATGTAACAATAAAACATCCAGCTCTTGGACAACATGATTCCATATGATCACATGGAAAGGTTTAGTTTGATACCTTCTCAACTGAGATACATGGAATACATTATGCCTTTCACTGAACCGTGGTGGAAATTCCAAATGATATGCCACCTCACCAACCTATTCTAGTATCTCAAAAGGGACTATGTATCGAGGATATAATTTTACCTACTTCCCAAAACATTAGTGTCAATGCCATGGAGAAATCCTTAAGAACACATCATCACTAAATGTGAAGGAAAAAGACCACCGACGATGATTCATATTAGATTTTTAATGATTATAAGCTATATACATCTATTTCCTAATGAAAATAATCTTATACATTATTTCTTGGAAAAGACTCAGCCTAACTAGTGAAGCCTCACCAATTTCCACCAAATAATGTGGAGAATGAAAGGGATACCCATACAATTTTTCAAAAGGATCCATATGTGTAACACCCCGAGCTTCCACGTTACGCTTCTCTTTTAATAATATAGTAGCATGTGTTGTACGCAACTTCGAGTTCTAACACACACCACAACCAATCAAAGTAGCCATTATGAATAGTAATACCCACTTTTTGAAATTTTATAAATTTTATCTCTTAAAATGGACATCATTTTTGGATTCAGAATATCAAAATTAGCCTAGGGTGAAATTTTGGTACTTTTCGTATAACTCTCATATTGTGATGAATAGAGAAAATTACTAAATTTTAATTAAAAACAACTTTTTTAATCGAAATAATTAATAGTGATAAATTATGAATTTGAGTGTTTTTAAATTATATTTAGAATATATTTTTACCATTTAATCCAATTTTGGTCATTAGACATAATTTCACATTTAAACCGGACATAAATAAGTGTCAATCTTTTGATAGTTATTGTTTCTTAAAAACACGCTTTTTGTTTTAACAACGGGAATTAATTTTAAATTAATAAATGAAACTTCTATGTTTTGAATTTGGTAAAATAGACTTCATTATTGAATTCAGAATATCAAAATTAGCTTAGGGTAAATTTTTTGGTATTTTTCTGAGAACATTCAATTTTGATGAATAGTGAAAAACACTGAGTTATTGTTTAAAACCGGATTTTTATTTAAATAATTATTTAAATTATTTAAATTTATTTTAGGTCAAAATAGATACATAACACCTATATAAATTCAATTTAATTCATTCAAGGAAGTTTATAATAATTTTAGATATATAAAAATTTTATTGAACCTTTTCACCGTCTTTTACCCACCTCTTAGGAGAATTTGTAAATTCACATAAAACTTAATTTTACTACTTATGTGAGTGTAATTTCAAAAATCTGAGAGACATGGTTAATATCAATGAGTAAAATGTGGTTCAATATGATAAAAATATTTTTTTATGAATAGTAACTTTTTACTTTTATTTACCACGGTAAAAAGTAAATAGGGTAATTAAGGGTAAAAATGATATTATTATTACCCTAACACATGTCCTAATTCTATTGGATAAGTTTAATTCGAACAAAAAAAACCTTAGGAATAAAATATAACCCTTTAGGTCCACTTGGATTAGATTAGGACATTTATTATTATTTAATTCAAAGAAGAGTTAAAAGAGTTAAAATCAATGTTTAATAACTAAAACATTTTTAATATAAGGTTATACATAAGATAAATTCTATTATAAATATTCATTAGAAATATAAAACAATTTCATACATAATGGTATTTTAATTATAATTTTTTGATATTAAATAATTAAATTTATTTATGACATAATGATGATGCAGTAATTATCTTATTAATGAAAGAATCTAATAAATGGTAATATAAATATTAAAATAAATATAATTTCAATGTTTTTATGACATCCACGAATTTTTTATGTGACTATGACATTTTAGGGATGATTCAATGTATCTTTTTAGAAGTAATCAAGTTGTGATGACTTTCACAAAAACAAAATACTAAATAGTGTCAAAATTTACACAAATTAATATTTAAAACAAATATTATATGAGTAATTGATATTATATTCCTAAAAATATAAGGTTCGGCCAAAGGACTTATATAATGATAGTTGAATCATTAATGGACCACTTGGGGGTCGCTTGGAAGTTTATAGTAAGTTTATTAACCATATAATATAAAAATACAAAGAGACGTGGTAAATGTCAAACTAAGTAACTAAGGGTTAAAACTAAAATATAAGGTTAATTAAGTGACCCAAACCTGTCTAATACATATTGTTTAAGTTTATTTAGACCCATCCCCGCATTATACATTTAATAATTCAATTTGATCCATTAGAAACTGAATATGAATTTATTATAAATTAATACATTAAGTTTTTTCTAAAGAGCCCCTCCCCCCTTATAAAAGGACACCACTTCTAACCAATTCCTCACACCTTTCAAGCCTTTTAGATCGTCCAAAATCTGATCAATTAAGCTCCCTAAATCCCTCTACTCCTCCTAGAAGCCTCACCTTAGTCAGAAGGAACTTCAAGAGTCCTTTTTGGTTCAAACCAAAGGGAGTTTTTCCAATTAAAGGTAATGATTTCTCTTAGCTTCTTTTCTTTTATTTTACTTCTCCAACCCCTAAACTCTTCTCATTATTTTATTTTGTAACAAACACAATATCCTAAATATACTAGGATATTTTTATGAGAAGTATTCTAACTACACTTACACACACCTCCATCTAATGGGTGAATAACATAGTGTTTCTATGGATGGAAACCAAACGCCTCACGAAACGATGATTGTTCAATTATCTCCTACCACCTCTCATGGTGGCAATTATGATGGCACTATAATTAAATATGATATTAATGATATTTATTTTATATATAATCTTCTGAAAATTCCATTTTATGTCATACCATTATTCGTTTCATGTTTTATATATATACGATAATTTCATTTGAGGAAGTGCGGAATACCGCCCCCTCAAAGTGATATGACTCGTTTATACCATACATGGAACATATAAAGGATGGTATTAATGAACTTAATTAAAACATATAAGATATTATATTATACTATAATAATAATATAACTATGTATTATTTGGTTTTGATTCCTTTTAAAATGAAAAATGAAATGGAAGTAGCGTTTGTGCGTACGTACTGACTACCATCTCCATGAACTTGATGCGATTCATTCCCCATCATATAAATTCAAGTATAATTATCATTTTATGATTACAAATAATGTTTAAGTTAAAACCTATCCATAACAAACATGGCTTATGTAACAAAAAATATAAAATAAAACGATTAAGTTAACACCCGAAACGACGATAATACTAAGATATTATTAACAAAGAAATGTTAAAAGATCATATATGATATCATATCAATGTATATTATTATTGTATAATTTAATAAAAATAATTTATACAGGATATTAACCTACCCTCGACAAAGTAAAAGTGCAAGGTAAGGGGTTTTCATCTCACTCCTTATTCCCGTGAGATTCATGCCATATTGCCACTATTACCTTTTGTGTGGTGTATGTACTGCCCTAATTGTATTCTTTATGTAATACACTTTAATTTATGTGTATTTACATATTCATTGTATGATACCTCTTTCATGGGGTTTATGTTTCGTAAGTTACCAAATTGGTAAGGGTTAATTTTACAATCTCTTTATTATCCGAGGTTGTTTTTACGTAAGTATCTACTGGGACATATTTATTATCCATGTCCGTGTTTTATGAAATAGTTTTCAAAGGGATTATTTTAAGGCACTTTTTACTAAAACATCATTTCAAATGTTTTAAATATTTATTCTTATAAATCTTTCTCATTAATGTCCATGTCTTCAAAATGGTTTTTAAGGATTTATTTATATGGACATGAATGTTTTTAAAATGTTAATTACTTTCAAAAGTTTCAAAGTGGTATGAGACACTTTGATTCAAAAATATCTTTAAATGACTTATTTTCCAAATTTTGTGACATTTAAATGTTTTCATGAAAAAGGGGTATTTCTCTCAAAGAGTTTTAAAATTCATTTTCATCAACGTCAAAATCCTTTAATGGATTTTAAACTTGTTTTGATATTGATTTATCATGATAAAAATCTTCCATATTGTGTTGAAGGTTTTATGATATGTTTGACTTTGGATGTGTAATTTTTATACCATTCATGGTTTATGGTTAAAGTATTTACATTTCGTATCCTAGTTCTTATACGAATGTTTATGTTAAGTTTCATCCTTTTTAGATGAGGAATGTATTGGACATAGTAAGTGATGGGTGGAGCCCGCTATAGCTCCTTGATGCATCGGTAGGTCTCATGAGACAACTAGAAGTGGAATTGGCCGAGGCCCTTTCCCATTTTTATATATGGTTTTGGCCGAGGCCTTAATCATTTTTAGACGTCTTGGTTGAGGCCTTGAAAAAATGTTTTAGAATGTCTGGCATTATACACTCCCTCATTATGGAAATAATATTGATGGTTCAGGTGGTTATTTGACAAGTAGAATACCCATGATTATGTTTTATTATAGAATTATTTACTCAACTCATATTCTTGCCATAAAATTATTCATGTTTATTATTGGTAAAGTCATGTGGTTTCAATTATTCAGCATGCTTAATATTTATGTCATTTTCCACATTATTTCTTACCCTTACTGAGCGTTTGAGCTCACCCCTTTATATGTTTTATTTTTCCCAGGATTCAAAGAAGCGTATTATGATTAATAAGAAGGGTTAAGCCAAGTTAATAATGGCGTTCTCAAATCACGATCTATGCTTTGTTGTATGTTTGAAATTTTAATGGAAAGTTCGTGTATGTAATCTATTTTCTAGGACTGCTAAACTGATTGGTCCTTCGGGACTTGATTCCTTGTAATCATGCCAATGTATTAAAATCATGCACCGACTCTTGGTAACTGGGGTCTGGGTGTTACAGTTGGTATCAGAGGAAGTTTAGAAATAACCTTGGAAGATAGATTTAGATAAACTCTGATTAGATCACATAGCCCTAAGATAGAATTTGAGGATTAGTAGATAAGAACTTCCTAGAATTTTGATATTGTAGAGATTTTGTGAGTTTTCTGATCAATACATCCCTATCTGGATACGATAAAGTAGAGGCGGCTCTGGTACAGATGTACCTAGGGGTAAAACCCAAAAACACCTCTTTGAGCTAGACTCGAACGAGAACTGGTGCACGAAAACGGGCCTTGTTGCACTCTTGGTTACGACACTCCCTGGTATTCTCATTTTGTTTACAAACCATTATGAAGGGCTTATGAGTATATACTTACTCAAAGAAAACATTTTTATCATTATGGACTATATCTATAAACTGTTTAATTTATGTTAAGTGTTTTACAAGTTTGGGATTAGGTATTTCTATTCATAAACTAATCTAGTGTATGATATTGTATAGAAATTGTTCCCAGTAGAAGGAATGTGAACTACAACAATACATATGATCCAAAGAGTACTAAGGATCATATATTCCATTGTATTAAGCCAGAATTTAGAAGGGAAATAGTCTCCCACGTATTATCATCATATGAAGAAATAGTATCATGTGTTGATAAGATAATTAAAGAATTCTCGGAGTCCTATGGCTTTGAAGGGAAGCCAGAGAAGAAAAGGATGGTAGAGAGAAGGACAGATAAAGGGAAGAAGGTAAAGAAGGACTTTCCCATATGTTATAACTGTGGAAAGAATCACCTTGGAAAATTCTTGAAGGGAATGGGAGTATGTTATAAGTGTGGAGAAAAAGGACACCATGTACGTGACTGTAAGAGTAAGAAAAAGGTTTCAAATGTACAATGCTTCATCTACAAGGAGTTTGGACACTATGTGAACCAATGTCCCAGTCATCAGACTAGGCCGCAAATGATGCTATTGGATAATAATCGAGTTATGTTACTACTACAAATGAAGAGGAATGACTAGTGTTCTTATGTTGTTATTTTGGAATTATTTCATTTAAGTGTTGTATCAATGATGTTCTGGAAATAAATAAGGATTGTACTGCAGTACTATTTCATTGAGGATTTGAGATTTTATGGTACTAAGAAAGGTGACTCTATAGAGAGTTAAAATTTTTGGAAATTACATGGTTTAAGGAAAGATAAACCTTAATATAGTCCTAATATTGAGGTACTGATTTTGGAATAAGATATGGTTGATTTGTGTAAATTATATTGGATATTCTTGACTGCCTTGAAACTGATTAAAGATTTGTATATTCCATCATTGTTAGAGTCTACAACATTTTTGGATGGATGAAGTATATCCAGTATTTTATAAAGAATAAGGGATCATGAATGCAATCAATAAGGTTTTATGGTAATTCAGGATGTTTCGGTGTTTTAAAAGAAAACATGATGAAGGTATTCACAAGCTATTACGGGGTAAAAAGGATCTACATTTTTTTTACCTTTCATATAAATTTTGTACTAAGAGTTTGAAGAAGTATTTTGGATAAGTCTAAAGTTTGGTAGAGATTATGTTTGAAAGGTTATTTTTGTATTTTTATAAAAGGACAACACGCAGACCGTGTGACGACCCGTCGCGTCAGACAAAGCTGCGGGAATCGAACCCACAACCATAGTGAAATTTGGATTTATAGCCTACCACTAGACTACGTGAAGTTTCTGGATGGTATAACGTAGTTCTTTTTTTTAAAAGGTCTGATATGTGAATTATAAATTCATTATATTTGGAACCCTATACGATAAGGATAAATAGAGAATTTTTTAGTTGTATTATGTTTTGGGGTGAAAGAAGAGTTTGTGGTAGAAATTTATTAATGGATAAACTCTAATTATAAAGTAAGTATATCTCTTTATGATCTTATTTAATCTAATAAATAAATTCCTCAACATTAATAAAAGGAAATTAGAAAAAAAATGTTGTCCTAGATGGTACCTTAGATCATCACTAATTTATGGCTTTCGGATTGTTGGCCATTTCATAGCCATATTCTCTACCACACTCCATCAGATATTGATGGTTAGATTTCTCTTCCATATCCATATTTTCCTACATGGAACCCTAGTATGTGTTATTTTCGTTAATCTTCATACTTACCACTCTTTATTTTAAATAGAGGCCTCATTAATTCATTTCTCGATGTGGGATTTCAACTAAGATATTTTGAAACGTCAACCCCAAGTTTCCAATACCGAGCATAAATTGTGAGGATGAAATTTATTTAAGGAGGGGAGAATGTAACACCCTGAGCTTCCATGGTACGCTTCTATTTGAATAATACAGTAGCGTGTGTTGTACGCAACTTCGAGTTCTAACACACACCACGACCAATCAAAGTAGCCGTTATGAATAGTAATACCCACTTTTTGAAATTTTATAAATTTTATCTCTCAAAAATGACTTCATTTTTGGATTTATAATATCAAAATTAGCCTAGGGTGAAATTTTGGTACTTTTCGGATAACTTTCATATTTTGATGAATAGGGAAAATTACTAAATTTTAATTAAAAACAACTTTTTTAATTGAAATAATTATTAGTGATAAATTATGAATTTTAGTGGTTTTAAATTATATTTAGAATATATTTTTACCATTTAATCCAATGTTGGTCATTGGACATAATTTCACATTTAAACCGGACATAAACAAGTGTCAATCTTTTGATAGTTATTGTTTCTTAAAAACACGCTTTTTGTTTTAACAAAGGGAATTAATTTTAAATTAATAAATGAAACTTCTATGTTTTGAATTTGGTAAAATATACATCATTATTAAATTCAGAATATCAAAATTAGCTTAGGGTAATGTTTTGGTATTTTTCTGAAAAATATCAATTTTTGATGAATAGTGAAAAACACTGAGTTACTGTTTAAAACCGGCTTTTTATTTAAATAATTATTTATATTATTTAAATTTATTTTAGGTCAAAATATATACATAACACATATATAAATTCAATGTAATTCATTGGAGGTAGTTTATAATAATTTTAGATATATAAAAATTTTATTGAACTTTTTCACTATCTTTTACCCATCTCCTAGGAGAATTTGTAAATTCACATAAAACATAATTTTACCGCTTCTGTGAGTGGAATTTAGAAAATCCAAGAGACACGGTTAATATCAAGGATTAAAATGTGGTTCAATAAGATAAAAATAATTTTTTTTAAATAGTAACTTTTTACTTTTATTTACCACCGTAAAAAGTAAATAGGGTAATTAAGGGTAAAAATGATATTATTATTGCCCTAACACATGTCCTAATTCTATTGGATAAGTTTAATTCGACCAAAAACAACTTTAGGAATAAAATATGACCTTTTAGGTCCACTTGGATTAGATTAGAACATTTATTATTATTTAATTCAAAGAAGAGTTAAAAGAGTTAAAATCAAAGTTTAATAACTAAAACATTTTTAATATAGGGTTATACATAAGATAAATTCGATTATAATTATTAATTAGAAATATAAAATTATTTCCTACATAATGTTATTTTAATTATAATTTTTAGACATTAAATAATTAATTTTATTTATGAGACAATGATGATGCAGTAATTACTTTATTAATGAAGGAATCAAGTAAATGGTAATATAAATATTAAAATAAATATAATTTCAAATTTTTATGACATCCAAGAATTTTCTAGGTGACTATGACATGTTAGGGTTGATTCAATGTATCTTTTTCGAAGTAATCAAGTTGTGATGACTTTCACAAAAACAAAATACCAAATAGTGTCAAAATTAACATAAATGAATATTTAAAACAAATATTATATGATTAATTGATATTATATTCCTAAAAATATAAGGTTCGGCCAAAGGACTTATATCATGATAGGTTAATCATTAATGGACCACTTGGGGGTCTCTTGGAAGTTTATAGTAAGTTTATTAACCATATAATATAAAAATACAAAGAGACATGGTAAATGTCAAACTAAGTAACTAAGGGTTAAAACTAAAATATAAGGTTCATAAAGTGATCCAAACCTATCTAAAACATATTGGTTAAGTGGATTTATACCCATACCTACCTTATACATTGAATAATTCTCTTTGGATCCATTAGAAACCAAATATGAATTTATTATAAATTAATACATTAAGTTTTTCTTAAAGAGCCCCTCCTCCCCCTTATAAAAGGACACCACTTCTAACCAATTACTCACACCTTTAAAGCATTTTGGCTCGTCCAAACTCTGACCAATTAATCTCCCTACATCCCTATACTCCTCCTAGAAGCCTCACCTTAGGCAGAAGGCACTTAAAGAGTCCTTTTTGGTTCAAACCAACGGAAGTTACCCCAATTAAAGGTAACGATTTATCTTAGCTTCTTTTCTTTTATTTTACTTCTCCAACCCCTAAACTCTTCTCATTATTTTATTTTGTTACAAAACCAGTATCCTAAATATAATAAGATATTTTTATGAGAATTATTCGAACTACACTTACACACACCTCCATCTAATGGGTGAAGAACATCATGTTTCTGTGGATGGAAACCAAACGCCTCACGAAACGATGATTATTCAATTATCACCTACCACCTATCATGGTGGCAATTATGATGGAAATATAATTAAATAGGATATTTATGATATTTATTTTATATATAATCTTCTGTAATTCCATTTTATGTCATACCATTATTCATTTCATGTTGTATATATATACGATAATTTCATTTGAGGAAGTGCGGACTACCGCGCCCTCAAAGTGATACGACTCGTTTATACCATACATGGAACATATAAAGGATGGTATTAGTGAACTTAATTAAAACATATAATATATTATATTATAATGTAATAATAATATAACTATGTATTATTTGGTTTTTATTCCTTTTAAAATGATAAAGGAAATGGAAGTAGCGTTCATGCGTTCATACGGACTACCGTCTCCATGAACGCGATGAGATTCATTCCTCATCGTATCCATTCAAGTATAACTCTCATTTTATGATTAAAAATAATTTTTAAGGACTTCATATCATTCTGGATATGTATAATATACAACCTATCCATAACAAACATGGCTTATGTAACAAAACATATAAAATAAAACGAGTAAATTAACACTCGAAACGATGATAATACTAAGATATTATTAACAAATAAATGTTAAAAGATCATATATGATATCATATTAATTTATATTATTATTTTATAATTTAATAACAATAATTTAACCATTATACAGGAGATTACCCTACCATCGACAAAGAAAAAGTACAAGGTACGGGATTTTCATCTCACTCCTTATTCCCGTGAGATTCATGCCATATTGCCACTATTACCTTTTGTGTGGTGTATGTACTGCCCATAATTGTATTCTTTATGTAATACACTTTAATTTATGTGTATTTACATATTAATTGTATGATACATCTTTCATGGGGTGTATGTTTCGTAAGTTACCAAATTGGTAAGGGTTAATTTCACAATCTCTTTATTATCCGAGGTTGTTTTTACGTAAGTATCTACTGGGACATATTTATTATCCATGTCCATATTTTATGAAAGAGTTTTCAAAGGGATTCTTTTAAGGGTCTTTTTACTAAAACATTATTTCAAATGTTTTAAATATTTATTCTTATAAATCTTTCTCATTAATGTCCATGTCTTCAAAATGGGTTTTAAGGATTTATTTATATGGATATAAATGTTTTTAAAATGTTAATTCCTTTCAAATGTCTCTAAGTGGTATGAGACACATTGATTCAAAAATGTCTTTAAATGACTTCTTTTCCAAATTGTGTGACTTTTAAATTTTTTCATGAAAAGGGGGTATTTCTCTCAAAGAGTTTTACAAATCATTTTCATCAACGTCAAAATCCTTTAATGGATTTTAAACTTGTTTTGAAGTTGATTTATCATGATACAAATCTTCCATATTATTTTGATGGTTTTGTGATATGTTTGACTGTGGATGTGTTATTTTTATACCATTCATGGTTTATGGTTAAATTATTGACATTTCGTATCCTAGTTCTTATACGAATGTTTATGTTAAGTTTCATCCTTTTCATATGAAGAATGTATTGGACATAGTAAGTGATGGGTGGAGCCCGCTATATCTCCTCGATGCATCGGTATGTCTCATGAGACAACTAGACGTGGAATTGGTTGAGGCCTTTCCCATTTTGATATATGGTTTTGGCCGAGGCCTTAATCATTTTTAGGCGTCTTGGCCGAGGCCTTGACAAAATGTTTTAGAATGTATGGCATTATACATTCCCTCATTATGGAAATAATATTGATGGTTCATGTGGTTATTCAACTAGTAGAATATCCATGATTATGTTTTATTAAGGAATTATTTACTCAAATCATAATATTTCCATAAAATTATTCATGTTTATTATTGGTAAAGGCATGTGGTTTCAATTTTTCACCATTCTTAATATTTATGTCATTTTCCGCATTATTTCTTACCCTTACTGAGCGTTTGAGATCACCCCTTTCTATGTTTTCTTTTTCCTAGGATTCCAAGAAGCGTATTCTGATTAATAAGAAGGGTTAAGCTAAGTGAATAATGGCGTTCTCAAAGAACTATCTATGATGTGTTGTATGTTTGAAATTTTAATGTAATGTTCATGTATTTAATCTATTTTCCAAGACTGCTAAACTGATCGGTCCTTCGAGACTTGATTCCTTGTAATCATGCCAATGTCTTAAAATAATGCACCGACTCTAGGTAACTAGGGACGGGGTGTTACAATATGTATTAGGGAGTATTAGCTATTTTTATATGAGAACTCTAATAACAGAACATGATCTTCCCACGAGCCACAAAAAACTATCACCAAAGCCCACAACATGTTTTCTAAAATTTGTATCGTTCGTTTAAATTGGCTCTCTGATTGAGGATGATACACTGTACTCATAGTCAACTAAGTCCCAAGGTATTTCTGTAAGTATTTCTTGAAATGATATGTAAACCTTGGATCTCTGTAAAAAATCTATCAAAACTAGTATTCCATGTAACTTTAACTCTTATCGGATATAGATTTTGGACATATCATAAAATGTATGAGTTTGATGAATAATAATGAAATGGGCCGACTTTGCGAGCCGATAAAAAATCACTCATATAGTATCTTGTTTATGAACCATTCTTGGGAGACCTATAACAAAATCCACATATACTTTCTCCCATTTACTCAATGGAATAGGTAAAGATGATAACATACCCTCCATTCAATGATTTTTTCCTTGATATTCTGAAAAGTTATGCATCTTGAAACAAACTCAACCACCTTTCTTTTCATGAACACCAACAAAAACTACACATTCAATGCCCTATAATTTTTTTGTATTTCCGAAATGAAATATAAAACCCCAATATTTTTATGATATAACATTTTTTTAATATCATTGATGTCTTGAGTTGTACACTACACCAAGATAAGATTGCGCTATACAAAAAACTGACATAGATTGTGGTATACTCAACACTATGCTTGGATTGTGTTACACACAATTTCAATTTATTTTGATAGAATAAATTTTTTGAGTTTAAGTGAAAAACTAAATATTATTATATGAACTTATAACATAGTAACTATAATGGCAGTTACAAATGATATTAATATTGTTTTTGAAAAAAACTATTTAATTGCAAATATGTGATTGTATAAAATAATAAAATCACTCTTGATGGATTTTATTAATGTAATATATAATTAATATATTCAATATAAGGTTTAAAATTCGTATTATATGTTTTTATATGCATTACATAAGAACACATTCAATTTTTCAGATAAAAGAATTAGTTTAAAAAATGCAGTTTTGCCGCCTTTTAATAGAGCATCCATTTTAAATATGTTTTTACACTTTTATATAATAAAATTAAAATAATAAAAATATTAATCATAATATAGATATACAAATTTACTTTGGATGAATTTTTGATATTTTCCTGAAAAGGTTTGAGTTTTGATGAATAGTAAAATTTAATTAAATACAAATTTTTTCATAAATTTTTTTTATTGATACATTATATTATTGAATGGTTTTAAGGTATAAATAGACTATATTTTGATCATTTAATATAATTTTGTTCATATCCATTAAACTTACCATGGAATTTGATGTAAAAACATTTGAATCTTTTGAAATGTTCTAACATTTAATACCCAATTTTTATTCTCATAATAGGATTAATTTTAAATTAATTAATGAAAATTCTATGTTTTGAATTTTGAAAAATTTATTCCATATTTTCAATTATTTGGTTCAAATTTTTTAGATAGTTTTTTTTTATTTTTTGGCATTATGAATAGTAACTTTGGTAATTTTTATTACTACGGTAAAAGGGTAAATCAAGTAATGAAGGGAAAGAATAATATTATAAAATTACCCTAACATATATATTAATATAATGTAATGAGTAGGGTCCATCCTAAATCATCCTAGGGTCTAAATGTTATCCATTGGAATCCACTTGTATAACATGAAGTCATTTAATTTATTTTATTTATAGAAAAGTTAAATATGTCTTACTCAAATTTTTATAACAATATAATTTTTATTATAAGGTTATATAGAATATATATTCTACTATAAATAATAATTTTAAATATAAATTTTTTTATTTATCATGTAGATTTATTTTTAATTTTTAGGAAATAAATATTTACATAAATAGCTTATACAATAATGATGTAGAAATTTTTTAATTAATGAGAAATCAATAAAATAATTTTTATTAGAATGATAATAACAATTAAAAGAAAATAAAACTTGACGAAATATTATTGGGAAAGTATATATCGACCATAACCATACAAGTGTTGATTTATTGACCCTTTGGAGCACTATGTAAAGGATTATGACAGGTATAATATTTTATTTAAAGTAATGTTAAAGTTGTCACATTCATGTTTTAATAAATATAACTTTTGTAATATATAATTTTCTAGAAGATATATTTGAATAAAACTATTCACCTGAAATATAGAAGAATTATCTTCATTATGGTATTTTATTTTTAAATTTTATTAAAAAAATGTGTTTATTAAATAATTATACAATAAAGCTGTAGTAATTTTTTTAACGGAAATACCAAATTAATGTTGTTAAAAATATTAAAATATATATTATTTGGTTTAATTAATATATAGAAAATAATTTTATAAATTAACTTGACCATTTTTTTATAATAAAATCTTATCTAGATATTTTTAAAAATCAAAAAATTAAATAGTGTCAAAATTACACTATTGATTATTTATCAAAATTATATATTATTAAATTATTTAAAAATCATAAAAGATTTTTAAAAATATAGAATAATTATTATATGTTATAAAATGTTCTAAACTATTCATTTATGGTCTAATTAACATCAAATAATTAAAAAAAATCTATTTTTATATGGAATAATTTGTTACTTTAGTTAAAATTAAAATAGAACAATTAAGGGTTAATTGAAATGATAAGGTTTAAATTGACAAAAAAAACTTGTCAAAAATTTATCAGTTGATGAGATTATAACCTTATCCCATTATATATTTGAAAAAATGAAATTTTGGTGATATTTGTATTGTGATATATTTTATTATAATTTTATATTTTTTGATTTACCAAAAGTGCCCCTCACCTCAATTATAAAAGGAACCTCCACCATCACTTATTCACTTCAATTTAAGCCTTAATGTTCAAAAATACCCTAACCATATCCATTATTATTTACCTTAGTCAAATTCTATAGGTTTTGTTCATACCCAAAAGACCAACCATAGTGCATTTATGAGGAGATCTAGAGGGAGCTCGTAGAAGAATGGGTAATCTTCTTTACTGAGTCTCTTAAGATCATTTCTTCTTCTAATTAATCTTGATTTGATGTTTAAAATATTAAGTAATAAATTAAGTATCACCTATATACTGAGATGTTATTATGGTTATGTAACCACCTTATTCCACCTTCTATCCACCCTATAAAAAACAAAATCACCACGTGTGTATACATATGAATTACCATCTCCACAACGTGGTGTAATATGTTTTCACCACCACCTTAACTGGATTGGTATAATGATGTAAATAATAACTACATGTTTTTATTATAAAAATGATATGGATTCAGTAAAAAATTATATACCATTCACATCCATACCATTTCAAAATTATGGGAATGATATTGTTGCTTGCGTGTGTGTATGACCTACCATCTACATGATGTGATGCGATTAATTCTACATGATATCCATTAAAGCATGTTTATATATGTAACACCCCAGGATTTCATGGTACGTTATCTCTTCGAAGTAATTCAATAACTAGTACTATACGCAACACTGAGTTCGAGCGCACCACGACTTACCAAACTAGCCATTCAAAAATAGTTATGAATAGTATTAATTGGATTTTGAATTTTATATACTAAATATAATTTTAACTTATGTATTATGTGTTTCTTAGACATATTATAAGAACAAATTCAAATTTTCACATAAAATAATGTATTTTTCAAAAAAAAAATACAATTTTACTACCTTTTAATGGTGAATCCTTTTTAAATCCAATATTTGAAACTTTTACATATTCAATTTGACAAGTGAAATTCTTATTTAGAATCATGACATCAAAATTTACTTTGGATGAAATTTTGTTATTTTTCTAATAATATTCCTTTTTTTATGAATAGGGAGAAATACAGTATTTTAATTCAAAACTGCCTTTTAATCTAATTTATTTATATGGATAGATTATCTTTTTAATTAGTTTAGAAGTGTAATTAGATTATATTTTTACCATTTAATCCAATGTTTGTCAATGTAAATAATTTCACTTTGAAATTGAATATAAACAAGTGCCAATTTTTTGATAGTTAATATTTCTTAAAAACGCGCTTTTTTGTTTTGAAAATGGGAATTAATTTTAAATTAATTAATCTAAATTCTATGTTTTGAATTTGCTAAAATAGACATAATTTTAGAATTCTGAATATCAAATATATCTTAGGTGAATGTTTTGTTATTTTTCTTAAAAACTTCAATTTTTGATGAATAGTGAAACCACTAAGTAGTAGTTGAAAATCTAACTTTTTTATTTAAATGAAATTTTACTGCTTATGTGAATTGAATTTTGAAAATCCGACATACATGGTTGTTATTAGTAAGTAAAATTTAGTTCAATAAGTTGAAAATAATTTTTGGTGAATAGAAACTTTTGAGTTTTATTTACCGCGATTAAAGGTAAATAGAACAATTCAAGATTAAAAGAATCTTATAATAATACAAAATTACCTTAAAACTTGTCCTAACCTTATTGTATGAGTCATGGCCTACCATGGGCACCTTTGGGTCAATTTTGGGACCCCATAGAGCCACTTAAGTGTGATAATGACACTTTATATTAATTAATTTTAAGCAAAGAAAAAAATGACTAAAACATATATCTTTTCGTAAATAAATTTTTACATGGGGTTATATAAGTTATCTCTTCGACTATAAATATTAATTAGAAAGATAAAAAAAATTTATACTTCATTGTATTTTTTTTTTTAAATTTTTAGACATCAAATAAAAAAATTTATTTATGACACAATAATGATGTAGTGTTTACCTCATTAATGAATGATTTCAATAAATAAGATTATAAAGACTAGAAAATATATCCAAAAACTGCCTAATTATTATTGGATGATTTTATTTCGACCATGAGTCATCTTATCTTTGACTATAATTATTTTTCGGCATTTAAAACTGAAAATAATTATATAATAAAATAATCTTTTCACACTTTCCTAAAGAGCCCCTCCTCCCCTTATAAAAAGCCCTAACCTATAACCCATTACTCACACATATCAATCCCATTGGATCGTCTAAACTATGACCAAATAATATCTAAATATCCCTTACTTCCATCTATAATTCTTACCTTAGGCAGAAGACACTTCAAGAAATCCTTTTGGTTCAAACCAAAGGGAGTTACCCAATTTTAAGGTAACGTCTTCCCTAAAGCTCTCTTATTTTATTTTGCTTCTACAACCCCCTAAACTATTTTTATTACTTTATTTTACAACAAAAACAGTATCCTCAATATACTATTTTTCTTTTATGAGAATTATTTGAGCTACACTTACACACACCTCCATCTAATGGGAAAAGAATATACTATTTCTATGGATGGCGAACTACTACCTCACAAAACGGTGATTGTTCAATTATCTCCTACCGCCTCTTATGGTGGCCATTATAATGGAACTTTATTTATATATGATATATATTATATATATTTTTTACCTATTCTTCGGTAATTTTCATTTACAAACACACCTTTATGCTTTCCAATATGTGTGAACAAGATTATTTCATTTGAGGAAGTGCAGACTACCTCCCCCTCAAGGTGATATGATTCATTCATGAAATACATGGAACGTATAAAATATGGAGTTAATTAAATTATTTAAAACATATATCATATGATATTATACTGGAATTATAATATACCTACGTAGCATTATGTTTTCATTTCATTAAATATGAAATAGAAATGAAAGTAGCGTTCATGCGTACGTACGGCTAACCGTCTCCATGAACAGTGCATTTAATTTCTTATCTCCAAATATCATTAAATAATTATAAATATATATATATATATATATACTGGATATATATGATATATATGATATTTAAATCATGAATATGATACTGGATATAATAGACCTTTGACCACATGGACAATTTGTAATTATAACAAGTTCATTTTTGACTCAAGTACCCAATATCGACAAAACGACCATTGTTAACATAAATGATTACATAATGTTTATAACATGGTAATAAGTGATATAAAATGAATATTAAACTTGAAAAAGTTTCTTAATCAAGTATTAATTAACTTTAGTTTATTATTCAAGAGATTAAAGAATGAACGAGTCACGTCGGACACGGGGTAATGGGTTTCTTATCTCACTTTTAATTTCGCAATATTTCCATTGTTTGCCACTTATTTATTGCATGTGGTGTATTTTGTACTGCCATTTGACATATACTATCATGATTCTATTTATATTAATGTTAATCTCTGATTCATTTGGTGGTTATTAACTTTTGGTCATACGACTCGATTGATTACAACATGGTAAGGGTTTTTCATCTCACTTTTTATTCTCGTGAGATTCATGCTATATTAGCCACTATTTCTTTTTACGTGGTGTATGTACTACCCCTGATTGTATTGTTGGTGTAATATAATTTAATTTATGGGTATTTAAATCTTCATTGTATTATCCTTCTTTCGTGGGGTGTAGGTTTCATAAGTTACCAAATCGATAAGGGAATTTCAAATTTCAATTCCCACTCATTTTGCTTTACACATAATTCATAGATTATTTTACTCTAAGATTATGTGTGGAATCACTATTTATTATTTATATAGTAATTTACAATAACCTTTGTGTGGATATTATTTTGTTACACGTAATCACTCCATTGATAATTTCTCAAGTCATTGATATGAGCTTGATAAGAGTAATCTTAACTCAATTTTCATTCAATGAGTTAAACATCCAAGTCATTGATGTTGTTTTTACAAGAATACGTGTGAATGTGCTATGATTGATTAATCCAAGGGATGAGATCGTAAGGGGCTTCACATCTCTAGGTCTTCTCCCACCGCTGCCTTCCTCCTCTCCGCCCCGGGCTGTTTGGATCTCTTCCCAGCTCCTTGCTCGATGCGTTCGTGGTATGGATTCGTCCTATGGAAACGTCATGCGAGATCATCATCTTCGGTGAACCCCTTCATGACCTAGTCATCTCCTTTCCCTAACCTACAGTATGGTTAGGGTTTCTCTCGGCGTTGCGGTGTCTATCCAAGAGGCGGGTTCAGATGCTGAGACCTGGGGATGCCGTTGCGGGTCGTGTCGTCTGCAGGTGCTGGGAGGATCTGGATTTTGGGTTCGGTGATGAAGGCAGCGACGAGCTCTCCTTCTCTAGCTTGTGGAGTGTCGGTTTGTTCAGGAGCCCCCCATATCTAGTTTTGTTTTCATCTTTTGGTTTGAGTTCATTTTTTAGAAATGGTTTTTCAATGTTCTTGGTGGTGTGCGGTGGCATCACGGTAGAGGCGACAGTGGTGTGAACGCCGGTCCTTCAACGGCGACGGTGAAGATGAAGCTCACCGGTGATCCGGTTGAGGAGGATAAGTCAGAAACCACGTGGTGTTTGTTTCGAGGTAGGTCGTGGCTCGAGGCAGTGCAGAAATCAAGAGGAAACGTTCTTCAAGGCCGTGTTTGTGGCTCAAGGTGCGTGGTTGATTTGTTTTTGAAGGTTTGAATTTTGAAATTGAGATGTCGTTGATCTTGAATGTGTGTTGATTTGGATCTTTTTATGGTTACCAATTTCCAAAAAGTGGCTTTTATAAAACACCAAAAAATGTTTGCTGAAATATATGATTGATTTAAACTGAATATACAATCATATTGAGTGTATTTATATTTTTAACACATAATTATGTCATTGATTTATCCTTAACCCAAAGAACTTTATCTCAATTTACATTCCATTAATACTTCTTTATTGATTATGTGCCAATTCACTTTTATATGGTGTATATAATGTACTTTGACATAGTATATCATGAATCCATTTATTCAAATGATATTATAAAGTTTTGGTTACCTCAATTATTTTTATTCAAGAATCTCTCTTTGGTTAGGAACTCTAACTAAAATATCATTTTAAATACTTAAAAGATTTATTCTTCTAAATCTTTCTCATCAATGTCCAAGTTTTAAAAATGGTTTTAGGGATTTATTTATATGAACTTTAATGTTTTAAAATTAAAATTCATTTTAAAAGTTTCAAAGTGGTATGGGACACTTTGATTCAAAAATATATTTTAAACGACTTCTTGATAAATAGTGAGACTTTTAAATGTTTTCAAGAAAAAGGGGGATATTTATCTCAAATAGTTTTGAGGATTATTTTCATCTAAGTCAATATCCTTCATTATTCTCAATTGAGGTTAATTTATTATAATAAAATCTTCTATATTGTATTTAATGAGTTTTGTTTGATTCTGGATGTGCTATTTTTATACCATTCATTGTTTATGGATAAAGTATTGACATTTCGTATGCTATTTTTAATATGAATGTTTATGTTATGTTTCAACCTTTTCATATGAGGAATGAATTGGACTTAGTAAGTGACGGGTGGAGCCCGCTATAGCTCCTCGATGAATCGGTAGGTCTCATGAGACAAACGAGTGTCTTGACATAAGGCCTTGAAAAAATATTATTTGTAGTCTTGGATTGAGGCCTTGACTACATGGTTATGATGTTTGGTATTATGAATTCCATTATTATGAGATTATCTATTAATGTTTCATGTGGTTATTAGACTAGTAGAATACCCATGAATATTATTTATTATGGAATTATTTACTCAGATCATATTCCTACCAAAAAGTGTTCATGTTTATTATTTTTAAAGGTAGGTGTTTTTAATTATTCTCCATGCCAAATGTTTATATTATCTTTCGTTGTATTTCTTACTATTACCGAACATATGAAATCACCCCTTTATTATGTTTTATATTCCCTGGATTCCAAGAAGTGTATTATGATTGATATGCAGGGTTAAGCTAGGGGATTGATGGAATTCTCAAAGGATAATTTATGTTGTGTTTTATTTTCTAATGTGTAATGTAAAATTTATGTATGTAATCTATTTTCTAATACTGCTAAACTGATCGGTCTTTCGGGACATGATTCCTTGTAATCATGCCAATGTATTAAAATAATGTACCAGATCCGGGCTTCTGGGGTCAGGGCGTTACAATATATATGAATATAAAGAATAAATATGATATATATTATATTTTTAGAACTTTGTAATGATATAAAGATGAACTAATAAGGATAACCAGAACCTATTTGTTAAAACATCCATAAGAAAATAAAGCAGTTAATACTTGAATAATGAGTAATAATGAAATATTATTAAAAAATGAATTATAATATGATCATATTTGATATCATTAAAATGAAAATTATTATGGAATAAGACAATTAAATTATTAAAATCATTTTATATGAGGTTTGGATACATATAAAGGATATCATACCTAAGGTAATAGATTATTTTGTCTTACTTTTATTTTTGTGGGACATATGCCTTATACACCACCTATTTATTTGGAGTGGTGTTTATATTGCCCATGAATGTTATTATGATTCTTATTATGAAGGTTATTATATTTACATATTCATATAATTTTATTTATTTTACGAGGGATATGTTTCAACTAATTATAAATTGGAAAGGGATAATTTTTCAATCTCATTATTATCTGAGATTATTTTTACGTAAGTATTTACAGGGGTTTATTTATCATCCATGTCCAGGTTTTTTAAAAATGATTTCATAATTTTTTTTAATATTATACCTAGGATTTTTAAATTCATTTTACCCATTGGTAATTTTGATTAAATGGTATGAAAGGAATCTTTTTTCATTTTCGATACGAGTTAGATTTTGACTTTTCTAGAAAAAGTATGAGAAGAATGTTTTTTAACTTATACAACATGAATATATTTTTATGATTTTATAAAGCCTTATTTCATTGAATATTACCTTAAGAGTTTTCATGTTAATTTTCAAATAAACTATTTTCCTTTAAAATTGGAAAACATTTTAAGGAAAGAAAACCTTTTTTAAGAAGAAAGGATAGTTTCCTCAAGAATTAATTTCAAGTGTTTTGTCAAAATTAATTTCCATCAAAGATGAAATAATTTAATAAGGATGTGTTTCAAATATACTACCCCTATTATTCATATGGTTTTATTATGTTTATGATAGAATGATATTTATGAAATTTATTTTTTTATGGATTATTTTAGGATAGAATGATGTTTAAGAAACCCATTTTATTCATTGGGTTATGCTATGATGAATGATTTATGATTTTCTGCCACATGTAAGAATGATTTCATTATGTAACAGGTATGAAATATATATCCATGTAATGAATTGGTTCAAGATTTATATCTCTTCAGATATACATCACTAGAATGTAAAGTAAATTTGGTTCAGTAATACAAGGCTGCAATAGAATGTAAATCCAGTTTAGTAATACATGACTGGAATGAGGAGTGAACTTAGTTAAGCAATAGACTTTGTATTCTATGATGGTATTGTAAATGAGCCTTGGATAATATAGAAATTATTTTATTTTCTTACACATTTTACACTATTCTATGTTTTATGCCAATAATATTTTCTCATGATTTATGATTCCATTATGATTTATACCATATGTACTTCCAAGGTTTATTTCATAAATCAAGATTTTGATATATGTTAAATGTGTTATGGTTATAAAAAAGTTATGTAAATATTTTTAAATTATTATGTTTATGTTTTGTTTGATATTTCATATGCTTACCCTTATAGAGCATTTGATATCACCCTTTATTTATGTTTTCTTTTCTCCAGGATATAAAATAATTGTTTTAGTTAGTAAAAAAAGGAGAAGATATTTATGGGAGATATTGAAGATCTTTCATTATATTAGAATAATGTTTCTCAGTTTCTAAAGGCACTAAACTAATTCAGTCTTTGGGAATATATTTTTTAATTCATTATGTATTCTACAAAAGTAATGTAATTTCCATGTACGTAAAGCTTGGGCATCTACAATTGGTATCAGAGAGAAGGATTAGTTAAAATTTGGAAACTAGGATGAGAAAACATTAGTAAGATCCATAGAGATAGTTCTAATGTATGTCTAGGGATGTCCTAAGGATAAGTCTAATTATGGGTTATTGTCCAAGAATTTTGGCGACGATCATGGATAACATAGAATTAAACCTAATATGTTATATATTGAAAGTAATTTCCCCTGATAATGTGGTTTTTATAGTATGATTATTGTCACTCACACTTTTTATGGGTTTTATAAAATGGATGGAACTAGGAGGATTTATGTTAATGGAGAATATTATGGACAATAGAATGATATTTTTCATGAGAAACCAAATGAAATGGGAGTTGGAAGGCGAAACATCATTATTTTTCCTAATCAGAAATCTCATAACATGATCAATAATCTAAACTTTGGTGAGTTTCCTAACCCATCTAATAATAGAAATATGGAGCTTCATGGTGATCATAGAGGAAGGAAAGTTCAATTTTCCTTATGTAAATCTTGTGGGAAGAGGAATTAAATAGAATGTTTCAAAGAAACAAGATGATGTTTTGGGTTTGGAAAAAAAGGTAAAAAATCAATTAATTTCAAAGGAAAAGGTTCAGTTAACACAAACGATATAGATATTGGTATTTCTAAGACATCAATGAAGGCTAAATGTTTTAAATGTGTAATGTATGGGAATTATGAAAATTGAATCCCAATGGGAAAATTTCATTAAGGGAATTAGCATGGTTATATGGTTAGTATTTATGTTTCAGATGATGAAGAGACTACGAATAACATATGAGATGAAACAAGTGCTAAGGAATAGAATGATGAAGCTCGGTTAATGGTTTAAGAAGATATTGTAATTATTTCATGTTTATTAAGAATAAAGTTTTTTATTTTATTATGGAATAAAGAAACCTCTAAGGATTGTTACACTATTTTTTCACTTGTGTATTTCCAAGTATATGTTGAATGGTACTGGTAGGTATGAAAAGTGATTAGGGTAATTGGTTGAAAAATACATGATTAAGGGAAGGATAGCCCTTAATATGAGTATGATGATGAGTTAATGTTATATTGGTTATGAATGAGTAAATTGGATGGTAATGATTTTCATAGAACATATTAAGGTATTGTTGAAATGTGGTTTATATTATCATGAATGAAGTTTAATGCTTTTTTGGAATTAAGAATAAGGAAACATGCATGTTTTCAATATGGATTTATGGTAATTTAGGTTATTATTAAGAGAATACATAATGAAGGTGTTCAAATATATGGAATGTTACACAAAAAATATACCTTATGATATATGGGGTAAAAATGTTAAGCTGATTTAGTTAACCTCTTTCTAATGTTTTGGATTTTCAACTTTTATAAGGACTATAGGGTTATCCATTTATTGAAAGTATAAGTTAAAACTTAGATTAATTTTGTTAGATTAAAGTATTATATAACTATAGGTGGGGTTATTCATATTTGATAACTTTTTCTTACCTTTTTTCATTGATAAAGATAGATGGAATGACCTATCATTCTATTCTTGTATTTCATGTTCTACTAATGCTTCATGAATGATAAATTCAACTTAATTTCTTTGAATAAGAGATGATGTGGGAATTTTTAAAGGCATGAATAGTGGTGAGATTGTACCAAAATAAAGTAAGTATTTATTCTCCGAAAAAAATCTCCAACTTTAGGAAAATGATATTGATAAAAAAAATGTAAACATTGTACCTTCTTATCCAAGGAATCAGATGGTCCCTTAGATCATTGATGATTTAGGGATTTATGGTTGTTAACTTTTTACTAAACATTTTCTCTATCACTCTCTATTAGAACATGATTATTATATTTCTCTTCCATATCCATGTTTTCACTTCCCACTTATGTTCTCCTATATAGAAACCCAATTATGAGTCTCTTTGGGTAACCGTTATGTTTCTTGCTTTTCTTTTTTAAAATGTAGTTTTAATATCCATTTTTACAATGTGGGTTTCTATAAAAGAAACTTTACAGTATTAAACCTTTTATAAACATGAATAATTTTGAGGGAAAATTTTATTTTAATGGGTGTAGAATGTAAGACCCTGATATTTTTATGAGATGGATTTTTTTAATTTCTTTGATGTCTTGTGTTGTATGCTACACTAAGAAATGTTTATGGTATATGAAACATTGGCTTACCTTGTGGTATACACAACACTATGATTGGTTTTTGTTACAAAAAATTTCAAGTTCATTTGATATAACTCATTCCATGAGTTTAAGTTAATAATTAAATATTATAATGTTACCTTATAACATAGTAATTGTATTGTAGGGTATGAACAATATTAACTTTCTTCTGAAAAAAACTATTTAAATGAAAATAAGTGAGTTTATAAAATAATTAAATTACTCTTGATAGATTTTATTAATGTAATATATATTTAATTTATTCAATAAAATGTTTTAAACATATCTTATATGTTTTCTATTCATGATATATGAAAAAATTTAATTTTTTAAGAAAAAAAAAATACTTTTTAAAAAACACAGTTTTGCCGCCTTTTGATGGAAGACACATTTTAAATCATTTTTTTGACACTTTTATATATTATATTCAACAAATTAAACTTCTTATTAAGAATATACATATAAAAATTTACTTTTTAGGAATTTTCTATATTTTTTTATAAGTTTTATGTTTGGATGAATAGTAAAAATATACTAAATTTTAATTAAAAACAAATTTTTTCATCGAAATAATTTTTGTAGATACATTATATTATTGAATGGTTTTAAATTATAAATATAATATATTTTAATCAGTTAATATAATTTTGGTCATTTGAATTAAATTTACCATGAATTTTGATGTAAAAACACTTCAATCTTTTGCAATGTTTTACCTTTTGAAGCCCGATTTTGATTCTGACAACATGATTAATTTTAAATTAATTACCACAAATTCTATGTTTTTAATTTTGAAAAATATATTCCATAATTATAATTATTAGATACAAATTATGTAAATTTATTTATTTTATTTTTGGGCGTTATGAATAGAAACTTTGTTAATTTTTATTACTACGGTAAAAGGGAAAATCAGGTAATTAAGGGTAAGAACGATATTATAAAATTACCATAACACTTGTATTAATATAATTGGATGATTAGGGTTCGAACTAAATCATCCTTGGGTCAAAATTATATCCATTGAAATCCACTTGTATAAGATTAAGACATTTAATTTATTTTTTAAATAAAAGTTAAATATGTCTTACTCAACTTTTTATAACTCTATAATTATTAATAGATGGTTATATAGAAGATAAATTCGATTATAAATTTTCATTTTGAATCTAATATGTTTTTATTTATCAGGGAAATTTATTTTTAATTTTTAGAAAGTAAATATTTACCATAATAGATTATACATTAATGATGGATAAATTATTTAATTGACGAGAAATCATTAAAAGGTTTTTATTAAAATGATAGTAATAATTAAAAGACAATAATACTTGACCAAATATTATTTAGAGGGTATATATAGAACATAATAATCCAAGTGTTTATTTATTGACCATTTGGAGCCATATGGAAAGGATAACGACACTTATAATATTTTATTTAAAATGACGTTAAAATTGTCACATTCACGTTTTTATAAATATAACATTATTAATATAGGATTTTTCGAAAAATATATTCGACTAAAAATATTAATATGAAATATGGAAGAATTATATTCATTATAGAATTTTATTTTTAATTTTTATTAAAAAAATAAGTATAATAAATAGTTATACAATACTGATGTAATAATTATTTTATTAATAAAATACCCAATTAATGTTATTAAAAATAATAAAATAAAGATAATTTGGAATAATTAATATATAAAAAGAATTTTTATATGAACTTGACTCGTTTGGGATATAATAAAATATTTTTTTCAAGGATAACATCGTATCTTGATATTTTTAATTATCAATATATTAAATAGTGTCCAAATCAACACTATTGATTATTTATCAAAATTATGTATTATTAAATTATTTAAAAATAATAAAACATTTTAAAAAATATAGAATAATTATGATATTTTATATAATATTCTAAATTATTCATTTATGTTATAATTTACATCAAATAAGTAAAAAAAAATCATATTTTAATATTCCATAATTTTCTACCTTAGTCAAAATTAAAATAGAATAACTAAGGGTTAATTGAAATGATAAGGTTTAAATTAATATAAAAACTTGTCTAAAATTTATTTTTTGATGATATTAAAACCTTATCTCAATATATATTCTAATTAAGGCCATTTTGGTGGTATTTGTATCGAGATAGATTTTATTGTAATTTAATATTTTGGGAGATTCCAAAAGTGCCCCTCACCTCAATTAGAAAAGGGAATCTCCTCCCTCACTTCTTCAATTAAATTTGAGATTTCAAGTTCATACATAACTTGAAAATTTCCCTTATCAAATACCTTATTCACATTATAGAAGTGTTGGGATTCTCAAAAGATAAACCTTAGTACCTTTAAGAGGATATATAAAGGGAGCTTGCTGAAGAAGCGGTAATCTCCTTTACCAAATCTCTCAAAATAATTTTTGTATATACTTAAAATTCCTTTTTGTTTAAATTAATAAGTAATAACTAAAGTTTCAACTATATACTGAGATGTTATTATGGTTATGGAAAAACCTTATTCCACCTTCTATCCATCCTACAAAAAACAAAATCACCATGCATCCGTATATACAGCTTACCGTCTCCACATCATGGTGTAATCTATTTTTCACTAAAAACTTACATGGATGGGTATAATGATGTAAATAAAAACTTCATGTTACTATTATTACATGATATTTATTATGATACAAATTATGTCATGAAAAATCCGGAGTCGACCCTGAACCAGTCACCCAGGCCAACCCACAACATGTCCCGAGAGGCGTTCTCGACCTTCCTGAGATGAAGACAAGCACTGAGGGAATTATTAGAGTGACAAGGGAAAGGTTTTACCTATATATATACAATTAAACAACCAGCGGAAATAAACAGACATCCCCATACACATTTATATAAAAGTTGAACTGAACAGTATATTCACATGGAAGTGAATGTACAATTGAACCAAACAACCGAACCGACCAAACCTGACAACCAACTATCTCCATGTGACCCTGGTAGTCACTCACCAACCCAGTGATCACACATCTCACAAGGTGATCAAATTTGAGCTAAAACCTGTACACAGGCTAAAAATAGAAGAATATTATAGGCGTGGGTATCAAAGTTCTGTAGGTTAACCTGATATTCTATCCCCAACCCACTTCCTTTAAAATAAAAGGGACCTAAATTCCAATTTTGAAATAAAATATATAAAAGTTTGTTTTCCAAACATGGTTCTATGCTATAATCATTATAAAATAAAATGGATTCAAGTTTTTATAACCAAGAAATGATGGTAAACATTTTCAAAGAGATGAAACTTCAAAATAAAAACAGTTTTCTAGATGGATGCTTTGAAGAATATAAAATTTTAAATAAAACACACACGCTACTGAATTTATGAACCAAACACACCGTATGACGATGGTGTGTACAAAATAGAAAATGATAACAAGTCACGAGAATGCCCTTAGGAACTAGCTTGTTGTGGGCCCGAGTTACCTAATATCTCGGTGTAAAAGAAACCATAAAAAATATATTCATTATCATGAACGAGCCACTAGTAGGGAAAAATACCCATAACCTAGTGGTACACAACATCATTATCATAGTTTAGTTAGTGTTGTCATCGTCAAACTTGCTACGTGAAATAAGGATGAAACCACTCCAGATCACTAGCATACTAGTACACGTCTGCCCACATAGATACCTGAGTTTCCCTTTAGTGATCAATTAGGTTCCATATATTATCAAATACACTTTGAAAATGAAAATGTCATTACCAAATCATAAACACACAAATAGACCACAAACATTCTTCACATTTCTTTCACAGATCAATAAACCACTTTAAATTTTCATTAAAAAATTTCAAGATGTATAATGAGGATTTGCGCATAAAATCCATTAAAAATGATCTTTTAAGACAAAAAAAACAACCATTAACATACCAAAACATATTTTTCAGCCCAAAAAACCATTTAATAAATCAATTTCATGGACCATAAAATGGATCCAAATGATACAACATGAAGTACATGTGAAAACCATTTTTACAAGAAAAATTCCAAACATGCCTTTAAGCATTCTTTACGAAAACAAAATTTATCAAAATAATCAATTCCAATATTCATAAATAGGTGTAATCAAAAAAATTTAAACAATATGAAATTTACTTAAACCCCTCAAAAACTCTGGTTACACATTCAAAACCCATCCATTTCTATAAAGGTTCCAATCATGACATTTACCGAGAACACATTCTAAAACACACTAAAAATCGATACTCACGTCATTATAAAACCCAAAACCAGATTTTAACCCACTTAAGGAACCAAAAAACATTTATTCACATGCTTAAAATATTTTTCATAATCCAAAACAATCATTTTTATCACCTTGAGCACACAAAATCTAACCAGGCACTTCCCCAATAACGTGGAATGCAACAATTAATAAAACAAACTCTATTTAACACTAAAAAAGTTATAAAACCAAATTTTCAATCCAAAAATTTATTTAAATTGCTAAAACAGGTTTTAAACATTATAATTCAAGTGTGGCAGTAAAGAGATCATTTAAACAAACACTAAGTGTGCACACTTTAACCAAAACATCATAAATTTCAAAAAATAAGGGATAAACTACCCTTTCTCCACAATAAATAATTAAACCAAAGGGTGAACCACAATACCTAGAATAAATATAAGGTGAAAAAAGTAATAAACATATGAATATTGAATTATAAAGTAAGTTCTTGGGAGAGCCTACCTCAAAACCAAGGCGGAATTGAAACGCACACCTGATAACACCTTCCGAGAGTTTATAAACCCTAAACCTATGAATAACAACCCCAAAGAGAAAAAACCCATAAAAAATAATGGTATAATATAACCCTAGGTTTTTCATGACCAGGGGATAAGAAAGATCCAAGAAAAAATGTAAGTAGGAGGAGAAAGGATAAGGAAACTCACCTTGATAACTAGAGAACTCTTTATCTTCCCTTAGATTCACACCCTTAGAGGAGAGGTAATGTCTTGGAATTGAATGGAGAGGATCCTTAGGTCTGGATGAACCATGTATATAATATTTGTGGGAAAAGAGTAAATAATGAATGTTTTATAAAAGAATCAAATTACCTTTTCAAATCTAGACGATTTGAAAAACCTTATGGAAGTTCACCCTAATTCATAATGAATATGAGGTCCAAAAAGGGGAAATCGAACATGGGGGTGAGACTGGGGTTTTTGGTCTTGAGTGAGAGGTGGAATGATGGAAAAATATTAAAAAATTAATATGATATAAAATTAAAAATATATTTTTTTAAACAGGAAATGGTCCCAGAGGCTGGCCCAATACCTGAATAAATAACCAAAATGCACCATGAATATGAATTCATAAGTGGTCCAAATGGATATGGTGGTTTTAATAGGTTAGTGGAGGATAATTGGGAAGTAAAATGGGTGGAAAATTTTAAAAAATTTAGGAGTTATAAAACAAACAAATTTTGTTTTTAAATCAAAAAATCGGCTCATTGTTTGGCCCAATGTTGAAGTAACCACCTTTTTCTACAAAACACCCAAAAAAGTTACGGGGTACCCCTGATAGGATGATTATACATATTTTAAACTTCAAAACTCAACATTAAACTCAACCAAACTCCATGAATAGGATCTGGATTTCCTAAGAAGCAGATCAAAACCAAGACATGAAAAACCAGGTGTGAAAATTCTCCCCGCCATTGAAGCCTTCCACCCCCAAAAAGCCATAACACTTTCCAGCTGATTGATCAACGCCTCAATATTCATTTTCAACACAATCTAGTCTCTTGATACAAGGTCATTTCTCCCACCAAAATGAAACTTAATATTCTTCCTTGAAACGAAACAAAAAATCACAACCAATTCCCAAGAATCAATGGAATGATCAAGCCACTCATCCACAACCCATCCAAGACTATATTGTTGGGACTTCTCCCAAAGTTCCCAATGAACACCCCAAACCAAAAAATATCATTAAAGCCAATAATTTCAAGGTATTCTAGAACAGACACTCCACTATTAAGAACTAACCAACAGTGACCAAACAATATTTCCACATGATCTAGAATTGGTCTCTCCCAAAGAGGCCTACCAAAACACCCTTACAACGACCTACCAACCCAAACCAATAGAAACTCAATATGATCATTTAAAATACTCACTACTTAATAGAGGGGACACGAAAATAGCCAAAAAATCTTGGACAGACCAAAAACCACCACCACACTGGGAGGGGAGGGAACGGGCCCTATGATTGTACTATTAAAACCAAAGCTAAAAATCACCCACCACTCTTCACCTATGGATGAAAAAAATCCAATACAACACCTGATTTACATGGGTGGTCCACATAATAAAATATTATGGAAGCTCACATCGAATATGGAATAACCATAGACACTGCATGAGGGGTAAGTCCACCATTTCCTTTTAGGAAAAAGGAAATTAACATTGATGAGAAACCATAATAGAAATTCCCAAAACAACTCACCACAATGGTGGAGGCACAAACTTAACCAGACTCTCCCCACCACTAGGATTCCTAACTTCACACCATATTCACTCAAAGACATATGGATAGAGCTCTGATGGTTGAATCATCCACTGCCTCGTAGTCAAAAGTTAAGGATCACAACACCCCATGAAACTCACTAGATCAAACAAAACAACTTTACCCAAATAGATATTTGGAAGATACAAATCACCATTCTCTGTCACTCTGAATGCGGAGTATAATGAACAAGGAATATAGAGAAGCCAATCAATATAACCAAGCACAACTACCACAACTGAGAGAATCACCATATCCAGAAGGTGCTTTAATTAGAGCCCAAACAACTCCCTATTTAAACAAATTGGCCTAGGCATCATTCAAAGAGGTGTATTTAACACTTGAAAAAAAATCCTTAGGCTAATCAACTAGAAATCTTGACAATGGAGCACCATCCGTGGCCACATCACAAAATCCAACACATCTCTAGAAACCCACTGAACATTACTCCAAAACAAGGCCACCAACAAGATCCTATCTCAAGATACAATAACATTATGACTTTCAGATCAAAATGAAGCATATCTAATAAAAAACACATCTAAGACATAGCAAAACCAGCTATATAACGGTAATTTTATAAACAAATGAGACAATTTTTCATCTCAAAATACTATTTGAAAAACATTCTAACTTGGTGTATTTCCACATTAAACGATGGTGTTTCATCAAGTCTCACTCACACGCACATTTCCATGACTCCTAGGGGGAACCCAACCACAATGACATACTGAACGTCCATTTAGATATCCATAAAACCTTGCTTGGGAGCACCCATGAAAACACAAAAGGCTAAAACAAAACAACATCACTCCAAAAAAAATCATGTACCATTCAAAGGCACACTGATCACCAAGTCAAAAACCCTTTTCAAATTTCACAAAACTAACCAACATTCATCAAGAACCATTTTATTAAAAACATACCCCATTTCCTTTTTAACAACTTTCAAAACAACCAAGCTAATCCAAACAACCCCTTTCCATTTTAAAAAATTCAGCAAGGTCTCTTTTCATAATCTGATGGCCATAGAGACCAAGTCCCTTTCTAATAAACCACCAAACACTCAAAGCCAATTTCAAAAACCAATTCACTCGATTCAAACAATATTCAACATCCCAAAATGCCCCATTTAATACAAAGTTTCAAAATCACTTTAAAATTATCCATGATTTCAAAACATTTTATTTCAACAAACGGAAAATTTAGATTAGGAAAGATCCAATCCCATTAAATCATTTTCAACTTATTCACAAGATTTGTTTGAAAAATACCAACTTTAAAAAACCATTATTATCTAAATTTTTGAAAATCAATTACCACAATTCTCATACAATGATTTTCAAAATAATTTTTGAATTCAAGAAAGGTCCAAGAGACCCACAAAAGGGAATTATTGTCGGTGGGTGGCTTGACCATTTGGTTGGCAGTCACATGCCAAAAACACCACCAACATAGAGAGACTTATCAGGACCATTCCCCAGCTCCAAATAGATTTCTAGGACCTAGTATATCATGGAAACCATTATTCCAACACCCATTTTTGTATCAAAAACCCAAACAATCAACAAGAACTAATGACACTAATAAAACCAGACTTCCCATGGAAACCTGAGGATCAGAATGAGCAAGAGTTTACAATTCTCTTCCCGCACTTACCCCTCAAGTCTCAAAAATCCTAATCCATCTAACTTTACTTCCCCCTTAATAACAATGGCACTCTAAAAATCAACGTCTGCTAAGATCTGACCTCTTTTGATACCATTTTGTCACAAACCATTTCGAGTCGAACCTAAACCAGTCACCCCGGCCAGCCTATGAAAAGTCCATAGAGGCATTCTCAATACTCTTATGATGCTGATAAGAACCGAGGGTATTATTATAGTGACAAGGGAATTACTTCACCCACATATAAACAATTAAACAACATGTGGAAAGAAATAGACAACCTAGTACACATTTATATAAAAGTAGGACTAAACATTATTTGCACATGGAAGTGAAAGTACAACTAAACAAAAAAAACTCAACCAAACAAAACTAACAACTAACTATATCCAAGTGAAACCACTGGTAACTCTCCGACACAATTATCACACATCAGCCAAGGCAATCAAACATGAGTGGAAACCTACACAAGGGAAAAAAATAGAAGAAGAGTATATGCGTGTGTATTACAACTCAGTAGGTTAGCCCGACATTCTATACCCAATGCACATCAATTAAAATAAAAGAAAAATAAATTCCAAGTTTTAAATAAAATATATAATATTATGTTTTCCAAACATGGTTACATGATATAATAATTATAAAATAAAATTGTTGCATGTTTTCATAATGAGGAAATGCTAGCAACAAATTTCAAAGAAATGAAACTTCAAAATAAAAACAGTTTTCAAGATAGATTCTTTAAAGAATGTAATTTTTTTTTAAAATACATGATTATGAATTTATGATCCAAACACACCATATGCCGATGGTGAATAAAAAATAGGTAATGATCACATGTCACGGGAACACCCCTATGCACTAGTTTGTTGTCAGCCTGAGGTACCTTGTATGTCGGTTTAAAAGTAACCATAATAAAACATCCATTATCATGAACTATCCACTAGTATGGAACAAATACCCATAACCTAGTGGTACCTAACATCATAATCATAGTTTATTTATTATTGTCATCATCAAACTTACTATGTGAAATAGGGAAAAAACAACTCCAGATCACTAGCACACTAGTACACATCCTCCCACCGAGATACTTGGGTTTACATTTAGTGCTAAATCAGGTTCCACATATTATAAAATACACTTTGAACATGAAAATTTGATTCCCACATCATACACACCCAAAAATTCTGCGAAAATGCTTCACATTTCTTTCACGGACCAATAAACCACTTAAAAATTTCATAAAACAATTTCAAGAATTATAACGAGGAATAGAACATAAAATCCCTTTAAAATTCCTTTTTAAGTCCAAGATCCCACCACTAACATATCAATCCAGATTTGGTAGCCCCAAAACCATTTAATAAATCAATTTCATTGACCGTAAAATGGCTCCAAATGAACAACATGAAGTACACATGAAAACAATTTTTAAAAGAAAAATGCCAAATAGGCCTTTAAGAATTCTTCACAAAAAATACATTTATCTAATTAAAAAATTACACTATTCATAAATATGCCTAAAAAACCATTGTAACCAATATAAAATTTACTTAAACCCATCCATTTCTATAAAGGTGCCAAACCGTCCATTTACCTAGAACACGTGCCAAAAAACCATAAAACACAATACTCAATTAATTATAAAACCCAAAACAAGATTTAAAACCACAAAAGTTATAAGGCCCCAGCCTTAAAACTTACTTAATCTTGAGTTATTACAAGATTACACATTGAGGATCTTTTCAGGTTTAGAGTTTTAGAGAATTAGATCATGAAACTTGCATTACATTCCACATTTAAACAAAATGGATTACATAAAAGACAATATTCATTCTTCCCATCAACGAGAACATATTTAAAATAAAAAAATGGGTTCTCTCTTAACACATCCTTGACTCTAACGTCTTATCATGTACCTTTCCTCTTGACCTGAAAAACATTTCAGAAACTTGGGATGAGCATAAAAAGCTCAGTAAGGGACATAAAAATATGGAAAGGAAACATGAGTTCATGTATACATAAAGATGAAATCATAATTTACCCATAAAACATAGGCACTTTAACCTAACTCATCAAAACATGAATAAAACATAGAAATCATAAGACATAAAGGTAACTTGAGGCATTCATAACATTCTTACGTAGGGAGTAACCCTCTTGGTTACGTTTTGAATACCCATCACAGTATATTCCCTAAATCTCTTCGGAGAAACCTTAACGTTTCACTCCTTCGCGTTACCCAATGAATTGGAGAGCTATAACGGGCTCACCCGCCCTTAGTTTATCACGGAACCACCCGTTCTTCATAACAATGCCCAAGAACCATAACATACACGTATCACATAAAATATTCATAAGGAAACAAAACATTTCCACATTTCAAACACAACATAACATTTTAGTATTTTGAAATAATGAATCCATATAAAAAGAAACCATTTCCAAAACCATTTAAAACATTTAATAAAGATATTTTTGAATCAAAGTGTCCCATACCACCTTGAAGCTTTTAAAATTTTAAACCATTAATATCCATATAAATAAATTCTTAAAACCACTTTGAAAACATGGATATTAATAAGAACGAATAATTAAAACATTTAAAATGATATTTTGGTTAAAGGGGTTTTACCAAAATTAGAGACACTTGAATACAATAATTGAGGAATAACGTTTAGTCAGAACTTTATAATATCATGAGAATAAATGGATTCATGATATAATACTCCAAAGGACAGTATATACACCATATAAGAGTGAATTGGTGCATAACAACAATGAACCCTCAATAGAAATGTCAAATGTGATGAAATCCCTTATAAAGAAGGTATCCTTAAATTAAGGACAAATCAATCTCAAAAATATGTGTGAAGAATATAAATACACCCAATATAAGTGGATATTAAGTGTAAAACAATAAAATGTCATTCACACATATTGAATGGATGACATATTCAATGACTACATGTCGAACCCAAAGAAATCGAAATTGGGTTAAGAAGTTCCCTTGACAGCCTAACGGCGTCACATCAAAATGAGTTGATGAGAGATAAAAAGAGTATCTCATCACTTGGACACAAAATTTACATCATTAAGGATACATGAGAACATATCCCAATGTATCAATATGTAAATTAAAAGACCCAATAAAAGAAGTCTTTTAAAAAGAGGGGGGTGAAAGGTTCCCTTACCGACTTGGGTATCTTTCAAAAAATACACCCCATGAAAGAGGGACAATAGATCATTTATGTAAATACTCATAAACGAAAGTATTTTACACAAAGTGTAGAATAATGGGCAGTACATACACCACTCAATGAAATTTGTGGCAAAAGTAGCGTAAATCTCACGAGAATAAAAGTGAGATGAAAAATCCCTTACGAGAACTCGGCAGCCTAACGGCGCCACACAAAACTTCCAAAATGGATTGATGAGAGAGAATAGGGTCTCTCATCACATGAACATAAAAATTACAGTATGTTTAATATAAAATATCATCCCAATAACAAGTAATATGAGCTTAAAAAGGAATGACATAAAAGTGTATACTTAAAAAGAAAGAGAGGAGTAGGATCCCTTACCTCGGGTCCGACTTGACTCGATCGTTCTTTAACGTCCTGAATAATAAACTTGAGTTAATTTCTATTTGCTTAAGAACCTTTTCCAAGTTCATTATTCCTTTTATATCAATTATTGACATGTTGTGAACATTATGTAATCATTTAAGTTAATAATGTTCATTTTGTCGGTATTTGGTTCTTAAGTCGAAAGTGGACTTCTTACAATTACATGTTGTTCATGTGGCCAAATTTTTATTATATCCAGAATTGTATTCATGTTGTAGTTATAATATATGTCATATATATCCAGTACATTCATGCATTTATAACATTACATAATCATTTAGAGGTAAGAAATGAAATGCACCGTTCATGGAGACGGTAAGCCGTACGTACGCATGAACGCTACTTTCATTTCTATTCGTATTTTATAGAATGGAATAATAATGATATAAAGGTATATTATAATTCCAGTATAATATCATATTTAATATCATAGTTCCATCCTTTATATGTCCCACATATGGTATTTAACGAATCAAATCACTTTGAGGGGGCGGTAGTCCGCACTTCCTTAAATGAAGATATCGTGTTTACCCATAATGGGAACCATAAAGGTTTGACCAAAATGTAAAAAACAGAATCTTAAGGAAAACATAAACATACTATATATCATATATAAAAATAGTGACATCATAATGGCCACCTTTGAAGGTGTTAAATGAGTATTGAACAATCATCGTTTCGGGAGGCAGAATTTCACCATCCACGGAAACCGTATGTTCTTTAACCATTTGATGTAGTTGTGTGAGAGTGTAGCTTAAATAAATATTATAACAACATCCTAGTATATTGAAGATACTGTTGTTGTTACAAAAGAAGTAAATAAAAAGAGATTAGGGGGTTGGAGAAGCAAAATAAAACAAATGAATATGAGACAAACAATTACCTTTAAAAGTGTAACTCTTTTTGATTTGAGCCTAAAGTCTTCCTTTGAAAGGATTCTGCCCAAGGTAAATCCTCTAGGATGAGGAGAGGGATGTGGAGAGAGCAAATGGGCAGGGGTTGGCCGAGACAAAGGCTTTTGAAGTGTGTGAAATAAGGTGGAGGTGGGGGCCTTTTATAAGAGAAGAGGAGGGGCACTTTTAGAAAGCAAAGAAATATTACTTTATTTGAAAATGCTTTTCGGTTTTAAAGGGTCCCACATTGGTAGAATTCGTGGATAAGGTGATAAGGCATCGAAATCCACTCATCCAATTGGTTTTGTCCATGTGTATATTGTAGATTTTTCATTATCTTTCCATTTTAATTAAATTGTCAAATAATGATGTCATCGCTGCATCATTATTATGTCATAAATAATTTAATTTCTTTAATGTCTAAAAATTATAAAAAAAATACTATGATATAGGAAATCTTTTTATCTTTCCAATTACTATTTATAATCAAAATTTGGACTTGTATAACCCCACTTAAAAATTGTTTTAGTAAAACATACTATGTTAGTGTCATTTTCACTTTAACATTAAATTAAAAGTATTTTATGTTATTTCCCAACAAAAGTGGATCCATGGGGTCCCCAAGTTAGGCCATGGCTTGTCTTGGTCGGCCATGACACAACCAATAGGGTTGTGACATGTGTCTAGGTCATTTCATATTTTTAAAGTATTATTTATACCTTAAACTACACTAATTATCACTAATCGCGATTAAAAACTTAATAAGTTACTATTCACCAAAAAATTATTATAATCTCATTGAACCACATTTTACTTCTTAATGACAACCATGTATGTCGGATTTTCAAAATTCAATACACATTAGTGGTAAACTTTCATTTAACTGAAAAATCAGTTTGCTTGATTATCACTTAGTGGTTTCACTATTCATCAAAAATTGAAGTTTTTCAGAAAATTACCAAAAATTCACCCTAAGCTATATTTGATATTCTGAATTCAAAAATGAAGTCCGTTTTACAAAATTCAAAACATATTAGTCACATTAATTAATTTAATAATTAATTCCCGCTGTCAGAGCAAATAGCGTGTTTTTATAAAACAATAAGTATCAAAAGATTGACACCAGTTTAAGTCCGATTTCAAAGTGAAATTAATTCCAACCACCACTATTGGATTAAATGGTAAAAATATTTCCCAATTTCACTTTAAAACCAATTCAAAAGATAATCTAATCATATAAATAAATTAGATTAAAAAGTGGTTTTGAATTAAAATACAACATTTACATTATTCCTTAAAAAAAATGAACTTTATCGGAAAGATACCAAAAATTTACACAAAGTAAATTTTGATGTCCCGATTCTTAATAAGAGTTTTATTTGGTCCAAAAGAATGTTTAAGAGTGAACAAAACTATATTTAATGATGGTTCAACATCAAAAGGTGATAAGTGAACCTTTAGTGAAAACTAGGGCATATACGCCTAAAATTGAATTCTTTCCGTATTTTAAGCCTCTATTCTTTATTGGATAAATGTAAAAACAATTAAAAACATATGAAATCATATTTTAGTTATTTCTATCCATTCCCGCCAATACAACGGCTACATGTTAACTATCATTTAAAATAATATTATTTTATTATTAGAGTGCAACGTAAGATTCCCAAGAAACTCGTTGTTGCGTGTTGGGTACGCCATCGAGCATAGCGTCCCCTTTAAAGTCATATTAATATTTTATTCACAAATATGGATAAATACAAAAATGTCGTATTCTTTATTTACCTGGGGTGTTACATCCTTCCCCCCTTTTGGGAATTGCGTCCGCGCAATTTTAAAATTGGACTTGGAAACATCCTTGAAAGTCCCACATCGGAACAAGAGTTGGTAAAACAATCACTTTAAAATAAAGAAAGATAAGTACAAAGGTCACCCGAGTTAACCCATACTAGGACTCCAAGTATGAAAATATGGACATGGAGGAAAAAAACAAAGGGTCATGTCCTGATGGAGAGTGTTAGAAAACATGTTTAGGAGAAAGTTAACCACGAGAAAATCACAAACTTGTGATGGGTTAAACGGTATTCGATTCCCTAGTAGAAAAAGTTAATAGACAACATTTTTGTTTTAAGTTACATTTTATTGAGGAATTTTATTCATAAGGAAACATAATCACTTATCATGTTGACCTTCAACTTTTACTAGATTCCTTAATCAAACTCATATTTTTTTCAAAAGACGAGTATTTAGGGAGACTTGTTCGCATTCAGAGTACCATAATCAACTCCTAGAGAATCACCTAATCCACAAAAGAGAGCTATATACTTCCCATGTCTTTAGACTTTATCCAAAAACAAAACCAAAAAGGCTAGTACAAGATCGGATAATCCAGAAAAGGATAACCCTTTATAAAAATAAAATCTATTCTTAACATCCAAAATTTGTCAAACAAAACCCAATGTTCAACAAGGATCATTCGATAAACAATTTGTCCATAAAATTCTTCAAAGTAAACCAATATAAGATCGAAACCCAAATATTTGAAAGATTTAGTCACATAGTCTTCCAAGTTAAATCGTAACATTTATCTCCAAACAACATCAGTTGCTCCTAAAGTCACGCATTGAAAAGTAATTATCCCAATCACATATCCTCCATGATAGGGTAATCATTTTAATAAATAACCCAAAATCAACTTACTCTTAATTCATAAAATCATATAACCAAAAGAATCAGTCAAACTAACCAGGGACTTCACGTAGTCCAGTGGTAGGCGATAAATACCAGTCGCACTTTGGTTGTGGGTTCGATTCCCGCAGCTTTGTCCGACGCGACGGGATGTCACACGGTCTGCGTGTTGTCCTTTTTCCAAAACTATATAATTCTTAAAACATTCCCCAAAACGAGATAAAATCTTCAAAATAATCATAACACATTTTAACCTCAATTTCATCTCATGCCCTCCACTTCAATCATAACCTTTAGTAACCCATAATTACCTCAAAAGTAAGGATCATATAAACCCAAGTGGTTCTTTATAACTATGTCCACAAAAGAAAAGGTAACTATTCCTTGGATAAAATTTGCCTATATTAATCATCAGGGTTACACATAATATAAAAAGTCTTCTAATGTAACCCCATCATCAAAAGAGACATAATACTCTTAAGAATTTCACCATAACTCTTGAAGCCCTTATATGTTGACATCTTACTCATTCAACATTCTTCATGATCCATTATCCATTCCTTTCCAACCTATTCCGAAATACCTCTTTCCTACAAACAAAATCATGAATCATATCCTAAGATTTCAAAATAGGAAAACAACAGTCATGAAATAGTACATACCTTTGATTGGTCATTGTCAGTTTCTTCATCCTCAATAGGAATGGCATTAGGTATTGGTAAACGAACATTTGTACGCTCTTGGTGACCCCATTCACGATACTTCTTCATAGAACATGTGTTTGCATAATGACCATGCACACCACATTTAAAACATTCAATTGATCCCTCAGAAAGAACTTCTTTCTCTTTCCTCGAGTCAACGGGATGCTTCCTTTTTCCATTACAGGTTCTTGCTTTATGACCTTCATTTCCACATCTATAGCATATTTCTGTCCCTTTGAAACATTTCCCTAGGTGTTTCTTTCCACATCTCTGACACATAGGTCTTTGAACACTCATACCTTTATGATTATTACCTGCACTTCCGTAGGGATTTGTTTCTTGCATATTTGATGCCTTAGAGAAAACTCCAAGGTTTAGGTGGTCAATCATGACTCCAGATAGTTGGTTGAGGATAATCAGAAGAGTTCTCATTGCAGCTCCCATATCATTCAGTTGCTTGCTCAAAAGACTATCACAATTTCCTTCACATCCACTGTTACTTTGGTGCCTGCTAGATCCAGCCATTTACTAAAACCAAAAAGGTCAGTGTGAGTATATCAACAAAACCATCATGTACTAATGAGGAAGATAAACACTAATATACACTTACTCATTCACTTTATCTAAAACTAGGACTCTTTCTGAAATCCTAACCATTATGGTAATGTCACTTATGCTTAAGGAATACCCTAACCTCTAAAGTTATCTAAACCGACCTTTGATACCAACTATAAGGCCCCAGCCTTAAAACTTACTTAATCTTGAGTTATTACAAGATTACACATTGAGGATCTTTTCAGGTTTAGAGTTTTAGAGAATTAGATCATGAAACTTGCATTACATTCCACATTTAAACAAAATGGATTACATAAAAGACAATATTCATTCTTCCCATCAACGAGAACATATTTAAAATAAAAAAATGGGTTCTCTCTTAACACATCCTTGACTCTAACGTCTTATCATGTACCTTTCCTCTTGACCTGAAAAACATTTCAGAAACTTGGGATGAGCATAAAAAGCTCAGTAAGGGACATAAAAATATGGAAAGGAAACATGAGTTCATGTATACATAAAGATGAAATCATAATTTACCCATAAAACATAGGCACTTTAACCTAACTCATCAAAACATGAATAAAACATAGAAATCATAAGACATAAAGGTAACTTGAGGCATTCATAACATTCTTACGTAGGGAGTAACCCTCTTGGTTACGTTTGGAATACCCATCACAGTATATTCCCTAAATCTCTTCGGAGAAACCTTAACGTTTCACTCCTTCGCGTTACCCAATGCATTGGAGAGCTATAACGGGCTCACCCGCCCTTAGTTTATCACGGAACCACCCGTTCTTCATAACAATGCCCAAGAACCATAACATACACGTATCACATAAAATATTCATAAGGAAACAAAACATTTCCACATTTCAAACACAACATAACATTTTAGTATTTTGAAATAATGAATCCATATAAAAAGAAACCATTTCCAAAACCATTTAAAACATTTAATAAAGATATTTTTGAATCAAAGTGTCCCATACCACCTTGAAGCTTTTAAAATTTTAAACCATTAATATCCATATAAATAAATTCTTAAAACCACTTTGAAAACATGGATATTAATAAGAACGAATAATTAAAACATTTAAAATGATATTTTGGTTAAAGGGGTTTTACCAAAATTAGAGACACTTGAATACAATAATTGAGGAATAACGTTTAGTCAGAACTTTATAATATCATGAGAATAAATGGATTCATGATATAATACTCCAAAGGACAGTATATACACCATATAAGAGTGAATTGGTGCATAACAACAATGAACCCTCAATAGAAATGTCAAATGTGATGAAATCCCTTATAAAGAAGGTATCCTTAAATTAAGGACAAATCAATCTCAAAAATATGTGTGAAGAATATAAATACACCCAATATAAGTGGATATTAAGTGTAAAACAATAAAATGTCATTCACACATATTGAATGGATGACATATTCAATGACTACATGTCGAACCCAAAGAAATCGAAATTGGGTTAAGAAGTTCCCTTGACAGCCTAACGGCGTCACATCAAAATGAGTTGATGAGAGATAAAAAGAGTATCTCATCACTTGGACACAAAATTTACATCATTAAGGATACATGAGAACATATCCCAATGTATCAATATGTAAATTAAAAGACCCAATAAAAGAAGTCTTTTAAAAAGAGGGGGGTGAAAGGTTCCCTTACCGACTTGGGTATCTTTCAAAAAATACACCCCATGAAAGAGGGACAATAGATCATTTATGTAAATACTCATAAACGAAAGTATTTTACACAAAGTGTAGAATAATGGGCAGTACATACACCACTCAATGAAATTTGTGGCAAAAGTAGCGTAAATCTCACGAGAATAAAAGTGAGATGAAAAATCCCTTACGAGAACTCGGCAGCCTAACGGCGCCACACAAAACTTCCAAAATGGATTGATGAGAGAGAATAGGGTCTCTCATCACATGAACATAAAAATTACAGTATGTTTAATATAAAATATCATCCCAATAACAAGTAATATGAGCTTAAAAAGGAATGACATAAAAGTGTATACTTAAAAAGAAAGAGAGGAGTAGGATCCCTTACCTCGGGTCCGACTTGACTCGATCGTTCTTTAACGTCCTGAATAATAAACTTGAGTTAATTTCTATTTGCTTAAGAACCTTTTCCAAGTTCATTATTCCTTTTATATCAATTATTGACATGTTGTGAACATTATGTAATCATTTAAGTTAATAATGTTCATTTTGTCGGTATTTGGTTCTTAAGTCGAAAGTGGACTTCTTACAATTACATGTTGTTCATGTGGCCAAATTTTTATTATATCCAGAATTGTATTCATGTTGTAGTTATAATATATGTCATATATATCCAGTACATTCATGCATTTATAACATTACATAATCATTTAGAGGTAAGAAATGAAATGCACCGTTCATGGAGACGGTAAGCCGTACGTACGCATGAACGCTACTTTCATTTCTATTCGTATTTTATAGAATGGAATAATAATGATATAAAGGTATATTATAATTCCAGTATAATATCATATTTAATATCATAGTTCCATCCTTTATATGTCCCACATATGGTATTTAACGAATCAAATCACTTTGAGGGGGCGGTAGTCCGCACTTCCTTAAATGAAGATATCGTGTTTACCCATAATGGGAACCATAAAGGTTTGACCAAAATGTAAAAAACAGAATCTTAAGGAAAACATAAACATACTATATATCATATATAAAAATAGTGACATCATAATGGCCACCTTTGAAGGTGTTAAATGAGTATTGAACAATCATCGTTTCGGGAGGCAGAATTTCACCATCCACGGAAACCGTATGTTCTTTAACCATTTGATGTAGTTGTGTGAGAGTGTAGCTTAAATAAATATTATAACAACATCCTAGTATATTGAAGATACTGTTGTTGTTACAAAAGAAGTAAATAAAAAGAGATTAGGGGGTTGGAGAAGCAAAATAAAACAAATGAATATGAGACAAACAATTACCTTTAAAAGTGTAACTCTTTTTGATTTGAGCCTAAAGTCTTCCTTTGAAAGGATTCTGCCCAAGGTAAATCCTCTAGGATGAGGAGAGGGATGTGGAGAGAGCAAATGGGCAGGGGTTGGCCGAGACAAAGGCTTTTGAAGTGTGTGAAATAAGGTGGAGGTGGGGGCCTTTTATAAGAGAAGAGGAGGGGCACTTTTGGAAAGCAAAGAAATATTACTTTATTTGAAAATGCTTTTCGGTTTTAAAGGGTCCCACATTGGTAGAATTCGTGGATAAGGTGATAAGGCATCGAAATCCACTCATCCAATTGGTTTTGTCCATGTGTATATTGTAGATTTTTCATTATCTTTCCATTTTAATTAAATTGTCAAATAATGATGTCATCGCTGCATCATTATTATGTCATAAATAATTTAATTTCTTTAATGTCTAAAAATTAAAAAAAAAATACTATGATATAGGAAATCTTTTTAGCTTTCCAATTACTATTTATAATCAAAATTTGGACTTGTATAACCCCACTTAAAAATTGTTTTAGGAAAACATACTATGTTAGTGTCATTTTCACTTTAACATTAAATTAAAAGTATTTTATGTTATTTCCCAACAAAAGTGGATCCATGGGGTCCCCAAGTTAGGCCATGGCTTGTCTTGGTCGGCCATGACACAACCAATAGGGTTGTGACATGTGTCTAGGTCATTTCATATTTTTAAAGTATTATTTATACCTTAAACTACACTAATTATCACTAATCGCGATTAAAAACTTAATAAGTTACTATTCACCAAAAAATTATTATAATCTCATTGAACCACATTTTACTTCTTAATGACAACCATGTATGTCGGATTTTCAAAATTCAATACACATTAGTGGTAAACTTTCATTTAACTGAAAAATCAGTTTGCTTGATTATCACTTAGTGGTTTCACTATTCATCAAAAATTGAAGTTTTTCAGAAAATTACCAAAAATTCACCCTAAGCTATATTTGATATTCTGAATTCAAAAATGAAGTCCGTTTTACAAAATTCAAAACATATTAGTCACATTAATTAATTTAATAATTAATTCCCGCTGTCAGAGCAAATAGCGTGTTTTTATAAAACAATAAGTATCAAAAGATTGACACCAGTTTAAGTCCGATTTCAAAGTGAAATTAATTCCAACCACCACTATTGGATTAAATGGTAAAAATATTTCCCAATTTCACTTTAAAACCAATTCAAAAGATAATCTAATCATATAAATAAATTAGATTAAAAAGTGGTTTTGAATTAAAATACAACATTTACACTATTCCTTAAAAAAAATGAACTTTATCGGAAAGATACCAAAAATTTACACAAAGTAAATTTTGATGTCCCGATTCTTAATAAGAGTTTTATTTGGTCCAAAAGAATGTTTAAGAGTGAACAAAACTATATTTAATGATGGTTCAACATCAAAAGGTGATAAGTGAACCTTTAGTGAAAACTAGGGCATATACGCCTAAAATTGAATTCTTTCCGTATTTTAAGCCTCTATTCTTTATTGGATAAATGTAAAAACAATTAAAAACATATGAAATCATATTTTAGTTATTTCTATCCATTCCCGCCAATACAACGGCTACATGTTAACTATCATTTAAAATAATATTATTTTATTATTAGAGTGCAACGTAAGATTCCCAAGAAACTCGTTGTTGCGTGTTGGGTACGCCATCGAGCATAGCGTCCCCTTTAAAGTCATATTAATATTTTATTCACAAATATGGATAAATACAAAAATGTCGTATTCTTTATTTACCTGGGGTGTTACAAAAGTAACTCAAAAAACTTTATCCACAAGCTTCCAATATTTTTCATAAGCCAAAACAATCATTTTATATCACCTTGAGCACACAAAAGCCAATCGGGCACTTTTTCGAAAATGAGGCATGAAATAATTAATATAAAAGACTCTATTTAACACTAAAAATGATTTAAAACCAAATTTGAATGAAAAAAATTTATTTAAACAGCTAAACTAGGTTATAAACATTATAAGTCAGGTGAAAAAGAAAATAGATCATTTAAACAAACACTTAGTGTGCACACATTAACCAAAACAACAAAATTTTCACAAAACAAGGCATAAACTACCGTTATTTCACACTGAATAATTAAAAAAAAAGGTGAAAAACAATACCTAGCATACATATAAGGTTAAAACAACATGAAACAGATGAATATTGAATTATAAAGGCAGTTCTTGGGAGAACCTACCTCAAATCCATGGCATAATGGAAATGTACACCCGATAACACCTTTTGAGGGTTTATAAACCATAAACCTATGAATGACAGCCCCAAAAGAAAAAAAACCATAAAAATAATGGAATAAAATAAATCTATGTTGTTCATGACCAGGGGAGAAGATCGATCCAAGAAAAATTGGAAGGAGGAGGAGGAAGGAGGAGAAAAGTGAAGGAAACTCACCTTGATAACTAGAGAACTCTTTATCTTCCCTTGGATCCACAACCTTAGAGGAAAGGTAATGGATTAGAAATAAATGGAGAGGCTCATTAGGTTTGGAAGAACCAGGGAAATAATATTTGTTGGGAAAAGAGTAAAAAATGAAATATTTATGAAAGAATCAAATTACCTTTTCAAATATGGATGATTTGAGAAACCTTTAGGAATTTCACCCTATTCCCCTATGTAGATGAGGTTAAAAGAGGAGAAATGGATCATGGGGTTGTTCTTGGGGTATTTTGTCTCTATTGATAGGTATAATGACTGAAAAATATTAAAAAATGAATATGATATAATAGAAACAAAATATATTTTTAAAACTAGAAATGAGATCTTGGGATGGCCCAATACCAAAATAAATAACCCAACTCCACCATGATTATGAATTTCTAAGGGGACCAAATGGATATGTAGGTTTGAATAGGTCCGGGGAGGCCAAGTAGGAAGTGTAATGGGTAAAAAAAATAATTTTTTTTTAAATTTGGAAAAGGGCTCATGGTTTGGCCCAAATCTTGAAATAACCACCTTTTTCACCAACCCCCCCCCCCCCCCGAAACAAGCTATGGGGAACTCACTGTAGGAGAATTAGACATATATTTCACTTAAAAACTCAACATTAATCTCACCCAAAACCCAAGAAAAGGATCAGGATTTCCAACAAACTGGATCAAAACCAAGAAATGAAAATCTAGGTGTGACAAATTATATACCATTCACTTCCATACCATTTCACAATTATGGGAATGATTTTTTTTCCCGTGAATATGTATGGTCTACCATTTCCATGATGAGATACGATTAATTCTACATTATATCCATTAAAACATGTATATATAAATTTATATAATGAATAAATATGATATATATTTCATTAATATCACTTTGGATTGATATCACTATAACCTAATAAGGATAATATAAACCTATTAGATAAAACATCCATAATAAAATGAAGTAGTTAATACTCGAATAATGAGTAATAAAGAAATTTTATTAAAAAAATGGATGATAATATGATTATATATGATATCATGAAAATGAATCTGATTTTGTAATAAGATAATGATATTATTTAAATCATTATACAGGAGGTTTGGATACATACAAAGGATATCAAAACTAAGGTAAGGGATTAATTTGTTTCACTTTTATTTCTATGGGACATATGCCATATACACCATCTATTTATTTTGAGTGGTGTTTATACTACCCATGAATGTTTTTATGATTCTTATTACGAAGGTTATGATATTTACATATTCATATAATTTTCATTATTTTATGAGGCATAAGATTAGATTGATTATAAATTAGTAAGATATAATTTCTCAATCTCATTATTAGTTGATATTGTTTTTATGTAAGTATTTAGTAGGGTTTATTTATCATCCATGTCCTTGTTTTCTATAAATTATTTCATAATTTTTTATATTATTCTCTGGTGTATTTTTCAATTCATTTTTACCCAATGGTACTTTTTATTAAATGGTATTAAAGGTATGTTTTTTCATTTTCATTATGAGTTACCTTTTGAATTTTCGGAAAAATGTATGAGAAGAATGTTTTTTAAATTATACGAAATCAATGGATTTTTACACTTTTATAATGCATTATTTCCATGAATATTACCTTATAATTTTTTAAGGTAACTTGGAAATAAATTATTTTAGTTTAAAATTTCACAGCATTTTAAGGAACAAAAAATTTTTTGTTGAAGAAATGATAGTTTCCTCAAGAATTTATTTCAAGTGTTTTATCAAAATTATTATCCATCAAAGATGTAATTATTTTATAAGGATGCATTTCAAGTATAGTATCCTTATTATTACTATGGTTTTATTATGTTTATGATGGAATTATATTTAGGAAATCAATTTGTTTTTCACGGATTATGTTATGATGGAATGATGTTTAAGAAACCCATTCTATTTCTTGGGTTATTATATGATGAATGATTTATGTTTTTGTGGCCCACATAAGAATGATTTCATTATGTGAAGGGTGGGACCTATATCTCTATCCAATGAATTGGGTAAATATTTATATCTAATGAGATATACAATACTAGATTGACAAATAAATCCGGTTTAGTTATATAAGGCTGTAATGACATGTAAATACAGTTCAGTAATACAAGGCTGGAACGAGGTGTGAAATCGGTTCAATAATGGAATTTTTTTCACTATGATGGTCTTGGAAATGAGCCTTGGATAATATGGAAATTATTTTCTAGTATTATGTGTTTTCCACTCTTCCATGTTTTATGCCAATGGTATTTACTCACGGTTCATGATTCCTTTATGATTTATGCGTTACGGATTGCCAAGGTTTATTTCATGAATCATGATTTTGATATAGGTTAAATGTTGTTTGGTTTTCAAAAGTTATGTTCATGTTTTTTCATTCTTATGTTTACATTTTGTGTTATATTTTCCATGATTACCCTTACTGAGCATTTGAGATCACCCTTTTCATATGTTTTATTTTAAATATGATGTAAATAAATGTTTTAGGTATGAAAAATAAAAGAGAAGATAAACATGGGAGATGTTGATGATCTTTCACCATGTTACCCGAATGTGTCCCAGTTTCCAAAGACACAAATTTGATATGGTGTTTGGGTGTCTTTTTGTGTAATGTATTAGGTATTCTACAAAAGTAATATAATGTCTATGTATGTCAAGATTGGGTATTTACATGAACAAACCATATTGAATGGTGGTAAGCATGAATAATTTGTTCCTAACAAGCCATAGGCACAACCATGATATTTATAAACCAAAACACTGAACTCTCATCCAGCTTCAATCCCTCAATATTCTCCCCACCATTGAGATTTGAACTCATTAAAAGACATTTTGAATCAGACTTCTTTGACTCTGTAACCATATTTACCTAATCAGGAACAAACGAAACTGGAAATAAAACCACAACATCACCTTGTCCTTCATATTACACATGCATGTTGGCTAGTACAGACATCAGTTTCCACTCATATGAAGCTTCTTTTTACAACTGCGCATATGAATTTCTTCTTAATGAATCAACCACCAAATTACCTTTGAACGGTACATACATCAAGTCAATGTTGAACATTTGGAGATATTACATCAATCTTATTGGACTTATATTTAAATCACATTGTGATAAAATTTATTCCAAGCTCTTATGATATGAGAACATTGTAAATTTCTCACCAAAGATATAATGAAACCAAGTTTTTAAATAATGTATGACTGCAACTAACTTAAAATCATGTGTTAGGTAGTTCTTCTAATGAACCATTAACCGTCTTAATCGAAAACCAACAACATGGTATCCTTGCATGAGAACACACCCAAAACCAGATTCTAAAGCATCACAATACACCACACACCAATTTCATGATTCTGGAAAATCAAGATCATTTTATATGTAAAGAAAAATTTTAGTGCTTGAACAGACTTCTGGAATTTTCTATTCCATTGGAATGGAACATTATAATTGGTCAAAGATTCCATAAGTGAAGCTAGTCATGAAAAATCAGGGACAAAGCACTGATAATAACCATTAAAGAAAATAAAACTTCATATCTCAAAGATATTCTTCTATAGTTTCTATGAGATAACATCTTCTATCTTCTCTGAATCTACAGAAACAAATATTTCAAAAAATACATGGCCATGAAAGTGTACCTATTATATCCAAAAATTGAACTTTCATAATTTCTACTTATAAATGATGGTGTCTCACGATTTCCAACACTATAACCAAGTTTTGATATTTCTTAGTTCTTGTCATTGAATACACCAATATATCATCCACAAACACCATAATAAAAGAATATAGATAGTTCTAAAATATCTGATTCATCAATTCCATAAATACCACTGATTCATTCATAAGACATAAAGGTATTAACAAATATTCATAATGGCCATATCCAATTCTAAAAACTATTTTTGGAATGTCCTCCTTCCGAACTCGGAATTGGTGATATCCTAATCACAATTAAATCTTACAGAACCACTTATTTCCCCTCAATTGATCAAATAGATAATCATTGTGTGGAAGTGGATATCTATTTGTTACTGTAACTTGGTTAATCTTACGATAATCCACACACAAACTTATATTTCCATTTTCTTTCTTTATGAACAATACTGGTTCTACCCACATAGACATGATAGGCCTAATAAATCCCTTGCTTTCTATCACTTCCAACTTCACTTTCAAATCCCTTAATTTTGTTGGTTCCATTTGATAAGATGAAAGTAAAATAGGATTGGTTCCTGGGAGGAGATCAATTTTAAACTCCACTTCCCTTACCGGGGGTAACCCATAGAAATTTTTAGGAAACACAACCAAAAATGGATTGACAACTAGTGGAAAACTACTATTCATGATCTCTTCCATCGATTCCAAAGTCAACGCCACTAACTGGTACAATATCATTCCGACTAATGGTTCTAAAAATTCCATTTCACCTATCCTTACATTTGTTTCTCCTATAAATAGATGATCGATGTCCTCACCAATTAGAAAACTAATTGTTCTACTATAACAATAAATGTGATCCTCGATCATTTTCAACCAATCCATAACAATGATTACATACATGTCCAACATAGAGGAATCCCATTTTAGTTCATCTTTATAAATAGTTATAGAACATTCTCCACATAAAAGGCTTGACAGTCTCTTTGACCAAGAGGAGTTTTATGTTTTATCATAGAGGGAATCATCTCATGTTTTAAACATAGAAAATCAACAACATGAGAAGAAATAAAGGAATGTGATGCCCTATTATGAAACGGAACTTTCATAAGAGTATAAATTCAAATATTTGTACCTTTCACTATAGATGGTTCATCCAGATCATCCAAAATAACATGGTCTACTCCATATAATTTCTTTGTCACTAAACTTTGTTCTTTTTTCCCTACTAAAATTTCCCTTGATAGGTAGTCATGATATTACTATAATCAATATTGATAGATTTGTTATGATAATGAGGTTAATTATATTTTTCTCATCCCATCTAAGCATATGACGCCTCTGATAAGTGTACTGAACACCCGACCTTGGAGTACTAAAAAAATAGCGATGAAGATGCCCCATATAATTTCAATTATGGCTTGATATTGGTGGTTTAGTACTCTCACTTAATGTGGTTGAATAAAAAACATTAGAAACATACCACTATTATCATGGTTCTTAGAGGAAGATTCACTGATCCAGCCGTTTGCTTATGATTCACACTCCCACCTTGGAAGTAGGTGTCCCTCATCTTCTTTCCCCCATTATTAGAGTTCCCACTGGTTCCCATCGGTATCAACATTCATCCTCCTCCCATATCTCATGAGATGTACCTTTTATCCACTATTTCTCAATTTTCTATCTCTGTATAGTCAGTAATATAGAGCATAACAATCATTGAGAGAATCTCTTGCCTTATCCCTAATACCAAGATGCATGCCTTTAAGGATGAACTAGTCACAAACACGGGTGAAAAGTGCACTAAATTCAGGAATTTACCCACATAATCTATGAAAAAAATATTTCCATACATTAGGATTAATAATTCAATTGTTCTTTGGATCTTAAACGTGAAAGGATATAATTTTTTATTTAATAATTCCTCAAAATCCTCCCATCCAATTTCATGATCCAATTTAGCTTGCACTGATAGTTCCCACCACAAACATGCAAAATCCTCGATCATATACATCGCCGGAATGACTTTCATCTCCACTATTCTACTAATGAAATGAAAGATATGATTTATCCTATTCAGCGACACCTCATCCTTTTTTGGTTCAGAATCATCCCAGAAGATGGGTGGATTCTTCTTTTAGAACATTATGGAATGACCCACTTGTCTTGGATCATCCATCTGGTTCCCTGTGTCCACAAACTGGAATGCATGGACAATACATTTAACTAGTTGTTTGTTCACATGTGGCTTAGGATCAACTACATTCTCCACTGCATATTACTGTTTATTTTTACGATGCCTAACAGGTACCATTTTCTATACAAAGAAAGAATACCACAAGGCCACTCTCTAGAAACTAAAGTATTAGAATTTAAAATTCAACCACATATAATATCAAAAAAAGTATCTCTAAAATAAAAATTTTCCACATTCAACCATTTTTTAGAAATCTCTAATTTCTTTGGAAAATCAAACCTTTTTCAAAATACCCCAACTATGCACTTTTCAAATTCTTTCATTTGAAAATAATTTCAAATTTTTTTAAAAAAATTCATATTTCACCAAATAATATATCATTACTCAAAATGAGATATCAAATCCTATTGGAAATTCATTCCTATAATTCATGTCATGCTAGTATCATTGTCTATACACATGATAATGAGATTTCAAAACTATATGTTTCCCCAAAACACTTTTATACCCAACAGCCTAATAACTTTAAGATCATCATAAAAAAGTCAGATACGTCTTTTTTATGATCTACATTTCAATTCCCGACAATCCTAATACTTTATAAGATTCCAAATTAAGGAATATAATAGAATGAATTCAACTCCCTGACTAATAACCAATACCAAGTCAGAGACCACTTGTTCCAAAAAGGATGGACCAAGTTGATACCACTTGTCTCAAACAAACTTTACACCGGAAAAAACGGATACCATTTTTAACATCCCTCTTATTCTCATTGGTTTGAGATGGAGTAAGGATGCTAATTGTCCTTAAGAGACATCCCCCAGATGCCAAAGGTTGGGAATAAATTCCAAATGGCTTCAATACATGTGGGGGATGACTTTCCCTTCATGAATAAAACAACTAACCAAACAATCCATAAACAAATAAAACACTACATAATGCATGATAAAATGAAAGATAACTCAAATCTTTCATTTATATCAAACTAACCAAATATTACCATAGAGGAAGAAAAACTATCATCAATGTAAATAGTGGAAGACTATAAACCAACAAGATTCTAAGACAATTATAACTCAAAATATCCACAAGATCCATGATCCATTTTCACCCAAACTACCCAAGTATCCTAAGGTAGTTCTAAAGATGTGTGATACTTTACCTTTTCCCCTGTCTTGGTAGATGACATATGCAAAATCACCAAAGTTCCAAATTTGGGATGAGTACTAAAACTCAATAGGTTTTCCTTAATGACTTCCCTACTCACACCATTAGGATAAAAAAGTTATTAACATTTATATATTTTTTATATAAAACACTTTTCAAAATAGTTTATAACCAAATATAAACAAGTTACATATCAAAATATTTTCCAAAAAAATAAATTTTTCAAAGAATGAAACCAAACAATAATTTAAAACCATTCACAATTTTTATTTGGCATGTCCATTCCATTCCACATATCCAACCATGCATGCATCATTATGATAGTTCCATACCCATGAGAAGTTTCCCATCAATCTATTAATTTTTCACAGGGTAATTATATCCCATGTTCCATTACACCTTTGGCACCGAGCATAGGACATATTTTAACCATGCTTTATAAATGCAATATGAATAGAAACCATGTATGCCCAAAATCTTTCCATTGAAAACATGTCAAAACATTTCAATGCCAACACCATTTCAAGAAAAAAAGATTTATTGAAAATATATTTTTTAAAAATCAAACAAAGATACCATTTTAAAGTCACTATTTTAAAATCATTTATAAAATAAATTTCCATAACAATTCCACAATTTCACATAAAATCCCAAACCATCAATAAAGAAGGTTTGAACATGCTTTGTACAACAATTTCACAATAAATTTCATGCAATTAAATAAATTTTAAACTAAGACAATGAGTTATAGAAATATGAGCCTAGAGTGAACCCACCTACCTTGGGTTTTATAATGAAAATGAAGAATGGTATGAAGAAAGTCAACGAAACTAGGTTGAATCTCCAAAACCCCACTTTAAAACTCTTCCCCTATAAAAAACAAAACCAAATCGAAACATATTTGGCATCCAAAACCCAATATCTACCCACATTGGGCGTAGATCTATGAAACCAAGATAAAGGGAGAAGTTATATTAGAAAACTCATCAAGAATGATGAAGAACGATGACTTACCACAAGAATCGAGCTTCAACACACCATGGAACGGCTCCGAACTGCTTTCAATTCAATGAGAGAACCTTCCTTGGCCTTTGAGATAGAGAAATATCAAGTTAGGGATGTTTTGGGGGAAAATGAGGCATTAAAATATGAGTCCATTATAGATACACTTTTTTAGGTTCTAGTTTATTTGCCTTGAATGTTGTAGTCACACGGTTAGGAAAACCATGTATAGGCCACTACCTTATGGAAAACCCTCACAAAATCAAGTCGCATGGTCTCCAAATAGTGTTCCAACCATGCTGATTAAAGAGTACAAAGAAAACTTTCAAATCACATGATTGTTACTAGATAACCACATAGTTTGTGGAAAACCTGCACTGTCCACAACTTCTATTTTCCCTTGTATTACTGTGAACATTTTCATGTAGGTGTTTTGTGGTCTTCCCAAACCATTCACCAATCATGAACTTGTAGAAAATCCCCAAAACCACTCTAAATGTTCTTCAAAATTTCCCAAACATCTCCCATATACATTATATACTTAGAAATCATAAATAAAGGGTTACTTACCAGAAACTGAGGGTGATACAGTTACGCCTCCCCATATACTATAGTTCGTTAACTTGTATTGAGGATATTTGGTGGTACTGTGGGGAGACTATACCTTTTTATAAGAGTTCATAATAATGAATCAAATTATAAAACATCATAAATTATAAATAAACTAAAAGTAGAATCAAATATCCACCAATACGTCTGATAGGAAATAAAATTCTGTAAGTTCCTAAATAACCATTCCACACATATAACTGAAAACCCTCTTGGATGATCATACATATATACCTTTACATAAGGGTAAATAATAAAATATGATAGATCCTTAGTATCCTTGGGCCTATACTCATACCATACACCTAAGATATTCCAAGATTTCCCACTCAACCATGATATCCCAAGCTATAATACAAACCCATTCCTCTAATTAACACATGATAAATACTTGGGTTCCCTGGTAAAATGGTGTATTGAGCTTGGTGTGAGTACATAAATCTATAGGGAATCACCAATATGGTCTCGTAGTAATCAGAATATGATGTGATAAGTATATGTGATACACACTAGTGAAATTAATAACCATTGAAAATAAATAAATAAATAAACCATAGATCCTTAGATTCGTGACCACAATTGACTATATATTCATTAATCAATGATTATGTGTCTATGATCATGTCTTCATGAGCATTAATCCCATGTAAAATGCGGGCTCTATATCTAGGTCAACCCTAACAAATCATGATGACTCTAGTGTCCCTTCCCACTATAGTCCAAACATCTGAGCCCTTGATCCAAGGCATTTCCCACCCATTTTTTCAAATATAGATGATGTATCTTTAAAAAGGGTCACCTTACCAGATTCATCAACTTATACTATTTCAAACTCCACTCCCCTTTGAAGAAATTATAACTCACCATACACAAGTAATTATATTCCACTATATTCTATTGGTTTTGAGTCACCAATGTCAAACTATTTTTCATATTTTTTTAAGTAGGTATAAAAACATTATCAATTTTTTTTTTGAACTATTGGATTTGGATCACCTTAAGATACCAATAGTGTAAGAGAAATGTGATCAATTCTTCTATCAAGATCAATATGAATAGAAACATATCCCTTAATATTTTTATATAGTTTAGACAGTAGGTCTACCATGTTTTTGTAGAATACCCCCATCATGATCATTTCCACAATATTAACATGATTCCTCCGCCAAAAAAGACACTCCTCATTTCTTAGACCTCAATGTACTTCCAATCACAATACATTCTATCTATTAACTACATGAATGAGTGCATCTCTTATCAAACTTATATTTTGTAAAAAATTCCTAACCTTATTATTATTTAATATACTCATCATCCTCATATTAATAATCAACTTCAACAAGATCATTCATAAAAACTTTATTATAATAATCAACATCATCTACATATGTTTCCATAGATGGTATAGTCAGAGGATATTCAAGAGGATAAAATAAATGCCTTTAGTATTAGAAACTCCACCATCAACTAAAACATGAAAGTATATCCATTCCTTATAACATCCATAAACTTTAACATTAAAATCCACTATATTTCATTATATATCAACAACCAAACCATATTTATTTTATTCAGAAGAGTATTAAATAATTTCTTCATGTTCTAAACTTATATCTAATTTATTTTTATCCCTCTAGAGTTATTATCTAGATTATACTTCTCATATACCTTTTCATCATCCTTAACCCATATTTTTCTCAAGGGATTCCACCACACCTTACTTATATTATAAATAGTTTGATTCAATAAAAATCTACCAAAAGTAGTAGATAAATCCCCCCCTTTAGGAAAAAAATCCATTGAAGAATAATAGAGTAGAAATAATATTAGGGTATGCAAAATAATTATACTTAGAATAGGTATAACAAAACTCTTCCAAATTACTAATGAGATATGTTGGTAGACTAATTTACACACCATGATTCATAAGATGTAATAAGATGATATATGGGTTTCTTATCACACTAAAATACCATTTTCTTGGACATAAAAAATGTTGATGAAATGTAATCAACAATATTTTCTCACCATTTAGTTTAATAGAAAACATACTTCAAGGGTTTCTATCTCTATTTAGATCAATTAGAGCACACTCGATCTCAAAATGAGGATGATTAATGAGATAATAACTCTAGAAATCCTCATACTATCCCTTATGAGTAACATTCAATCATTCGACCAACATCTTGGAAGAAAACACAATTTTATACCAATTTATAATCATTTGGAAAAATATATTCTCTCTCTATCTTTGAAGTCCATATTTTTATAAAATTCTTTCCCAAACCCTAGATTGAATGATCAGATGTTCTTACTAAATCTGTCAATCCATCCCTACTACTATATATCAGTCCAAACTAGATATGTAATAGATCTCAATCAATCATCATCCAATTTCTTTTTGAGAATAACAATTCTGTTTAATAGATTCATATTTGAAGGTTTCACTGGTGCACTGGAGCTATCTTTCCTTGTAATTATGGTAAGTGAATATATAAAAAATTATAATCCAATAGTATGCCTCATCTTGACCATATTACACTGATATTTTATGTTCTAGAGGCTAGGGTTTGGTTGATGGTGTAATATCAAGTGAGTGAGAGAGAGAGATTCAAATTGAATATCATTTTTTGTTTCAAAAGTAAAGAAAACTTTATATTCTGATTTAGGTAAATTAAAAATTATTTAAGGATTTAAACATTAATTCGTGGGAGATATATATATATATAAAAATTTAACCATGTATATTTAGAATCATGAGTGACCATGTAAAATATCATACGGTAGCTTGATATAATTAATGAATAAATAATTATGGAAGATTAGGGTATTATTGTAGCTTGACCTACCACATAACAAAGAATTCTATAAACTTTCTAAGACATGATAGCTTGACCTATTGTATGAATTTTCCTTAACACCAATTAATCCTTATGGCCAATTGTGGGATAAAAAAATAAAATACTACTAGATTAAGATTACAGAAATAAAATAACAATAAATTGTAATTATTCAATCCTAGTTCATGTCTAATATAATTTAACCTCTCTATATTTAATGGATTTGTGAAACTATTTGAAAGATGATGCTCCATGTCAATGAATTCTAGAGTGATACTATCTTTTTTAAAAGGATCCCTCAAAATGTGATATATTATATAAATGTGTTTCACATTGGAATAATATTAAAGACTCAAAGAAATTTTAATCACACTTATATTGTCAAAATTATATGGAAACTTGGGAATAGATAACCATAGTCTAGTAATTTTTTTTTATTCAAAAAATTTGTGCACAACAACAACCTACAATTATTTACTTAGTTTCAATTGTATTCAATGCAAAAAAAAATTCTATGATTTAATGAACCAATAATCTTAATACTTTCCCTAGAAGTGAAATGTACCAAAGGTATTTTTCAATTTTACTTTCAAGAACCCGAATCAGCATCTGAATAATAAACCAGTTCAAATGAATGTACTCTTATAAAATCAATCCAAATACTGTTTCATTCTTGATGTAATTAAAAATTCTTGTAACTTTATTTAAATTTGTTTCTTTGGGGTTTCCATGAAAATATGAACACATGTACGAACTAAAAATTATATCATGACTGATAAATATTATGAATAGTTTTCTTCCAATCAAACCTTAGTAAGGATTTTGGTTAACTAGTTTCCCATTTTCATCCAAATCCATTTTATAGCTTGTAGTCATTGGAGTATCCCTTCCTTTGATGATATCTATAAAAAAAGTTTTGATAAATATTTTTTTTATTTTATTTTTATTAAAACATCTCCATATTTGTTTTTAAATTTCTAGAAACTAATGAATAATTTTAACCATCCCATTTATCTTACTTCATATTCATTTTTCGTTAGATTTAAAAATTCAATGCACAAAGAAAAATTAATTGAACCAAAAATAATATCATCAAAATAAATTTTTACTACTAAAACATCCATTGAAAATATTTTAAAAATTAGGGTAGGATCAACTATTCCATTTGAAAATCCATTTTAAATCATGAAAGATCTGATCCTATCAAAAAATTCTCTAAGATCCTACTTTAAACCATAGAGTTATATTTAAATTTTGAAATCATGGTTTGTTAAATGATGGCTTGAAAATATAGGGTATTTCTTAACAAAAACATCCTCAATTATATAACCATTTAGAAATAAACTCTTGAAATCCATTTCAAATATTTTTAAATTAATTTTTGTTTCATAAGAATGAAGTATTATGATGGATTCAAGTTTAGCTACAAGTGAAGAGGTTTCTTTATAATCAATACATTCACCTTGAATATAAAATTATAGAACCTTCCTAGACTTGAATATAACTATAGTTCCAAACACATAAACCTTGTTTCTATAAAAACATTTAGTTCCAATATTCAGTAAGTTTTTTGGTCACTCATCTAGTTTTCACACTTTATTTCTTTCAATCTGATTCAAGTGTTCTTTCATTTCCATTACTTGTTGTTTATTTTTAATCGATTCACTGATTTTATTTGGTTCTAGAAAAAACAGTAAGGATTTACATTCAAAATTGTATCTAAGAGAGGCATGGGAATGGGTTACTTAGTCAATATTAATAACTAAAACATATATAGGGTGATAAATAAGGGATATAATGGTTATAGGAATTAAAGTACATGGTACTTTAATGCCCCAAGCTGGATTACCACTAAACCGGTAGCTGAACCGGTGGGTCACATGGATTCAAGAACATCTCCCCATATTCCAGAGGTTGCTAAATTTTAGGGAGGGTCATGAGAGGTGTTAGTGGGGAGACTATACCCTATTATCAAAAATTTATAATGGTATTATATGATAGTAAACAAAGGATAGTAGTGGAAACAGTATAAAGAAATGAAAAAATAGTGGAATGCAGATTTTATATAACTAAACAAAAGTGGCTAATGAAAGTTTAGAAAATTCATGGATAATGGGTGAAATATAAGATAAAGAAGTAAAAAAACATTATTCTTTAAATTATAGTACAAAAATAAATAGAGGATATAATTTCCCCATAGACGATCTTCATGAGCATCCTGAGCTCTAGATCGGTCCTTTGCTCCTAACTCTTAGGTAGAAGCAATAAAAAACATAGATCCTTCAAATATAAGGTCTAATTAGGTACCAAGGGTACCCAAGAAGGGTGTGAGATATAAATCTTAGTAGGCCAGCACCCATGGTGTGCAGACTAATCCAGACAGTGAAACATAATTTAAAAAGTTTGTAGGTATAGAGAAGACAACAAAACTGAACAAATGAACAACCACGTACCCAGGTTCCTAAGGGACACCTAACAACTATACCTTCTTCATCTCATAGATATAATAAGTCTAATAAATCACCATGAATATATATATAGTAAAAAATTGTGGATAGGAAAAATTCCCTACATCCCTATAGATTGAGAGAAACCATGCTACAAAATTTGAGATGATGAGAGGGCCATACACAACACCCTAATCATGAAACGTGGTGCATAAAGACCAGCACCCATATAGTATCTATGTAACAATAAAATCAGGGCCTTTCCATATAATGAAAGTGTTATACCATGAAGGGCTGGATCTAGGGTTTAGAAGACCAGGTCATCCTCATTGATTCTCTTGAGAGTTTCAATGGAAACTCAGTAAAGGAACTGGTTGGAGTCCTAGGACATGTATACCGACATGTCCTATAAGAATCCAATTAAGTAGGATCAAAAGAGTATAATGGTTCGAGGAATCCCTTGGAATTTCTACTTGGGAATCCATGTATCATACATGGTATTAATATAATAAACCATTGAGTCCATCCATGGCATTCCTACTTGGGAATCCATGTATCACCCAAGGTGTCAATATGATAAACCATTGAGTACATCCATAGAATCCCTACATGGTCGTCCATGTATCACCTGAGGTGTTGATATAAAAAACTATTGAGTCTGTCTATGAAATTCTTACTTGGGAATCCATGTATCACCTGAGGTGTAGATATGATAAACCATTGAGTTTATCCATGGAATTCCTACTTGATAATTCATGTATCACCCAATGTTTAAAGAGAATTCAATATATTCACAAATAATTTAACAAATTCATTTGAAGGTTAATCATCATCCATTATCCATTTCATTTAATCCAACTCATTCAATTTACCAAAACATTTCAATTGTATTTATAAGGCTCCATTGGTCACTTATGAGGTGTTAATGTAAAAGGGAAACCACATACACATGTTATTATAGTCTAATAAATAAACCAAGTACTTAGATGGTGCCATGGTTCTTTAATCATTTAAAAAGGGAAACTCTATTTTTCAAATACCTTTATGGACTATCTCCTAAATATGCCATTTTTAAAATGTATTATCAAGGAATAAGGAATTATAAATACAATAGTCCAAGCAAGCATAAAATTCTAATCACTACTTTTTATCTTGAAGACAGAACACCTCTATCAGAGGGAGTTTATTATAAAATCACGAAATTACTGTTCAAGAAATTCATTTATCATATTTTTCATCTCAATAATGTAACATACTCAATAAATATTTAAGATGCATTTAATCTGATTACCATACTAAATAAATTAAAATATAAGGAAGGTGTGATAAGGAAATAATTAATGCATTCTTTAAATTATTGGGGCAAGGAGAGGGACCCTACATCATGGTGGAACCAATTTAGCACACAACACATGACAGATTTGGTGGAGACCACTCGGAACCTCCTATCACTCTCGTCCCCATAAATTCATATATATATATATATATATATATATATATATATCCTTAATCCAATGCACATATTTCTCATGCCATGAGGTAATACATATAAAAAAGATATATATATATATATATATACATACCTATATATGTGAGCATAGACCTGCGCGATTCATCAAAACTCCCTACAACAAATTCTAGGAATCCTAAATCATCAAAGGAGCGAAAATAAAAAAGGAGAAACCAAACAACAGGTATAAATCTTTACCTCAGATGGAAGTAGTGAACTGAAACAACCCAAACCACTTTTACTTTAGCGATGATTGTCAAAATACCCATGAACATGACCTAAGAGGTGATTCACACTTCCCATTGAAGGAAGAAACACAAAAATTAGTCAAACCCAAATCCTAGGGTTTTGGCCGAATGAGATAGGGAAAGCAAAAGACCAGAAATTGGCCCAAAAGGGAAGAGTAGTGAAATGATGATCTTACCTACATGATTTGGACAAGAATCATCTTGAAAAATTAGAGAATAAAAGATCAGAGTGGGAGGCTATGGAGGGTGGTTTGTCGCACGAGAGGGGGAATTGGCCAGGGGTGTCCCGCCTGGTAGGGAGAAAGGGATTCCATTTAGGTCTTACTTTAAACCCAAATTAAAAATCATAATAATAATAATAATAAAACAACAAAAATATTATTATTGTTATTAACAGAAAAAATTTATTTATTATTTATTATTTTCCACTTAATCTCATTTAACTAATTTTATTTTTAACTTTTATCTTAATTAGATTTTTAAAATAGAGTAAACAACAAAGTTTGACCAACACAATTTCCCATAACATGCAGAAACCATGTGGTTAACAGTGTGAAGGTACTTCCTCAAAAGGTATACCATGTGTAACCCATGCGCACTGACATTGTCCCCTTGAAATAAGGTTTCGAAATTTACAGATGTGGGCCGCATAGTTTCAAGAAAACAGTGCACCTAGTATAGACCCTTTAAAAATTTTATGTTTTAGGTCCAGTGCTCTGGAAACTCACCAAGATACCCATGAAAGTTCTAGGGCCATTACCCAAGTCCAAAAATATTACATTTCTAACTCGTGGAAATGAGTTTCAATGCTTGGTTTTAAATTTGAACCATCCATTAAATGGAAAAGTTCATAATCCCTGGGATTTTTATCAACTTCAAAAACACATAACTCTACAATATACCCATATTAGAATGTATTTTCCCTAATAAGACTTTGGGAAACAATCAAAACATCACTTGACCAACTAGGGTCATTAATTATCATTCAAAATGTTGTGTTGCATTTCCTATTCCAACACACCTTTAAGCATTACTTAATCCATCACAATCTGAGCCAATGATCTATTTCCACTGAATCACCAAAAATGATCTTACACGATCCCATTAAGATGGAGACATGATCATGTCATAATCTCAATAAATATCCAACCAATAGTGCTCCCCACAAAAGGTATTAACTTAAGGAACGGTCCAATTCCATGAAACAATACCTCCACCATCCTAATTTTCATTAAAATCATGCCTCTAAGAGTCCTAATGACACTCCTAGCATGTTTTCTTAAAAAAGAAATGTTCAAATCTTGATCAACCTAACAGAAACTGGTCATGAAAGATTTCTCAGTAGACACTTTTGACCTTAAAACCACACTCACCTTAACCTAGAATTGTTCTTTAAATTGTCTATTTACGACCATAAACATTGAACTAAAATAAGAGAGAACAAGTCGATCCACTTAGCCGACTTATCTTGAAGATGCCCAAGTTAGACAATTGATGCATTTCAAACTGAACCGCAATGCCTTCCTCCAAGATATATTGTGTTTACAATGAGTGCATTTTCTTAATCCCTTACCTGACTCCCAATGGTGCTTCTTAGGTAAAACCATCACACATTCATTTAAACTAGAGTATGAAGAACTATTATAAGGTAGTTCACACTCCATTTTATAAAGAAGATTATGGTACAAGCCCACAATATCCAAAGTTGATCATTAATTGATCCCAAAGCGGCATCATCCTGGTAGTAAAGTCAAAATAAACAACTAGAGTCCATGAGTCTGACCATGGATTTCCTACTTGGAAACCTAGGAATTAGTTAAAACATACCAAGACTTGATAAGAACCAAATGTTAGCATTAAACACTGAGAAAACTCACACAACAATCTAAATAGCTTAAAGCTTTAGCGTGGCATAAGGCCGATGATCTCTTAGTGCATCAAGGACGGTTCCAAGAAAGGGGAAATAATCTTCACCAAGAAGAATACAAAAATAGGATTTTCATGGATTCCATTAAAACGTACCCAACTACTAAAAGGAAGATCATTTGAACCACAACCGGTCGACTTCTTAAAAGAATCTAGGCTTCACCTACTGACACATCATTACCACTGATCACAAGCCTTTACCCCCCCCCCCCCCCCCGAGGATTTTCATGATCTCTTCATATTTAACCAAAGAATTCATCCACTACTAGGGGGTTTTCTAGAGGTTTCATACAATAAAAACCAAATCAAATTTGTGCCACTGAGAAAGAACCGACATTCATAAACCCGAACATCCCCAATGGATTTTAAGTATAAGTGAACATTTTCAATGGTCCCATTATATTTTGTTACTTCTACTTTTAAGGCTCACATTTATTTGATCCTACACAACACTACCCATCTTAGGAGTTTCCCAGTCATTAAAGGACAATAAGATAAGCTAGCCTCTCACAAGAACACTAATACAAAAATACCTTAACCATGCTTGTGTCGCCCCTCTGATCCACACTCTAGTATGTCAAATCATACTAAGAAAACCAAACCAATGAGTCTGACATGTCAAAAAACCTAGTATTTTGAAACTCCATCCCAAGCATTAGGAGAAACTTGATTCCTTATCGCTCAGGTCACTCTACTTGGAGATGACCCAAGACCATACTCAACACCATAAGATATTTATTTCATAGTTTCATTGCCTTATAAAACCATTAACCTGGATGAAACCATGAATAATCATCCATTACTACAAAGAAGGAATGGTCAAATGACCTAAAAAGCATCTAACCATGATCGAGGAATTTCTAACATACTGAAAACGATTATCACTCACTACTCACACATATAAAAAGGCCAAATAAACCATGACCGCCACCCGAACAAGGGTGTCATTGGAAATTGAAATTACTATTAGGGAAAAAGGAACATGAACACAACCAAACGTCATAAAGATCATGAAATTGTAAAAGAATTTATATTCTAATGGTGCTACCTACCATATACTATCCTCTTAAAAAGAAGAAGCGTCGACCATAACACTAGGTCAAGTCAATTGAAGTCACTAGATTAAAACCCAATCATCAAACATTTGCTAAAGAAACAATGCCTATGGAAAATAGTCACACTTGAATTCCTAGGAAAATAAAAATAGAAACTTTAACTACCCTTACATGAGGAATCTAAATAGAGGAAACCAATACAAGATCCATTTCTAAGCCCCTTATATTTAACCACATTTAATCTCTAATCATTAAAAGATTTAATCAAAACATCAGGTACCATTTTTCAAAACCAAAACACAAGGTACATGATTTTTAACCAACTCCACAAAGGAAAAATATGCATGTATATAAAACCTACTTTTCAATGTTAATAATTCATATACATCTCGTATTTATTAGGAAATTGAACAAAAAAAATTCATTTTTATCAATTAAAACGACCTACCAAGGTCCCATTTTAACCAACCTGGGTTTATCCAAATGCAACCCAATATTAGTTTTAAATTCATTAAAATAATCAAACACCCATATTAGGTCATCATATATAAATGCTACCTGACTGAACTACTTGGGTCAAGTAGTGCCTTTAGTAATAATCCATTTCATTTACAGAACAAAAATAAACATCTTTTAACATTTATAAGCATTTTACAATACATCATACCCTTATATTTTATGGGTTTTTATTTCCCAATTCATGAAGCACCCATACACTTCATGGATTTAAAATTGGCTCCCTTTAATTGAAACCAAACTCAATTCAGAATTTAACATGATCATATACAATGGTCCAGTTATATGGGTGTCTATTTACTAACCTATAAAGTGCCCTTGCACTATGTAAAGACCCGGAAATTTCAAGGAAATTTTTTTCTTAATTTTCTTTGGAATTTTACAAGAACACAGTTTCTGACAGCGCCTGATTCCGAGGCCCGGTGTGCCCAGAATCAATTTCCGAAGTTTGGCTCGGGTACGTTCAGTGAACGAACAAGTGGGAATTTCTGACTTTTGAACCGGTGTCCGGAATCAAATTCCGAGGGCACCGATGGAACCGTAGCGCCGGTTTTTGCTTAGGAATGCCTTTCCTGGAGTTGCGTTTGCTTGGGAGCAGTTGATTATTAAGGTTGTGGTTTAAGTGTAAAGAAAAATAAAATTTGTGTTCCAAATTTTATTTATCTTCTTAAGTGGTTATATCCTAAGTGTGGAAGTTGGGGTGGAATCACAAGTTCCTAACTAACCAAGTGAGGATTAAGGTGAGGTGGGGCCCACACGAGCCCTAACCCTTCACCTTCCCCTTAACTCTCTTCTACCCCCTTTAAACTCCCTTGCACTTAATGTGCCAAAACCCCTTAAATTCCTAACTCCTTAAACTCCTTAACTCCCTTGAACCCCCCACAATTAAATGTGACTCTTCACTTCCACCTTCATTAATTTTGGAGCCTCTCCACCCATTAATGAATGATGTAACTTAATGAATTTGAATTATTTTGAATTCATTAAGCTAACACTATAATAAGGTGTGTTGTTTTATTGTTTGGGGTTGGCTAAATCTTTGTGATAGAGTCATGGAAGGATTGAAGTGAATTCCACCCTCGACGAAGAACACGAAGGACATCTCCAAACATGGAACAACGTCTTCTCGACGAAGAATGCCTTTTCCAAAGAAGAACGTGAAGTTTCCAACGTCGATCCCTTCTTGGATGCCTCCTTCCCACTCCTTCCGGAATAAAGAAGGGAGCGCCTTTCACGAAGAACGCCGACGTCGTCAACGGCTTCTCTTTTCCGATGTCGACGAATCGCCGCCGCCTTTCCGCGACTTCGTCAACACATAACGAAAAGCGAGGTAGGGGTTTGTTGTTGCTTTATTTAATTATTTTCCGTTCTTGGTTCTAGCATGACAAACTTGAGGATGAACGTTTAAGTGTTATCGTCTAACGAGAGGGGGACCGGACCGCACAAACACGGCCGAAACCCCCTCCTTTGTTCTTGAATGTTTCTTGCGGATGAAACGAGATAGCGTGGTGCCGTCGCACCACGCGGGAATCACACGGAAATTATTGCGCGGCGCCGTCGCGCCGCGCCGTGGAAAGAATTATCATGAACATGACGCCGTCGCGCCGCGTCGAAGGAAACCGAAGACGCCGCGGCCGGAGCGGGGCCGCGGCGGAGGGGCGCGGTGCCGTCGCACCGCGCCGGATGACGAAGGCCGTAGCCGGTTCTGGGCCGCGGCGGATCGTGATGACCGGCGGCCAGTCGGGCCGCCGGTGCCGGAAGACGGAAGAGGACCGGCCCTTGCCGGTCCTGTTGACAAGAAGTCGGCCGGCCAGGTCGGGCCGGCCGGGTTGGTGGAAACCGGGGGAATTTAATTCCCCCGGGTAGTTATTTGGCCCCCCACAATGAGGGGGTCCGGTTTCACAAAAGGGGGGGGGGGGCAGGCGGCCCCCCGTTTCCAGCAAGCTCGGCCTTCGGCCAAGCTGGCAGCGCGCCCAGCGCGCTGCCTTGCGTCGAACTGGCGCGCCTGGCCGGTTCGCCGCGCCGGGCCACGCCGGGCCGGGCCGCGCCGGGCCGGACCGCGCCGCGCCGGGCCGCGCCGGGCCGGACCGCGCCGCGCCGGGCCGGGCCGGGCCGGGTCGACCCCGTCCGGGGCGGGTCTACCCGGTTCGGGCCATCCGGGGGGTCTCGGGCCGGGACGGCCCGGGCCCGAAACCCCCGTTACCGAGCGGTTTGGTCAAATGCCCGTATCTTGGGCTACGGGCCTCCGAACGACTCGTCGTTTGCGGCAACACGATCCTTGGATCGAGACGGTCATTTCGGTATACTATACTCAAGGTGCACCTTCCTTTTCGGGAGGCTACGTGGTTAAAACTCCGTAGTTAAGCGTGCTTGGCCTAGAGTAGTGATCAGGATGGGTGACCTCCTGGGAAGTTTCCCAAGGTGAGTGTGAGACGAAAAAGCCAATAACTCTCAGACCGGGCGTCTGATTGACGCGCCGTCTGTTGCGTTGAATTCCTGTTGACGATACGAAACTTTTGGCATCCTCCGCCCGAGTTTTGGATGAAGATGGATAGTGGCCGTGTTGGATCGCACCGAAATCCAACCGGGCCCCTAGAACGGAAAAGCTGATATCTTTCTGACAGAACGTCCGTTTGACGAACCGTCAGCGGCGTTGGTGATCGCGTTGAGAAACGGTCCCTATGAGTTTACCCTATGAGAGTTCGGGGTACATTTGAGATACGGCCGGGTTTGGTTTGCTCACAAAACCAACCGGGCCCCTAGGACGAAAAGGCTAATAACTCACAGACCGGGCGTCTGATTGACGCGCCGTCTGTTGCGTTGAGACCCCTATGACGTGGCGGTCCTTTGAGATACTTCTTCATGGGACTTTGAGATACTTGGAGTATCGACCTGTAGCTCATGAAGCGGACCCTCCCAATGACGAGCGTGCGGAGTACGGAGACCGTGTAGCTGGCTGAGACCCGACGACTGCTGATCGAATGACTCGGAGTGTTATAGAGGTGCGCTTGGTTGTAGCGGCACATGGGAGCGCTTGGTTGTAGCGGCAGACCCACGACAGAGTTGCGCTTGGTTGTAGCGGCACATGGGAGCGCTTGGTTGTAGCGGCATACCCATGATAGAGGTGCGCTTGGTTGTAGCGGCACATGGGAGCGCTTGGTTGTAGCGGCAGACCCACGATAGAAGTGCGCTTGGTTGTAGCGGCACATGGGAGCGCTTGGTTGTAGCATCTGGCCCGCAGTACTCGATGGGTGGAGTTCTTCAGCAGTCTTAGGTTAGTGAGCAGTACCTCAGAGTCGTGACAGGACCACTGTACACTCCAGAGACGGAGCTCTTCAGCAGTTACAGTTTCGATAATGAAAATCCTGGTTTGAGCTGAGACTTTTGACCTTGTGTTTACCTCATGATTGAGATGGGTCACTTGCTAACTTAGGTATATGTATGGGCATATACCTGGGTAGTGGTTATCCGTTGATTTCACAATCCTTGTGTTTCCTCATGATTGAGATGTGTTACTTGATAACTTAGGTATATGTATGGGCATATATCTAAGTAGAGGTTATCTATTGAGATCTTCTTTGTGGTTATCCTTGTTGGTTTAGTGAGACCTTGAGGGTATCGGGGTCCCTACTGAGTATCGTTATACTCACCCCTGCACGGGCTATGCCCGCACCTCGTTGTGTTGGTTGCAGACGACGGGCAGTGCTGACAGAAGCCGAGTGTTCGAGGACTGGACAGTACCTGGAGGTGGACTATACGAAGAGATGGTACCCGGAGGAGGACCTCACGACGAGGCGGTACCCAAAGGTGGACGTGACGATGAGGCGGTACCCGGAGGTGGACCACCGGGCGAGACATACTCGGAGCGGACGGTGGGACCTGAGGAGCAGAGGAGCTATCTGTACCCACCCTTCAGGTGGGATTTCCAGTGGACAGCTCGGCGTAGCAGCTTTACTTTTCAGTTGCTGTTTTCCCTTTCGAGTTGTACTTTACAGTTGGGCTTGTATTTCCGGCCCCTTTTTACTTTCCGCACTTACTGTTGTACTCAGTTTTTACTTAGTGTTTACTTCTTCTGCTTGTACTCTGTGGTGATTGTTTTCTTTTATAAAGGCAATGCCTTCCCAGTTATCGAGATTTTACGCCTTTGGTGCTAGTCACCAGTCCCTGGCCTATGGAAGGCGGGCTTGGGGTAGTCACGGCACGGGCCCCGAGGACGGGTCGTGACAAATTGGTATCAGAGGAGTTCGGTTCTACCGCAGAACTTATAACTCTGATGTTTCATTCTGTGAAGCAATAGTGTTAAGGGTACCGAGTGTGGTTTTCAGTTCAGGGAGTCCAGTGTTGGTGCGGCGGCCGACGTATCCGTACACCAGGACCCTGACTACTGATTTCCGACTTTGTACACAAAAACACTGATTGCGTGTGTGTTTCCAAAGTTTTAAAGTCAGCTCAAACCAGGTCAGCTCACCAGGTATAAGACGTTGACCGTGTTGCATCTGTTCAGGATGTCTCCACGCAGACAGTCAGTTGGAGTTCCGAGAGAGTACTCGATGACGGCTCACCGAGCGACGAGGCTCTGGTGCAGGGCCCTTTTTACTATGTTGGCACCCTCGGGTGGTGTACCAGTACATCACCACCTGTTGGGCAGAAGATACCAACGGCTATACTAGAAAACTGTGCACGCTGGCGGAGCGCATTGCACGAGTTCCAGCAGTAGAGGCCTCAGAAGTTACGAGGCGAGGCAGATTTCCAGACAGCAGAGCAGTGGCTGGAGGCGATTGCTAGAGTTTTCCGCCTAGCTGAGAATTCATCGAGGCGTACCGAACATATCGGGTACTCGATGGAAGCATTTCAATCAGTGCAATAGAGGTCGGACCTCTGAGCATGGTATGTTTAAGGGCTTCCGAGCCAGCACCTTTTCTCTATGCATTTCTACTTAGGCAAGAGTGCTAGAAGGAAACTTTGTGGTTGAGAATTGTTTGCTGATCGAATACAGCCAGAGAATGTTAGAAGTTTGGAAAGCAGGAAACTGACACCAGTCTCGGAGACTTGGGCATGTAAAATGTTTCAAGAAGAGGAAATGTTAAGGACAGATGAATCTGTAGAGCAGCAGACATGGAGGCAGAGCTTGGAGAGCAGCTCGTGGTGGTGTACATTTCAACATGTTACCATCACCCGCCTTTGTAGTCCCCGCTAGACTCAGGGAGTTGGAGAGCAGGGAAAGAGGGTAGCTGCTTGCGGTCATGGAGTGCGACCAAAAAGGGGCTCTAAGGATGATTCGAAGTGCGGAATTTATCTTCTACTAGCTGTCGTAGCCACAGGCATCGAAACGAATCATCCCTTCCTTCCATGAATCTAGTCCCAGACCTAGAGATTCTGGTTAAGCCGTTGACTTGACCCTCACGTCTGGAGATACCTTTGGGAGGAGACTCGATAGTCACACTTACGCCGACGGTGTGATCTGACCCTTGAGGCGAGAGTCTCGGTTAGGACCTCTTGGTGGCAGCGTCGAGGCCTTACGACGTTAGTTTGAGTATGTATTTGGCAATCACTGTTCATACTCAAATTGATGGTATTAGGCAAACGTTGGGATGGGTTTTCCTTGGTCGGCGAAAAGGAAACCCTGGGCAGCACAAGATAAACTCGTGCATGGGAGGGTGTAGCCGATCATTCTTGGGTCGGCCAACCTTACCCTCGTGGCAGCAGGAGTTTTGAGTTTCAGTTCTAACCTAAAAAGGAAGACCTTTAGAGTTCGAGGATGGCGACCACGTTCTTATACAGGTCTCACCTCGACGAGGTTTATGGAGATGTAGCCGAGGCGGCAAGAGATCTCCGAGGTTCAATAGACCTTTCTAGGTCCCCAGCAGGGTAGGCGAGGTGGTTTATCGCTTGACCCATCCACCTCAGTTGCACCAGATGCACGATGACTTTCACGTAACTCAATTGAGGAGATACGTGCTTGATCCTTCACACATCATCGACCTCAGGGAGTTGGACGTCGATGATAGAGCGACATGCATGGAGGTTCCAGTGGGGATCAAGAATAGACAGGAGCAGATCCTACGAGGATGATCGATTCCTTGGGTGCACTTCCTTTGACAGTACGGGAACCTCCAGGTGAGCACATGGGAGCGGAAGGCTCAGATGCGTGCTCTATACCGCTTTTGTGACCCTAGTTTGTGATGAAGCTTTACGGGGACGTAAAGCCCTGAGGTGGGAGTAATGTAAAGACCCGGAAATTTCAAGGAAATTTTTTTCTTAATTTTCTTTGGAATTTTACAAGAACACAGTTTCTGACAGCGCCTGATTCCGAGGCCCGGTGTGCCCAGAATCAATTTCCGAAGTTTGGCTCGGGTACGTTCAGTGAACGAACAAGTGGGAATTTCTGACTTTTGAACCGGTGTCCGGAATCAAATTCCGAGGGCACCGATGGAACCGTAGCGCCGGTTTTTGCTTAGGAATGCCTTTCCTGGAGTTGCGTTTGCTTGGGAGCAGTTGATTATTAAGGTTGTGGTTTAAGTGTAAAGAAAAATAAAATTTGTGTTCCAAATTTTATTTATCTTCTTAAGTGGTTATATCCTAAGTGTGGAAGTTGGGGTGGAATCACAAGTTCCTAACTAACCAAGTGAGGATTAAGGTGAGGTGGGGCCCACACGAGCCCTAACCCTTCACCTTCCCCTTAACTCTCTTCTACCCCCTTTAAACTCCCTTGCACTTAATGTGCCAAAACCCCTTAAATTCCTAACTCCTTAAACTCCTTAACTCCCTTGAACCCCCCACAATTAAATGTGACTCTTCACTTCCACCTTCATTAATTTTGGAGCCTCTCCACCCATTAATGAATGATGTAACTTAATGAATTTGAATTATTTTGAATTCATTAAGCTAACACTATAATAAGGTGTGTTGTTTTATTGTTTGGGGTTGGCTAAATCTTTGTGATAGAGTCATGGAAGGATTGAAGTGAATTCCACCCTCGACGAAGAACACGAAGGACATCTCCAAACATGGAACAACGTCTTCTCGACGAAGAATGCCTTTTCCAAAGAAGAACGTGAAGTTTCCAACGTCGATCCCTTCTTGGATGCCTCCTTCCCACTCCTTCCGGAATAAAGAAGGGAGCGCCTTTCACGAAGAACGCCGACGTCGTCAACGGCTTCTCTTTTCCGATGTCGACGAATCGCCGCCGCCTTTCCGCGACTTTGTCAACACATAACGAAAAGCGAGGTAGGGGTTTGTTGTTGCTTTATTTAATTATTTTCCGTTCTTGGTTCTAGCATGACAAACTTGAGGATGAACGTTTAAGTGTTATCGTCTAACGAGAGGGGGACCGGACCGCACAAACACGGCCGAAACCCCCTCCTTTGTTCTTGAATGTTTCTTGCGGATGAAACGAGATAGCGTGGTGCAGTCGCACCACGCGGGAATCACACGGAAATTATTGCGCGGCGCCGTCGCGCCGCGCCGTGGAAAGAATTATCATGAACATGACGCCGTCGTGCCGCGTCGAAGGAAACCGAAGACGCCGCGGCCGGAGCGGGGCCGCGGCGGAGGGGCGCGGTGCCGTCGCACCGCGCCGGATGACGAAGGCCGCAGCCGGTTCTGGGCCGCGGCGAATCGTGATGACCGGCGGCCAGCCGGGCCGCCGGTGCCGGAAGACGGAAGAGGACCGGCCCTTGCCGGTCCTGTTGACAAGAAGTCGGCCGGCCAGGTCGGGCCGGCCGGGTTGGTGGAAACCGGGGGAATTTAATTCCCCCGGGCAGTTATTTGGCCCCCCACAATGAGGGGGTCCGGTTTCACAAAAGGTGGGGGGGGCAGGCGGCCCCCCGTTTCCAGCAAGGTCGGCCTTCGGCCAAGCTGGCAGCGCGCCCAGCGCGCTGCCTTGCGTCGAACTGGCGCGCCTGGCCGGTTCGCCGCGCCGGGCCACGCCGGGCCGGGCCGCGCCGGGCCGGACCGCGCCGCGCCGGGCCGGGCCGGGCCGGGTCGACCCCGTCCGGGGCGGGTCTACCCGGTTCGGGCCATCCGGGGGGTCTCGGGCCGGGACGGCCCGGGCCCGAAACCCCCGTTACCGAGCGGTTTGGTCAAATGCCCGTATCCTGGGCTACGGGCCTCCAAACGACTCGTCGTTTGCGGCAACACGATCCTTGGATCGAGACGGTCGTTTCGGTATACTATACTCAAGGTGCACCTTCCTTTTCGGGAGGCTACGTGGTTAAAACTCCGTAGTTAAGCGTGCTTGGCCTAGAGTAGTGATCAGGATGGGTGACCTCCTGGGAAGTTTCCCAAGGTGAGTGTGAGACGAAAAAGCCAATAACTCTCAGACCGGGCGTCCGATTGACGCGCCGTCTGTTGCGTTGAATTCCTGTTGACGATACGAAACTTTTGGCATCCTCCGCCCGAGTTTTGGATGCAGATGGATAGTGGCCGGGTTGGATCGCACCGAAATCCAACCGGGCCCCTAGAACGGAAAAGCTGATATCTTTCTGACAGAACGTCCGTTTGACGAACCGTCAGCGGCGTTGGTGATCGCGTTGAGAAACGGTCCCTATGAGTTTACCCTATGAGAGTTCGGGGTACATTTGAGATACGGCCGGGTTTGGTTTGCTCACGAAACCAACCGGGCCCCTGGGACGAAAAGGCTAATAACTCACAGACCGGGCGTCTGATTGACGCGCCGTCTGTTGCGTTGAGACCCCTATGACGTGGCGGTCCTTTGAGATACTTCTTCATGAGACTTTGAGATACTTGGAGTATCGACCTGTAGCTCATGGAGCGGACCCTCCCAATGACGAGCGTGCGGAGTACGGAGACCGTGTAGCTGGCTGAGACCCGACGACTGCTGATCGAACGACTCGGAGTGTTATAGAGGTGTGCTTGGTTGTAGCGGCACATGGGAGCGCTTGGTTGTAGCGGCAGACCCACGACAGAGTTGCGCTTGGTTGTAGCGGCACATGGGAGCGCTTGGTTGTAGCGGCATACCCACGATAGAGGTGCGCTTGGTTGTAGCGGCACATGGGAGCGCTTGGTTGTAGCGGTAGACCCACGACAGAAGTGCGCTTGGTTGTAGTGGCACATGGGAGCGCTTGGTTGTAGCAGCTGGCCCGTAGTACTCGATGGGTGGAGTTCTTCAGCAGTCTTAGGTTAGTGAGCAGTACCTCAGAGTCGTGACAGGACCACTGTACACTCCAGAGACGGAGCTCTTCAGCAGTTACAGTTTCGATAATGAAAATCCTGGTTTGAGCTGAGACTTTTGACCTTGTGTTTACCTCATGATTGAGATGGGTCACTTGCTAACTTAGGTATATGTATGGGCATATACCTGGGTAGTGGTTATCCGTTGATTTCACAATCCTTGTGTTTCCTCATGATTGAGATGTGTTACTTGATAACTTAGGTATATGTATGGGCATATATCTAAGTAGAGGTTATCTGTTGAGATCTTCTTTGTGGTTATCCTTGTTGGTTTAGTGAGACCTTGAGGGTCTCGGGGTCCCTACTGAGTATCGTTATACTCACCCCTGCACGGGCTATGCCCGCACCTCGTTGTGTTGGTTGCAGACGACGGGCAGTGCTGACAGAAGCCGAGTGTTCGAGGACTGGACAGTACCTGGAGGTGGACTATACGAAGAGATGGTACCCGGAGGAGGACCTCACGACGAGGCGGTACCCAGAGGTGGACGTGACGACGAGGCGGTACCCGGAGGTGGACCACTGGGCGAGACATACTCGGAGCGGACGGTGGGACCTGAGGAGCAGAGGAGCTATCTGTACCCACCCTTCAGGTGGGATTTCCAGTGGACAGCTCGGCGTAGCAGCTTTACTTTTCAGTTGTTGTTTTCCCTTTCGAGTTGTACTTTACAGTTGGGCTTGTATTTCCGGCCCCTTTTTACTTTCCGCACTTACTGTTGTACTCAGTTTTTACTTAGTGTTTACTTCTTCCGCTTGTACTATGTGGTGATTGTTTTCTTTTATAAAGGCAATGCCTTCCCAGTTATCGAGATTTTACGCCTTTGGTGCTAGTCGCCAGCCCCTGGCCTATGGAAGGCGGGCTTGGGGTAGTCACGGCACGGGCCCCGAGGACGGGTCGTGACACACTATATAGTTTTGAATTTGGCTCCCATTTAATAACAAATTTACCTTTTAATTTAATTTTTAATATCTTTTTTATAATGGTTCTAATACATGGGTTACCTATTCTCAGCTATAAAGCACCCATACACCTTAAAACTGAAAACTAGATCCCTTTGTAATTGAAATCGTTTAACTTAAAAAAAGAAACCTATTATATGTCAGAGAAAGCTTTGATATCACTACATGAAGCTAACACAGATAAACATGATGAAATCACAAAAAACTACTTGATAGTTGTTCTATACCAATGCCCAAATACTAATGGTTTTTTGAAACCATTGGTATGGTTGGTCCTATCCCAACATTTTAGAATAACTGTTTGGATAGGACTTTTAATATCAGTCTATCCCAGTGGTTTTAAAAAATCACTGGGATGGGCCTTTTAATACCAGTCCATCCCAATGGGTTGAAATAACCGTTGGGATAGTTTCTCCCCAGATACAGTGGACACACCTTCCTTATTAGTCCAGATTTAATTCACTTTTCCCTAACCGAGCGCTTCTCTCTTCCCAACTGGCGAGTACTCCTCATCTTGAAAAAATTGATCCATCCTAGTTTATATTATTCAATTTCTTTCTCATAAAACTGTTGTGTTCAAGTTATATCTTCTACCAAAATTTATTTTGGATTTTTAGATCACTACTCTCTTCCCATACGGAGACACCTCCTCCTCTTCTAACAGGCGATCCATCCAAGTATAAATCATTAAGTTTCTTCTACTTAAAATTTTTGAGTTTGAGTTATATCTTCTGCCTACATTTATTTTAGATTTTGATGTACTACATTTAGTTTATTTAAAAATACACTAAAATATCTCATCATTTAATGTTTTGATTTTATTTTTCTTAAATGTGAAATTGTCAAGTTCCAAATACTTCATCCTACATATAGAGAATTAATGTCACTTATTGAACCGCTGCAATCATCTCTATTTTTTCCAGGCATGTTACACAATATTAGTGTTTTAGGGGGACTATATTTTCCTATAGTGGCTATGTTAACAATCATATTTTTAGGTATTTTACCTTGGAAAATAATTAATTTCTTGGGAACGGTAGTTCCAATAATTAATTTTTTAAATTTTACTATAATGGTTTGGTTTTTAAGAGATTAATGAAATTTTTTACTATCAACATTATCTTCATTACAATATAATGAACCATGTATGACATAAAAATGTGTAAAATGTTCTTAAAGAAAAATAATTATTAATTTATTAATATAACTTGACCTTTTGGGACTGTCTTGACTCACATTTCTCATTTTCATTTTCATTGGTCACCACACATTCACAAATATCATTAGTTCACTTAATTTTGTTTAATATTATCAATATTGCCTCTCATTTATGTATTTTTTATTTTTCTTATTTTTAGGGTTATCCATGTATGTTTGACATGTGGGTCACTAGCATATCTATAAATTGTGATGTCTACCCAATTATTGCCACCTATAGTTGCAGTATTTTACAAGCATCGTGTGAAGTAAATTGACTATTATCATAATTTTTCAATGAATACTTTATATATTAATTCAAATGATTGATTACATAATGGAAAATAAGTTCCAAAAAGAATTTGGGTGAAGTGATATGTGTGAGTCACATGGGCTAAGTGACCTATGTAAGGCATGTGGGTGAAGTGACCTGTGGGATTCACTTATGAGAAGTGACATATTTGAGGTACTTGGTAATAATTCATGAATTTTAAAAAATCATGACCATTCCCGCAAAAACCAATTGATATAGAACTAACCCAACTTTGACCCATCATATCCTTTACTCAATGATATATTAAAATAATTACATTTTTACTAATAAAATCTTGTATGCCTACTTTCATACTTCCAATGGATTAAAAAAATATTTATATTTTTGATGAAGAATTTGATGCATGTATCTTTGAGATATTGGTATTTTTTTATACCATGATATTGCCTATTATATGACCACACACTTCAAAACCATTTGATTTTTTTGAAGAAGTACCATTTTTTATCCTAAGGTAGAAAAATTACTTTTATATAACCCTAGAGTTATAATTAAGTTCTCATCCTAATGTGGGGATTCCCTTAAAAATATTTGAATATATTAGAGTAAGGTAATTATAACAAATTGGGGTTTAACATGAAGTCCATCAACCCTTAAATAACTCATCTTGCTAGATTTATATGATTTTATTTGAGAACCTATATGTTTCTAGTTTATGAAACCATGAGGATACCTTTTAAATAACACACATTATATAAAATATCATTGATCACCAATTTATTCCTAGTTATGATGACCCACTAAAATAACTTAAATTATAAGGAATTGGCCAAACCCTAAGAAAATTAAATTATACTAAACTGGTCAAATAAGGATTGAAAATAAATGAACTAAACCTATCAAATCATTTCACACTAAAACCTAACCAAAATAATAAATTCTATCTATACCATAAAAAGACTGACTTGAAAAAACCAACTAAATTGAATTGAAATGACTTGATCTGACCCAAGTACACTTGAGTAGACCTGAACTAAGATAACCTGTATCATATTGAACTAAAATAAAAATAAGTGAAATAAATTGAACCTAACTAAAATAAATTTTATAGTAAAGATAAAAAATGGACTAACATGAAAAATATTTAATAAAACCAAAATATGTATGTGTCGACCAATCCAAAAAAGAAACCAAACCCAACCAAACTAAATTGAAAATAACTAATTTAATCATAAAAAAAGAACAGACCAAAACTAATCCAAATCAAGTAGAAGATAGTTACCTAGACATAGTAATCTTTTATACATGAATTTATTGAATAAGTATATCATTTGTTAAATATTGAATAAAATAAGATAAAAAATAAAAAAACAATTACAAAAACAAATTTTTATTGTAAAATGATTAGTTATTACTCATTGATATAATTGAATTCAATATCATGGTTTTATATTTATAGTATGTTTTATATATAGTATATTGTTTTCTTTTATATTATGATTCTCAGAGAGAGTATTGTGCTAGTTATTATTTCAAATAAAGAGAATAATTATCATTTCCTTAAATATATTTTTGATTAAACTTCAATCCTATTGAATTTATTTTAGGAAAAGAAATATATTTTATTAACATAATGGATAGAATATAGATTTAGGAAACTGATCGGATCACATGTAATTTTCAAATGAACTTAGAGAGAATTTTATAATTTTCATTTGGCAATGCTTCAAATAGTGTTCACATACACTACCCATGTTATAATTATATTTTAAGAACTTGGTTGATCCATGATGAAGTTAGCTACTATATAACCAAATATGGTTTTCAAAAAAACTACTATTTGTGGTATTAAAATGGGGAGAAAATGGAATCTAAAAATGCTGATAATCCAAATGAGAGGACTGGATTAGAGAATTTGTTATACGATCAGTTTCCATTTATTCTTCATCATGAGAAGGAAATGATGCCAACCCAATAAGAATTTGATATGAGAACACATGATTCATCTAATGAAAATGATGATGTTGATAGGGCTAAAAAAATTAATGATGCTACTAAAACTCCAGTATATTAGGAATACGGTAAAATGAAAAAGATGGAATTTTTAATCTGTTTGTTTCATGGGAAAACCATGTGTGGTATTTATAATACTACCATATATTATATTATTACCTTATTAAAGGGATTAATTACCAATGATATAGATATTACCTCAAACCACTATATGGAATGAAATTTAGTTGAGGAACTAGGATTTTCAAAACACAAAATTTGTTTTTCTCAAAATATTGCAGCTTATTCTAGGAGGAAACTACTGAATAGAATGATTGTATGAATTTCAGAACATCCCAATGGAATAAAAATACTAATGGAACACCATCCCATATTCCATATAAAGTAATGTGGAACTTTCCATTGATCCCAATACTCCATAATATTTTCATGTTAGATGAAATATCAATTAAAATGTGATGGAATGATAGCGAGATAAAGAAGAATAATGATGAGATGGTTCACCATGAAGATATGTTTTCAGGGCAAAGATTTTATGCTCGATATCCTGATTTCACAGTAGACATGTGTAATGTGAGGCTGGGTCTTTCATATGATGGTTTTAATCTTTTTGGGAAGTTGCTTACTTCGCACAACACATGGATAGTTTTTATACACAATTATAACCTTCCACAGTGGTTGTATATGAAAAATATTTAACATTTATTAGTATAATCATATCTATACCTTCTGATCCCAAAAATGATATATAAGTATACATGAAACCTTTAATAAAAGAGTTGAAAGTTATTTGGGATGTGGATGTGCACACATATAATCCATGTTCGAAAGACATATTTCAGATGCATGATGCAATTATGTGGACAATAAATTATTTTCCTTTGTATATACTGATATATGTATTGAGAATTAATAGAAAATTATCATGTCATATTTGTATGAAGAATACATGATCCAAAAGATGGAAATATCACCATAGTTTCAGTTTTATAAGACATCAACGGTTCTTTCCAATGCATAATTCTTATTGAAATAATTGTCAAATATTTGAAAATACCATGGAGACCAACGATACACTTCAGTATATGTATGGAATTGATGTTCCTAATAAATTTCAAGATTTTAGTTTTTCATTTGAGAATGAGAAAATTAAATCTAGAAAGAGGAAGAATATTTCCACTGAATCCTATTACAATTGGAAGAAGAGGAGTATATTACTTGAGTTTCCTTATTGGTCAACCAATTTGTAACGTCATTTCTTAGGCGTAATTTACATTAAAAATAATATATGTGAAATTTTTCTTTCTATTCTTCTAAATTTTAAGGGAATGAAAAAAGATAATCTACAATATCTGTGTGACTAGGTGGATTGGGGGATCATACTAGAATTGCATCTAGTGTCTATTAGTGAAAATAAATGGAAAGTTCAATGTGGATCTTATGTGATGACACCTACTAAAAAATTTTCTAGAAGTACTGGAGACTACTAAAGTTACTAATAGATACTCAAGTAGCATATCAAAATGGGTCAATAAAAGAGAGTTGAAGTTGAAATCTTTGAGGACTCATGATTATCACATCCTTCGACATGAGTTTATTTCAATAGTAATCTATCATCTTTTGTAAAATAATGTAATGTTTTTAGTTATTTGATTGTTCAATTTTTTAGAGATATTTTTTCTAATAAGATATCCAAGACTTTCTTGAAAAACAATTTGGCAGATGCACCAATAATTTTGTGTGAGTTAGAGAAAATATTTCCTCCATCATTTTTCACATCTTTTCTGCATCTCACTATCCGAATTACAACCTAAATACTTCTCAAAGGACCTGTATCTTTTTATTGGATGTATCCAAATGAAATTAATATGTACACATTGTAGTCTTATGTCCGAAATAAGAATCATCCTGAAGGTTCTATCGTGAATGATTACTTGGATCAAGAATGTATGGATTTTTTCTCAATGTATTTTTTTGATTTTACTATGAAAATGAAAAGACCAATGAGAAATGATGATGAAAAATATGAGAAAATTGAACTCGGTTTTTTATCACTTCCTAAAATATGAGGAATTCATGTTTCATATACATTGACGACATTAATCCTTGAAGAGCGAGAGATGGAACATTAGACAGTTTTGTTCAACTGTGATTTTTTTCGATGAATAGATCAAGTGAATTGAACACATATATATTATCTCATATCATTTAATTTTACATATATGTTATACTATTTTTATTTTTATCTATAGGTATCATAAAGAAATGATAAATTGAAATCATTGTTCTTTATATTTGAGAAGGAGAAAGACTTTTCATAGAAAAGAGTTTTCTGCTTGGTTGAAGTTAAAGGTAGAAATATTGCTATAATAAATTAGTAAAATAAAAATTTATTTATGCTTAATATACATTTATATTTCTGATATTGAGTTTTCATACTGAATCTATCTCCGAGGAATTAAGATATTTGGATTTTGGTTTTAATACCGTGGTCCGTGACTGTATATCAATTGTGACCAATGGGTACAGATTTATTATCACTGAACAAGAAAAGAACATGAGAACCAAACATGATGGGGTTGTAGTAACTATCATAATAGATTATTATTCCAGTGCATCAGATAGTAGAAATATATGTGAAAATAGAGATTATTATGGAGTCGTTGAAAAAATAATAATACTGGATTACTACTATCATGATAGATTCGTGATGATGAAATGCCAAGGTTTGATTCAATGTTGAGCTATGACACATTTATTAATAATTGGGGATTTAAAGTTATTGATATGACTCAAACTATTGCTACTAATGAATCATATGTATTAGTATCAATGGAGAAATAAGTTTTTTTATGCCAATGATCATATTTGACCTAAATTTTGTGTCATTATTGAAGTAATTCCAAGAAATTTTATTGATTAGGGTGTTGATGGAATTGACACCATCCTTGATCCCATTGGCCTCGATCAATTTATTAATTTTGATGACTCCAATAGATCAATTGTCAGAGTTGATTGTGAACCTGATGTTGTGGGGGGAAATATATAGAATCATACATTCTTGTTCTCAGTTATTTTGGTTTATCTTGACTTCAGTTATAATGTTGGTACTATTCAAATTGATTTATTATTGATTACAAGTATTTTGTATCCAACTTGAACTTCATGCACATTTTCAATATTTATTGGTTCCATTTTTTTTTGAGATTCATTTTCTAATAATAAATTGAACTATATATAAACATCTGAAACCAAAAACAACTAAAAAAATTAAATTAGAACAAAAACAAGAGTAATTGAATTAGAAATATTAAAATTATTGATATGAAAATAAAAACAAAGGAATATAATGACTTGACAAAAAAATGGAATAATTAACCAACCCAAAATATGATCCAAGTGACCTAAGATAAATGAAAATAAACAAATGACCCAGCCAATTAACAAAATTAAACCAAATGGCCAAAGAGAAATAAATACAGACAAATTACCTAATAAAAATTTAATTGGATTGAATTTAAAATAGAAGAAAACTATACCATACCTATGATAAAAAATTGAATTTGAACATATTTTTTATTCTATGAAATGTCTTCTATTTTGATATTATTCCCACTAAATTTAGAATTGTTTTTTATATCACTACGTATCCTATATTTGGTTTGAGAAGTGGAATTCCTTAATTAAGTAATGTCTCATATTGTTTTGGGGTTACACAATAGTTATCCATTTCTAATTAATTCCATATATGTTTTCAAATTGTGGAAATGAAATCTATTGAGGAGATGTGAATAAAAATGATGATGGACAAAAATATTGGAATGAATGAGATGTGTGTTCCTATATTAGTGCATGTTGTGAGTATTTTATTGTACACACACACAAATATATATAAATAAAAATAACCTATAATTCCATGTGGTTAATTTTGTATTAAACTTTTATGTAGGATCCACCACTTAGGAACCAATTATTTGACGATCATACTGGTGGTCCCAATACTCAGGTTGAAGGTATGAGGGGGTGGTATTAAATCCTGGCACTCTAGTCGGTGTACCTGATTAGACCATGTCCCTCCCACTAACATAGCATCTACCAAAAATTTTGATCCTGCATTGTCGTTAGGGATAGACAAGATATTTAGGCCACCCATGTTTTCACCAGAATTTACATATGAGCCTCCTCATCCATATTTCTCATATCTGATGATGATTTATACTCCTCATCCATATCATGAATTTGGCCAGCCATCAATGCCATCTACTTTTACTTCTACTTACTTCTCTTTGAAATTTTACGTTCCTTTTTCTTCAACTCCTGCTCCAACACATTCTGAGCCTACGTAGCATACACAGGGACCCACTCCATATGTACATGGTGATATTCATTCAGTGCTTGTAGGTCTAGTGGCACCTATTGATCAAACATTTGTAGGAATATTTATAGAACACTTATAAATTCTTTTACCATAATTTATTTTCATTATAATATGTATTGATATAATATGCATTTTATTCTACAACAACATGATCTACTTATAGGAGCCATGTGATTACACACATGAAAGTGGTGTGGAACCACTGAATGTAGTTAATGGTGGACTATGACAATGAAAACCAAATTATCCAGAAATTATGGTGGGAATTTAGGAGTTTTCTAGCGACGTTTTTCAAATACTCTAACATCATTCATGTCAGTCCACTCTCCTAGATACACCTGCCCAAAAAAGTCAAGGATAATTCTTGGGAACAAATATGGGTAAAAAATCGGTCAGATTTAATTTTATATTATTATTAAATTTATATGAATTTATATTTTAGTTTCAAATTCATTTTAATTTTCTCAATGGTGAGGGTGAGAGGCCAACAAATCTAAAGGAATTGTTTGAGTTGTGGAGAGCCTATAAGAATGAGTTGTATATTGGCTTCCGTACTAGAGTTGGCACAAATTTTGAGGTCAAAACTATCATGGATTGTTGTCTAATAGAACATTATCTTCAAATAATTACTTACAGAATGAATACAAAATTCATGAAATTAATCAATTTTTTTAAATAAAAATATTCAAGTTTTGAATTAATGATTTATTTTTTATATTTGGTTTTTTTGGAATCTTCAGGAAAAAATAAAAAAATATCGATTCTATGAAATACCTCCACACTTTGGGGAGGACAAAGATTTATAACCATAAGTGGAAGAAGGTAAGATGATAGTTTTTTTATTTTACACTTGCACTTTCTATTATTTTTTCCATAATTCATTAGATACCTAATGTTTGGTAGAGCATTGGAGATTGAATATCAACCCAAAGCACGCTAAACATAAATAAACTGAACTAAAGATAATCAAATCAACCCATATGTTTTTGTTTTTATCTTCAATTAAAATTAATTTCCATTTGATTTTAGTTATGAAACACATTATTATTAACCTATTTTCAATTATGGTTTTGTACATTCAATGTAATTGAAGAGGGAGGTATTGAATATTGAAGGACATGTTCTTCAAGAAACTATTTTTCTTAATTAGAAATAAAAAACATGGAAGTGCAATTAATTAACTGATACAATAGCTGATTTTAAGTTTTACATTATTGATTTCAAATTTTAATATCAATTTTGTAACTTAATAATATATTTTTATTTGTAATAGAATACTTTGGAGGCCTTTGATTCCATGTAACCTAAAAATTTTGGGCCAAATGATCACTTATATTAGGTTTTTGAAGATGAGAACCATAGAAGAGTATGCATCTTTCGTGTGAAGAGTATAGTCTCAATGATGTATTGTCCCACTTAAGGTACCAGTTGTAGTATGACCGTGTTTCAAAATGTTAAGGCATAGGCAGAAAAGGCCGAAAAAGGGACACATAGGTGGAAGAACGGGATGAAAGGGAAACACTAAATTTATGAAACTTATGAAAGTTTTATGCCCATCACTTCCACCATATACCATCAAGGATTTTGATGCATATTTTTTTGATGCGTTCATTATATAGTGAAACTAGTGGTAGTTCTAGTGGTGTTCGAGATGATGTATTTTCTGGGGATAGATATGGTGATGGAGAGGATGATAGTGAGGAAGAGATTGAGGTCGTGGCCGAGGACTAGGCGGAGGAAGAGGAAAAGGATGAGGCCGAGGATGAGGACATGGGTGAGGATAGGGATGAGGATAGGTACAGGGATGAGGAGAAGGATGAGGCTGATGATGAAGATAATGATAGTGATAGTGATGAGGGGAATATTTATCCATCACATTTTCACTACTATTTATGAAATTTAATGTTTGATGATATGCTGTGATTGAATATATGTGTGATATTTTGAATGATTATTAATGTCGAAACTGATGAAAAGTAGATTGTTTGTAAAAGCAATGTTTTTTTATTTTAAAAATTAACTTTAGTTACAGTCTCCATTTGTTTTTCTTGCATTAGAAATTTTGATTCCTTCTTTAAATTGAGATCTTTCTAGGTCTCCATTTTTTGGCCTCTTTGTTTTGGCCAGTAGCTTAAACCACATCAATCATGATGAAATTTTAGTGCAGTACATAACATAGAAATATTTTTGAATGATTGTTAATTTTGTTGAAAACTAATCAATATAATATTCACCTATTATGACATATAATTGAATTTAATTCCATTCATCTTTTCTTTTCTAAATAGCCTTTTCACCATTTTTATTACTCTACATAAAAGACCTAAATTCGATTTCTAGTTCATATTGGAAACCCGTAACAACCCAAGTAAGTAATGAATAATATATATAGTTATCTATGTCTATTTATGAATTAGATAGTGTTTTAGAGGCTTAAAACGAGAATAAATCCAATCTTAAGCATGGAATACACTAATAATTTTAAAATATTGTTTTACTACCTTTTGGTGGAAAACCTTTTTTAAATCAATCTATTGACAATTTTATAAGCTCTATTTTTCAAAATAAACTTATTCTTTATTATTGGGACATTGAAATTTACTTTGGGTAAATTTTTGGTATTTTTCTGATAAAGTTCATTTTTTAATGAATAGTGAAAATGTTGTATTTTAATTCAAAAACTCTTTTTAATATAATTTATTGATATGATTATATTATCTTTTGAATTGGTTTTAAAGTGAAATTAAAATATATTTTTACCATTTAATCCAATAGTGGTCGTTGGAATTAATTTTACTTTGAAATCAGACTTAAACTAGTGTCAATCTTTTTGAAACATTTTATCTCATAAAAACACGCTATTTGTTTTGACAGCGGGAATTAATTATTAAATTAATTAATGAAAATTATATGTTTTGAATTTTGTAAAATAGTCATCATTTTTTAATTCGGAATATCAAATATATCTTAGGGTGAATTTTTGGTATTTTTCTAGAAAACTTCAAATTTTGATGAATAGTGAAACCACTAAGTGGTACTTAAAAAACTGATTTTTCATTTAAATGAAATTTTACCACCTCTGTGTTTTGAATTTAAAAAATTCAACATACATGGTTTTCATTAAGAAGTAAAATGTGGTTCAATGGGATTAAAATAATTTTTTTGGTGAATAGTAACTTTTAAGTTTTTAATCGCGATTAGACGTAATTAGTGTAATTTAAGGTAAAAATAATGTTTTGATAATATGAAATAACCTAGACACATGTCCTACCATTATTTGATATGTCATGACCGACCAAGACAATCCATGGGTCAACTTGGGGACCCCATGGAGCGAATTTGGTAGGAAAATGACATTAATACATTTTTATTTAAAGTTAAAATAAAAATGTCACAAACATAAGTTGTTTTACTAAAAAAAATTATATGGGGTTATACAGGTCATAATTTTTAATATAAATATTAATTAGAAATCTAAAAATATTTCCTACATCATGATATTTTTTTTATAATTTTTATACATTAAATAAAGTAAATTATTTATGACATCATGATGATGCAGCGATTACCTCATTATTTAATGATTTAAATAAAATGAAAATATAATGTAAAATACAAGACCTACACATGTCAAAAACCTATTGGATGAGTATATTTATAACCCTTATCACCTTATCCTCGAAATACATCAATGTGGGACCTTTAAAATCCGAAACTCATTTGAAAATAAAGTAACATTTTGTAACTTTCTAAGAGTGCCCCTACTCTCCTCTTATAAAAGGCCCCCACCTCTACCACTTTAACCACACCTCTCAAGCGTTTGGCTCGGCCAAACCCTGCTCATTTAGTCTCTCCACATCCCTCTCTTACTCTTAGAATCCTCACTTTTGGCATAAGTCTTCCCAAGGAATCCTTTGAGCTCAAATCAAAAAGAGTTACCCGTTTTAAAGGTAGTGTTTTCTCTTGTGTTCTTATGTTTTATTTTGCTTCTCCAACCCTCTAAAATCTTTTTATTACTTTCTTTAGTAACAACACCAGTATCTTAAATATACTAGAATTTTTTTATAAGATGTATTCCAGCTACACTTACACACACCTACATCTAATTGTTAAAGAACATACTGTTTCCGTGGTTGGCGAATTTCTGCCGCACGAAATGATGATTCTTCAATATTCTTTTAACACCTTCAAAGGTGGCCATTAATATGACACTATATTTATATATGATATATAATATGTTTATGTTTTACTTAAGCTTCTGTATTTTTCATTTATGGCATACCTTTATGGTTTCTGTTATAGGTAAACGTGATATCTTCATTTTAGGAAGTGCGGACTACCGCCCCCTCAAAGTGATTTGATTCGTTAATACAAAATGTGGTACGTATAAAGGATAGATTTAATGATATTATATATGATATTATACTGGAATTATAATATACCTTTATATCATTATTATTTCTTTAAATTATGAGACAGAAATGAAAGTAGGGTTCATGTGTACGTACGACTTACCGTCTCCATGAACGGTGCAGTTAATTTCTTATCCCCAAATGTAATGTACTATTATAAGTACATATATATAATGGATATATATGATGTATGATACATCTTAATGATGAATATAATTCTGGAATTAAAATATACACATCTCTCATTTAGTTTTAATTCCATTAGTATGACATAGAAATGAAAGTAGCGTTCATGCGTACGTACGGCTTACCGTCTCCATGAACGGTGCATTTCATTTCTTACCTCTAAATGTTATGTAATATTATAAATGCATGCATATACTGGATATATATGATATATATGATATCTAAATCATGAATATCATTCTAGAGAAAATGGATATTTGACTACGTGAACAACTTGTAAATATAAGAAGTTCATTTTTGACTCAAGTACCAATGATTATTAAAACGACCGTTATAAACTTAAATAATAAAATAGTGTCCATGACATGGTAATAAATGATATAAAAGGAATAATGAACTTGAAAAAGGTTCTTAATCAAGTAGAAATTAACTCAAGTTTATTATTCAGGACATTAAAGAACGATCAAGTCATGTCGGACCCGAGGTAAGGGACTTCGTCTCAATCTCCATTCATTGAGGCATATTTTGTTTTATACACAACTTTATTTTATACCGTGTATAAAACCCTTTTACTTTTATTCTTATTCAAAAGGAATCTTTTTTTATATGAAGCGTTTTACTAAATGACAAAAGGAATGTTTTTCTGTTTTTTTTGTCGTACGTATGCGGCGACAACGACTTCTCTGCCGCCATGACCATTATTTGAGTTTCGGATTACTCTACACGCCATAAATTTTTTTAAAATGAAAAATAAATACCTTGTCTTACTTTGTTTTATTTTGGTATTGAAAATGGATTTCATAATGTTTTTATATCAATGTGTTGTATTGATATCTTGTGATTTAAATGTGGAAATTTTATGTTTCCTTTATACAGGTATTATGTGGTACGATTATGTTATGGTTCTTGGGAATTGTTATGAAGAATGGTGGTTCTGTGATAAACTAAGGGCAGGTGAGCCCGATATAGCTCTACAATTCATTGGGTAACGCGAAGGAGTTAAACGTTAAGGTTTCTCCGAAGAGATTTAGGGAATATACTGCGATGGGTATTCCAAACGTAACCAAGAGGGTTACTCCATACATAAGAATGTTATGAATGCCTCAAGTTACCTTTATGTATTATGATTTCTATGATTTATTCATGATTTGATGAGGTATGTTAAAGTGCCTATGTTTTATGGGTAAAGTATGATTTCATTCTTATGTATATATGAACTCATGTTTCCTTTCCATATTTTTATAACCCTTACTGAGATTTTTATTCTCATCCCAAGTTTTTGAAATGATTTTCACAGGTCAAGGGAAAGGTACATGATGTGATGATAGTGTCAAGGAAGTGTTAAGAAAGAATCCATGTTTTATTTTAAATATGTTTCCATTGATGGGAAAAATGAATACTATCTTTTATGTAACCAATTTGTTTAAATGTGGAATGTAATGAAAGTTTTATGATCTAATTCTCTAAAACAATAAACCTGAAAAGTTCCTCAATGTGTAATCTTGTAATAACTCAAGATTAAGTAGGGTTTAAGTCTGGGTCCTTATAGTTGGTATCAGAGGTCGGTTTAGATAACTTTAAGATTTATAATTCTATTAAATGATTATCCAAGAATATTTTTTTTATGGTAAAATTGAGAATGATATAGAATTTGAATATTACCATGTTGCTTCATCTAAGACATGTTTGTTAAGAATGGTTTTTTGTAGAGGAAACAGAACAGATTTTCTGGGAAGGAATACAGAGGGAAATGAACCTTCAAATCAGTATCATGAGATGGTCAGAATCAGAACTGAACAGTTTGTTGTAGTGATGGCTCAGTTGACTCAGGTGAAAAATGTTCGTTGTTTTTATTGATGGAATTTTGGTGTTTTCTAAAAGTAAAGAGGAGAATGAAAGACATTTAAGGGTTATCTTCCAAACCATAAAAGAAAAGAAATTGTATGGGAAATTCAACAAGTGTGAGTTTTGGTTGTAACAAATTTCTTTCCTGGGTCACATTGTTTCTAAAGATGGGATAACTGTTGATCCTACAAAAACAAAGGTTTTTGAAGAATAGACAAGACCCACAAATGTAATAGAGATTCGTAGCTTCCTTGGTTTGACAGGATATTACCAAAGGTTTGTTAGAAATTTTTCATGGTTATCTAGTCCAATGACTAAGCTAACTCGGAAGGGTGTTAAGTTTATCTGGAAAAAATAATGTGATGATTGTTTTCAGGAGTTGAAAATAATATTGGTGAATGCTCCAGTTTTGGCACTACCTTCCAGGAATGGTGAGTTTGTTATCTACAGTGATGCTTCATTGAAAGGACTTGGTTGTGTCCTAATACAGAATGATCAGGTAATTGATTATTCTTCATGACATTTGAAAACTCATGAGGTAAATTACCCTACACATGATTTGGAATTAGCTGCTGTTGTTTTCACTTTAAAAATTTTGAGGCATCATTTGTATGGAGTAAAGTGTGAAATATATACCGATCAAAAAAGTTTAAAGTATATATTCACTCAGAAATAATTGAACGTGAGACAGAGAAGATGGCTAGAATTAATCAAGGATTATGATTGTACAATTCATTACCATCCAGGAAAATCAAATAAAGTGGCTGATGCTTTGAGTTGAAAAAGTAATGCATCATTAAAAATGTTGCGTTCGGAATGTGATTCTTTAGTTAAGGATTTGATGAACTTTGGCATAGAGGTTTTTGGCGCAGGATGTTCTTCTATTTTGTTTCAGGTATCAGTGAAATCTTCTCTATCAGACAGAATCAAGCAAGCACAGAAGCAAGACAGTGAGTTGAAGAAAAAGGTAGAGCTGGTTCAGAAGGGTAAGTTGCTTGAATTCAACATTGATAATGATTGTGTTTTAAGATTTGGGAAGAGATTTTGTGTGCCTTTTGATTCACAGTTGAAGAGAGAGTTGTTATGTGAAGCTCATAGTTCTCCGTTTTCAGTTCATCCTGACAGTACTAAGATGTACAGAGATCTGCGGGAGTATTACTGGTGGGATGGAATGAAAAGAGATATTGCTGATTTTACAGTGAAGTGTATGACTTGTCAACAGGTTAAAGCAGAGCGGCAGTTACCGAAAGGGATGCTTCAGCCTTTTCCAGTGCCATAGTGGAAATGGGAAAATATATCCATGGACTTCGTTGTGGGATTGCCGAATACACCTCGAGGTAATAATGCAATATGGGTTATTGTTGATCACTTGACTAAATCTGCTCATTTCCTTACTATACAAGATACTTTTTCCCTAGATCAACTTTCTTGTTTGTATCTTAAAGAGATAGTCAGGTTACATGGAGTTTCTATCTCCATTGTATCGGACCATGATCCCAGGTTCACTTCTAACTTTTGGAAAGGCCTTCAAAAGTCGTTGGGTACTGAATTAAATTTTAGTACGGCTTTTCATCCTCAATCAGATGGGCAATCATAACGATCAATTCAGACTTTGGAAGATATGCTACGTGCTTGTTCGATGTATTATCAGGGAAGTTGAGACCAACATATTTCTTTGGTTGAGTTTTCTTATAATAACAGTTTTCATTCTAGTATACAGATGACACCATTTGAGGCATTATATGGGAAGTGGTGTTGAAATCTAGCTTTCTGGGATGAAGTTGGTGAAAGGAAGCTGATGGGACCAGAATTGGTAGAAGAGTTGTCTGAAAAAGTTCAGCTGATACAGAAACACATGAGAATAGCTTAGAGCTGGCAGAAGAGTTATGCGGACAACAGGAGGAAGGATCTCTCTTTTGAGGCAGGTGATCATGTTTTTCTCAAAGTCTCACCATGGAAAAGTGTGATGCGATTTGGTAAGAAAGGAAAGATGAGTCCGAGGTTCATTGGACCATATGAAATTATGGAGAGAGTTGGATCAGTTTCTTACCGAGTGGCTTTACCTCCAAGTTTATCTCAGTTACACAATGTTTTTCATGTTTCAGTGTTAAGGAAGTACATGCCAGATCCATCTCATGTTTTGAGTCCAGAGGTAGTTCAGATGAAAGAGAACTTATCTTATGAGGAACAACCGGTCCAGATTCTTGACCACAGGGAGAAAGAGTTATGTAATAAAGTTATTCATCAGGTAAAGGTTTTGTGGAAAAACCACATGATTGAAGAGGTAACATGGGAATCTGAAAATGCAATGAGAGCTAAATACCCCCACTTTTTTGATATGTAAATAAATTGCGGGGATGCAATTTTCTAAAGGGGGGAAGGATGTAAGATCCCAAGTAAGTAATGAATAATAGATATAGTTATCTATGTCTATTTATGAATAAGATAGTGTTTTAGAGGCTTAAAATGAGAATAAATCCAATCTTAAGCATGGAATACACTAATATTTTTAAAAGTTTGTTTTACTGCCTTTTGGTAGCAAACATTTTTTAAATCAAACTTTTGACAATTTTATAAGCTATATTTGTCAAAATAAACTTATTCTTTATGATTGGGACATTGAAATTTACTTTGGAAAAAATTTTGGTATTTTTCCGATAAAGTTCATTTTTTAATGAATAGTGAAAAATGTTGTATTTTAATTCAAAACCTCTTTTTAATCTAATTTATTTATATTATTATATTATATTTTGAATTGGTTTTAAATTGAAATTAGAATATATTTTTACCATTTAATTCAATAGTGGTCGTTGGAATTAATTTCACTTGGAAATCAGACTTAAACTGGTGCCAATCTTTTGATACATTTTGTTTCATAAAAACACGCTATTTGTTTTGACAGCGGGAATTAATTATTAAATTAATTAATGCAAATTAGGTGTTTTGAATTTTGTAAAATAGACATCATTTTTGAATTCTGAATATGAAATATAGCTTAGGGTGAATTTTTGGTATTTTTCTGAAAAACTTCAATTTTTGATGAATAGTGAAACCACTAAGTGGTACTTAAAAAACTGATTTTTCATTTAAATGAAATTTTACCACCTCTGTGTTTTGAATTTCAAAAATCCGACATACATGGTTGTCATTAATAATTAAAATGTGGTTCAATAGGATTAAAATAATTTTTTGGTGAATAGTAACTTTTAAGTTTTTAATCGTGATTAGAGGTAATTAGTGTAATTTAAGGTAAAAATAATGTTTTAATAATATGAAATGACCTAGACACATGTCCTACCCTTATTGGATGTGTCATGGCCGACCAATACAATCAATGGGTCAACTTGGGGACCCCATGGGGCCACTTTGGTAGGAAAATGACATTAATACCTTTTTATTTAAAGTTAAAATAAAAATGTCACAAACATGAGTTATTTTACTAAAACAATTTTTAAATGGGGTTATACAAGTCATATTTTAGACTATAAATATTAATTAGAAAGATAAAAATATTTCCTACATCGTGATATTTTTTTTATAATTTTTAGACATTAAATAAATTAAATTATTTATGACATCATGATGATGCAGCGATTACCTCATTATTTAACGATTTAAATAAAATGAAAAGATAATGTAAAATATAAGACCTACACATGTCAAAAACCTATTGGATGAGTATATTTCGAACCCTTATCACCTTATCCTAGAAATACATCAATGTGGGACCTTTAAAATCCGAAACTCATTTGAAAATAAAGTAACATTTTGTAACTTTCCAAGAGTGCCCCTACTCTCCTCTTATAAAAGGCCCCCACCTCTACCACATTACCCACACCTCTCAAGCCTTTGGATCGGCCAAGCCCTGCTCATTTAGTATCTACACATCCCTATCTTACTCTTAGAAGCCTCAATTTAGGCAGAAGTCTTCCCAAGGAAGCCTTTGATCTCAAATCAAAAAGAGTTACCCGTTTTAAAGGTAGTGTTTTCTCTTGTGTTCTTATGTTTTATTTTGCTTCTCCAACCCTCTAAACTCTTTTTATTACTTTTTTTACAACAACAACAGTATCTTTAATATACTAGGATGTTTTATAAGAAGGATTCGAGTTACACTTACACACACCTACATCTAATGGTTAAAGAACATACTGTTTCTGTGGATGGTGAATTTCTGCCTCACGAAACGATGATTGTTCAATATTCTTTTAACACCTTCAAAGGTGGATGTTAATATGAAACTATATTTATATATGATATATAATATATTTATGTTTTACTTAAGATTCTGTATTTTTCATTTATGGCATACCTTTATGGTTTCCATTATGGGTAAATGCAATATCTTCATTTTAGGAAGTGCAGACTACCGCCCCCTCAAGGTGATTTGATTCGTTAATACCATATGTGGTACATATAAAGGATATATTTAATGATATTATATATGATATTATACTGGAATTATAATTTACCTTTATATCATTATTATTTCTTTAAAGTATGAGATAGAAATGAAAGTAGCGTTCATGCGTACGTACGGCTTACCGTCTCCATGAACGATGCATTTCATTTCTTATCCCCAAATGTAATGTACTATTATAAGTACATATATATAATGGATATAAATGATGTATGATACATCTAAATGATGAATATAATTCTGGAATTAAAATATACATATCTCTCATTTAGTTTTAATTCCATTAATATGACATAGAAATGAAAGTAGCATTCATGCGTACGTACGACTTACCATCTCCATGAACGATGAATTTCATTTCTTAACTCTAAATGTTATGTAATATTATAAATGCATGAATATACTGGATATATATGATATATATGATATCTAAATCATGAATATCATTCTTGAGATAATGGATATTTGACTACGTGAACAACTTTTAAATATAAGAAGTTCATTTTTGACTCAAGTTCCAATGATCGTTAAAACGACCGTTATAAAATTAATTAATAACATAGTGTTAATGACATGGTAATAAATGATATAAAAGGAATAATTAACTTGAAAAATTTTCTTAAGAAAGTATAAATTACCTCAAGTTTATTATTCAGGACATTAAAGAACGATCGAGTCAATTCGGACCCGAGGTAAGGGACTTCGTCTCAATCTCCATTCATTGAGGAATATTTTGTTTTATACACAAATTTCTTTTATACGGTGTATAAACCCCTTTGAATTTTATGCTTATTCAAAAGAAATATTTTTTTATACGAAGCGTTTTACTAAACGACAAAAGGAATGTTTTTTTGTTTTTTTTTTCATACGTATGCGGCGACAACGACTTCTCCACCACCGTGACCATTATTTGAGTTTTGGCTTCCTCTACAAGACATACCTTTTTTTTTAAATGAAAAATAAATACCATTTTTTACTTTTCCTTTATATTGGTATTGAAAATTGTTTTCATAATGTTTTTTATATCAATGTGTTGTATTGATATATTGTGATTGAAATGTGGAAATGTTATGTTTCCTTTATACATGTATTATGTGGTACGATTATGTTATGGTTCATGGGAATTGTTATGAAGACTGGTGGTTACATGATAAACTAAGGGTGTGTGAGCCCGATATAGCTCTCCAATGCATTGGGCAATGCGAAGGAGTTAAACGTTAAGGGTTCTCTGAAGAGATTTAGGGAATATACTGTGATGGGTATTCCAAAAGTAACCAAGAGGGTTACTCCCTACGTAAGAATGTTATGAATGCCTCAAGTTACCTTTATGTCTTATGATTTCTATGATTTATTCATGATTTGATGAGGTATGTTAAAGTGCCTATGTTTTATGGGCAAAGTATGATTTTATTCTTATGTATATATGAACTCATGTTTCCTTTCCATATTTTTATAACACTTACTGAGATTTTTATGCTCATCCCAAGTTTTTGAAATTATTTTCACAGGTCAAGGGAAAGGTACATGATGTGATGATAGTGTCAAGGAAGTGTCAATAAAGAATCCATGTTTTATTTTAAATATGTTTCCATTTATGGGAAAAATGAATACTTTCTTTTATGTAACCACTTTGTTTAAATGTGGAATGTAATGAAAGTTTTATGATCTAATTCTCTAAAACTCTAAACCTGAAAAGATCCTCAATGTGTAATCTTGTAATAACTCAAGATTAAGTAATGTTTAAGGCTGGGGCCTTATAAAACCCAAGTAAAATTCTCTGTTGATTTAATTCCTCTCTTTTGCTCATATCAAAAGTACAGGTACCGTACATGAAAATTCAAATGAAGTTCTAGCATATAGAAGTATTTTTAGTCCTATGATGAGGGTTGGGAATGAAAAATCATTAGTAATTCATGATGTAAGAGTCTACACTAGTATTCCCTATCCTTCTGGTAGAATAATTCCTTGATATACATTTTCTGAGGAATCTTCCTAACACTCCGACTCTGGAATGCTGACTAATGCTATTGGAAATGGGACTGTCAACTATTGCAGGCATAAATCCATGGATAATGAATTAGGTTCAAATTGTGTCTTGTATATGTTCAATCTAGAAAAGGATCCATCACCATGAATTTAAAACCCTGGGTAGCATGTTTCCTCCATCATTTATATTGAACAATCTGTGGAAAATAATTTTAATTCTATTACTAGTACGTTGACATATCCAATCCTTAATCTTGATGTACTTGCTCATTCATCTTCATGGTTTGACATGAATGTAGGTGAATATCTATTTTTATTGATTTATAGTTTATTATTTGTTTATTATATTCTAAATTAACTTCATTAATTATTTTACTTCCAAATACCCCAAAGCAACTGAATATTTTACACAATAGTTGTGATTTTTGAATGTTGATGGGAAAATGCTTTTATGATGGAAGTTGGTCATTTGACTTTTACAGTTACCACTACAACTATATCCCCCCTCTAAAAATTTACTTAACATGGATGAGGAGAGTGTGTTCCATGTATTTTAGACTATATACTATTAATTCTTCAGATTTAGGGTTAGCAGATCCCCTGTTGGATGATATTGGATCTTCTGGGCTTCAAAAGCATAGTTTCCATCCCCTGTTAAAGATTTACAATTGGAGTTATTGAAATCTCTCAAGTAAATATATTAATATAGAATATTATGTTGAATAAGTATTATTTTGAGGATAATAGAGGGAAAACCCATCACTTGATTTCATATCAAAGTGTCAGCACCCCGATAAGCACACACCCACCCCCATTTTATTTCGTGTATTTTATTTTATTAATTTTTTTTCCATGTGTTGAATAGTGGGTTGTTTGATATTGTTTTATAATTATTTTGAAGCTCAGTAACCATATTTATATATGTGATACAAATTTTTAAATGGGTATAAAATAATTTCTGATGCAATATCTCTCTCTGATTGTCATTGTTGAAGATGATTGTGAAACAATCAGGTATTTGATATTTTCTTCATATTTTCTTGTTATATTGGTGGATTCCTATTTTAATTAATATATTGTTTTTAAATGTTTATATATATAATAGAAATATATACTATCTTAAAAAGAATTCAGTTTTGTCAATTTTTTGATAGTCGTCATTGTTTAGTAAGTAAAATTGTAAGGTTACCTTATATTGCATACATAAATTTCTATAATTTTGGATTATTTTTGTTATTTTTATATTTTTTCTAATAATATACTAGAATTAATATGTGTATTCTATGATTTATTATTGTTTACAATTATAAATAAACTTCTATAGTTCATTATTAATTTCAATAATTTTTTTTTTATTTTCCCCAATTATCAAAGTCACGGTTCATGAAAAAATATTATATTTTTTCTCATCTCTTTTTTTTATTTTTGGAGGTAATTTTTACATGTCATTATTCACATTTAATATATTATTTTTTCTATCACTATTTATTTTAGCCTCTAGTTTCCATACCCTACTTGTAGTTAATAGTAGTTTGTGGCTTAAGCATTTCCCGAGGTAGTGATACACGTCCTTAAGGATTCTCATTTAGCATCTGAATATTTGAACACCTATAAGGAGCCTCTAGGTAAGAACCTTAAATTTGTTCTAAAAACATTGTATATTCAATGCATAGGGTTTGAACATGGTAATTTTTTGGCGATTCATGGTTTTATTGGCTCCAAAATTAGGTTTTTGTTTTGGGTGTTTTGATGGTGATAAACTTGTGTTAAATGCTAGTTGATTGTTGTAGATGGTTAGATTTTCATTATCATATTTCAAAAAAATTATTATCTTGTTCTTTCTTTTATTTTTGATTCTTTTTTGTTTTCATTTTGATTATTTTGACTATTATGTGTCTATCAATGTGCAATTTGAAAAAATTTCTATTTGGCATTCCAAACTTATAGTTGACCTTGATGAAATCAGATGACAATAAATAACATTTGTGGTGTTCATAATCTTCTAATAATCTTATGGAGACTTGATCATGTGTATTAGTAGTTTTTTAATTTGACTTAGAATATTGAATTATGGATCAATATTGTGTGGAAGTTCGTTTTATTTTCCCTTTTATATGGTATGGTATACGAAATTTAATTGATCGTTATTTGTTGAACTACAGTTTTGTTAAGGTGATTTAGGTGCTTTCTCTTGTATTTAGACCTAAATACCGTGGATTAATGTCTGTGAAGAACTATTTCAGTTCAAAATTGATTATCAAATTATATTTTGTTATAGTGTTTGGGTTTTGACCACATTTACATTAAACTTTATATTATATTCTAGAGTTGTCTTTCCAAAATTAGAGATTTTTTTTCTTTTTGGTAGCCCTGTATCTTGATCTTAAAAAGTTAAATCACAACGAAGGATATTGCTTTGGTTGTGTAAAGTTATGGTTGGGTTTTGGAACATTTTTATATTTAAAAAAACTTACTTACACGTGCTTATAATACTTGACAACTAATGGTAAGTGCTCTTCAAGTGTTTTGATATTTCTTATCAAAGAAGTGATTTGTTTTTCACCATTTATTTATGAGTCTTTCTTCTTATGAAATTTAAGTAGACATGTTTTTTTAGAGGCATAATGAATACTACTTACTTTTTCAAATTACTTATCTTAAGTGATACAAGTTATGCTAACATTTTTCATAATTTATGTCAACCACATAATTATCTGATGATTTATAGTATTTAACACATGTGTGTGCACATTTTTTATGTACCTATATATAATCTAACTAGTAAAAATTTACTTTAAAAACACCCATGAAGTGTTTTAAATATAATTTTTTAATAAATATTCTAAAATTTTATAATTTAATTCAACTCGGATGTAGCCCAAAGTTATTGGATGGTTTGTTATTATCATTTTGTTTCTTTAGATTCATGTTTGTATTATGAGATGTTTTTATATTATTTTTTTCAGGGCATTGAATCATGATGATACCACCATTATCAATAGTTATCAAAATCATGGTTTTCTTGACAAGGAAATTTCCAAGATCTTCCTTATCAATGGGATCAATGAATTCCTGCTTATTGTTTCCTCGTGTAAAAATTCCTTGCCACTATTTGAAATTTTGTATTTTTGTTTCTCGATGAATTTTACTATGTTGTTAGGGTTTCAAATGAATTAATTTTTTTTGATGAAGCTAACATGAATATTAGTGTTTGGAAAGATTAAAAACTATGGTATTAACAAAAAAATGTTACTGTATTCTCATCAATCCAAGTTCATAAACCTGGTCCACAAAGTGTTCGTGTCATGATTGATTAACAACTACAGTCTTGGTACCTGGTATATGCTTTATTCTTGCTGAATCTGTTAATTTCCTTTTCTTTAAGGGTCCTTTCATATATATATATACCTCCAGGGCTTAGCTCTTTGGTAGTGGCTCTGTGGGTTTTCTGGAAGGTATTGAGTTCAAGTCTCCTCAGCTACTTTCCTGTGTGTGTTGCATGATTTCTTTGTAAGTTTTTAATTACCCCTCCCTGATAGTTTGTAATATATATATATATATGTGTGTGTGTGTGTGTGTGTGTGTGGGTGTGTGTGGGTGTATATATATGTATATATATTTATTTATATATATATATTTAATTCTTTACTGACTTGCAAATAGTTTTCTTCTAGGGAAATATCTTCAATCATTCTTTAGAATCTTGATAATGAATAACTTGTTCATACTATGTGTTTTTCTTTAGATTGTCGAATCTCAGCTTTTGTGGGTTTTTATTTTCCTAAATAAATACATTAATAATACATATACATGCATTTATATATTTTCATTTTAGTGATTCTTGAATTTTTATCATTCAACATGGTTCCCATGTTGCTTTCTTAGATTATACTCATATAGATATACAACTTTATTGTGTAGCAAGTGGGATGTTTAAATTGACCGATGGGTATTGTAAATTTTTTTAAGGTTTAAAATCTCTATTAAAATTTATTTCATATGAGTATGATATGAGAAACATTGTTAGAATGATCTCAACTAGTTGATTTTTTCAAACTTTCATTTCTTCAATGAATCTGTTTATTAATGATTAAATTCTTCCTCGATACCTTACATGATATTCACTATTTGTTATTTTTCTAGGAAAATTATATCAGACATAATGATTTAAAAAATGGGTCTTATAATTATGAGGAAACTCACCTCCAATTATAGGTTAAATGATGCTTCAATCTATGAATCATATCTAAGGCTACGCCAACTAAAGGAATGATTGCGAGAATTAAAAATCATGTTTTATATAAGGTAGTATCAATTTAGGGAACATGGATTCCTTTCATTCTTGGTGTAATGTTTATTAATTTATTGGAAAATAAAATATATAAACATAATCCTATTTTATTATATTTATTATTTACATGAATTTTTTTCAAACATTTTTTTTATACCGATAATTTAGAGTTTACGATTTTCGCAATTTTATTATTAGTTGTAGTCTACATCCCAAGATAACACGGGTCAGTTTTTAGTTGGTTTTGCTGATGGCACTATCAAGATCTTCGACATAAGAACACCAAATATGCAAGGAATAGTCATAAATATTATTTTATTGCATGAAAATGTTATAAATCGACTTTCTAAATCATTCTAAATTATTTGATGGTATGTGATTTTCTACTTGTGATATTCACATCTTTTTTCAGTAGGGTTCACTCAATGAGTCCCCACACCCAAGGAGTGGGAAGAGTAATAGGGAATGGGTTTCATCCTTTCTTTACATTAAGTTCATATTATAATATTTACATTTATGTTGAGTTTTATCATTTTTTCATGCTTGTATGATTACAATAAAAAGATAACATTTGTTGAACAAATGAATATATGTTCCACAAGTGAATAATCAAATATTCGAAAATATATATTATAATGGAAATTCAAAAACAATATATGTGTCCATAATGTTTCACTTTCCATGGATAAGTATAAAATTTGAGCTGAAGTGGCATGTTGTGCTTTCTAGTGTGGTGTGTTTTCATAATGATATCATGAATAATTAGATATGAAAGACTTCTAAACATTTTAATTCAATATAGAGTTTTCATTATATAGTATGCATTAGTTTTTTTGAATTATTTATATTATATTATAGTGTATTTTAAGGGTTTTTATTTGTTTATTAAATTCTTTATGTGTTATTATATTGTTTTTACATATATTTGTGATTTTTATATAGGAGGGAAGGCTGCTGCATGGAATGTTAAAGGTCCTTTGGGAAAAAGAGCGAAGGTATTCTATCTATAATTTTGAAAAACACTATACCAATAGTTTATAAGCCATTTTTATAGTTTTAGTTCTCATCTACACCAACGGTTATCAGAAAAAAACTAGTAGAAGTCGACACCAATGCTTTAAAACCATTATTACAGTTTCAAGGATCATGATCTATACCAATAGTTAACAAACCATTAGTAGATATCTATACTAATGATTATCAGCAAACCGTTTGTGTAGTGTAATTTCTAGTGTCCTATACCAATGTTTGATGAATAACCATTGGTATAGTCTTATACCCATTCCATAACTCCCAGTAGTTTGGAAAACCATTGTTATAGGGTATACCAATAGTTTTCTATCCTATACCAATATTTTGAAACCATTAGTATAGCCTAAGTTTCTTGCATTGGAGTCATGGAGTTTTAATCACCGAATCATTCTATAACAACTAGTCAAAACATAACCCATGATAATTAATTACCTCAATAGGTGTAAATAAATTCATGTTATATAACTCATGACACAAAATCCAATCAGCGAAAAACCTATAAATGCAACTACATGCCATGGTATGTGCATGAAATGTTAATATTGATGTTCCTAGTATGATGCATTCAATGAAACATCCTTGACAACCCACGCTAAGGGAAAAAATACCATTACTCCTAAATCATAAGTAGCATAAAGTACAACACTCAATCTAGGTGAAATCATATCAACGGTAACACCAAACTACATGGAAAAAATTTCCAACCCTGTCCACTTGGTCATTTCCCCTATGTGGGGTGATCAGTCCCAAGCACGACTATTGACTAGGAGCTGAAACATTCCTAATAACCTATCTACCAACCCAAAACTATAAGACAAAGGTAAAATTTTACCTCCCTCTGATACCACTTTGTAATTTCCCAACCCGGATTACTACTAAACTGATATCCGGACCGGTGGGTCAAATGGCCTCAAGCGTATCTCCCCATACGCCAAAGGCTGTCGACTAGTAGTGAGGGTATCGAGAGATGTTAGAGGGAAGACTAGACCCTCTTATCATAGATTCACCAGAGTATTATCTGATAGTAAACAACAAAAAAATAGCAGAAACAACATAAAGTAATGAAAAAATAGTGGAAGAGAGATTTTATATAACTAAACAAAAGTGTAAAACACCATTTTATACAATGCTGAGATGATGGATGATATATAAGATAAAGTAGTAAAAAAATGCTTTATATTATAGTACAAAAATAAATAAAGGACATAAAATCTCCATGGGTGATCTCTATGAGCATGTTGAGCTCCAGATCGGTCATTTTCTCCTAACTCCTAGGTACAAGAAATATAACAATAAACCTAGATCATGTAATTACAAGGTCTAATAGGGTACCAAGGGTACCCAAGAGGGGTGTGTGATATAAATCTCAGTTGGCCAGCACCCGAAGTGTCTAGTCCAATACAGACAGCGCAACATAATTTCGATAATGTGCAGGTATAGAGAAGACAAAAAAACAAAACAAATGAATAATCACCCAACCAAGTTCCTAAGGGACACCTAACAACTATACATGCTTTAGGTCCTAGCCAGAATAATTATCATCAATCAACATGTATATATATAGTAAAAATGGTGGATAGATCACAAGCCCTACATCCCGATTGAGTGATATACTCCATGCTACAACACTCGGGATGGTGAATGGTCCACCATGCAATGCCCTAATCATGGAACCTAGCGCATAAATCCGAGCACCCATATAGTATCTTTGTAACAATATAATCATGTCCTTTTCATATAATGAATGAGTTAGACCACAAAGGGCCAGATCCAAGGTTTAGAAGACTAAGGTATCCTCATTGAGTCCCATGAGTGTTTTGATTGAAACTCGGAAAAGGCACTGGTTGGAGTCCTATGAGAATGTATACTGACATGTCCTATGTGAATCCAAGCAAGCCGGATCTAAGGGGTAGCAAGGCCCAAGGCATACCATGGAATTCCTACATGGGAATCCATGTATTATCTAGGGTATTAATAAAATAAACCATTGAGTCTATCCATGGAATTCCTACTTGGGAATCCATGTATCACCAAAGGTGTTAATATGATAAATCATTGAGTACATCCATGGAATTCCTACATGGGAATTCATGTATCACCCGAGGTGTTTATATGATAAACCATTGAGTTCGTACATAAAATTACTACTTGGGAATCCTTGTATCACCTGAGATGTTGATATGAAAAACCATTGAGTTCGCCTATGACATTACTACTTGGGAATCCATGTATCACAAAATGTGTTAAGATTATTCAATATATTCTAAAATAATTTAATAAAATTATTTTAATTTTAATCATCATGAATTAACCATTTCATTTATTCTAACTCATTTAATTTACCCAAACATGTCAATTATATTTACAAGGCTCCATTTTTCACTTTGGAGGTGTCAATGGAAAAAAGGAAATCACCTACACATGTAATTAAAATCTAAAAATGGGCCAATCACTTAGACAGTGCCTTGGTTCTTTAATCATTTTAAAAGGGAAACTACTCTTTTATAATTCCTTTAAGGGATATGTCCTAAACATGCCATTTTTCAAATGTAATATCAATGTATAAGGAATTATCAGTACAACAATCCAATTAAGCATAAAAGTCTAATCACTAATTTTTATCTTGAAGATAGTGCACCTCTTTTAGAGGGGTTTTATTATAAAATCCTAAAATTTATGTTCAAACAATTCATTTATTACATTGTGAATCTCAATCATGAAACATACTCAATTCATATTTAAGAGGAATTTAATCTAAATACCATAATTCCTTAATTAAATTCTAAGGAATGTGAGATAAAGAAATAATTAATGCATTGCTTAAATTAAAAGGGCAAGGAGAGGGACCCTACCTCAGGATGGAACCAATTTAATACTCAACACTTGACAGATTTAGTGGTGACCTATCGGAACCTCCCCACACTCGCATGCATATACATCCATATATATATATATATATATATATATATATTCTTAACCCAATGCACATATTTCCCGTGCCATGAGGGAATACAGACATGGAATATATATACACACACATTCCTTTTAATGTGAGTGAAAACCTTCATGATTGATAAAAACTCCATAAAACAAATTCTAGCCATCCTTAGTCATCAAAGGACCCAAAATAAAAAAGGTGAAACCAAACAATGGGTATAAATATTTACCTAGGATAATGACAGTGATTTAAAACAACCCGAACCTCTTCACCTTTGGTAGTAGTTGTTAGAATACACATGAACAAAAATTAAGAGACCATTCACATTCCCAATTAAAGGAATAAACACAAAAAACAGTCAAACCCAAATCCTAAAATTTCTTCTGAACGAGATAGGGCAAGGGGAAGACCAGAAATCAACCCAAAAGGGAAGTGGATGAACCTAAGATATTACCTCAAAGATTTGGATAAGAATCATAAGGAAAAACAAGAGAATTGAAGATAATAGAGGGAGTTTGTGGAGGATGGTGTGTCACACGAGAGGAGGATTTATCCAGGGGTGTCACGCCTGATAGGGAGAAATGGATTCCCTTTAGGGTTTCCTTTATATCTAAACTAAAAATCAAAATAATAATAATAATAATAATAATAGAAACAATAATATTATTATTATTAACACAAAAAATTTATTTATTATTTCTTATTATTTCCTCAATCTCATTTAACTAATTTTATTTTTAACTTTTAATTTAATTCAATCTATAAAATAGGGTAAACTGCATGGTTTGAGCCGCATGGTTTTCTAAACTGTGTGCAAACTTTGTGGGGAATTGTGTGAAGTTACTTCCTGAATAGGTAGACCATTTAGGCTAGGCACATGGTTTGGAAAACCACGCATAGATCATGTGCACTTCCACTTCCCCCTTTGAACATGGTCCCACAATTTCTTTCAGTGAGTCACTTAGTTTTAGACAAACCATGTGCCTAGTGCATACCCATTAAAACATTTATGTTTTGGGTTTGGTGGTAAAATCCCCAAGACATCTAGGAATATTCTTGGGCCTTTACTAAAGTCGAAAAACATAACATTAAAGTATTTCAACTCATATAAATGAGTTACGAATCATGGTTTTAAATTCAGCACATCCAGTAAATGAAAATGTTCAAAATCCCTTAGATTTTTTTTCTAGTTCAAAAACATATAACTCTACAGGTTCTTCTAATTCTTCTTCAAGGTCAAGTTGGTCTTATTGGAAATTATATATTTGGAAGATCCTTGAATAATATTTTTCTAGTTATATTTCTATGTGAGTGAATACTATAGTGGCCTTTTATCCTTTGAAATAGACATGATTATTTATGAAAGGGACTTAAGAAGGAAACATTTTGAGAAAATAAATAATCTAAATTAATGGAAAAAGCATTGTCATTTCCTAAGGATGTAAAAACAAATCATTCTTCGAATCATAAATTTTACAATTATTGTTTCCAAATTTAACACAATATCAATCATAAAATAATTTAGATATACTAAGATGATTATGCTTTAAACCATGAATAAATAAAACTTAAGAAATACAAATGGTTTCACATATACCAATTTATCTAAGACCAATTATCTTTCATTTTTCAATGTCTTGAATGGTGACATTTATGTCATACAATTTTAGTAATATCTTGAATTTTTAGTAGTCTCTAGTCATATATTAGGAACATCTTATATATAGATACCATAGACATTTACTGGATCTCTTTAAGCACTTTAATAATAGAAAATAAAAAAAAATTGTTGCCTAAATTTTTTTGGGTCTAGAGACGTTTCAAAATAGATCTTTTAGAATCCATATATATTTCATAGTATTAATCACTATGCAATTAATATATTTTTATAAAAAGTAATTATTAGGTTTATAAATTTTATAATCCTTTCCATAACTAGTAGGTCCTTTGACCGTATTGGTTAATTTTTTATATTCTTGTGAATTGAATAAAATAATTATAGGAAAACATCCTTTTCTATCCAAAATTTTAACGTATTATAGTGTTATGTATTAGAGGTTTATGAATTTTTGAAAACATATTAATGAATTAGTTCCCCTGGTAAATTATTCCAAATTGTTTTTCATTTTCTCATTTTCCAATTTTAAATTTGTATTTTTTTCTAATTGGTCATAATTGTTCTCTTTTATAATTTTAAGATCACTTTTATCATGAGTAGATAAAATTTGAAACCTTTTCATATTTTTATATTTATCATTAAGTTCATTCATTGGTTTTTCCCAAATAATATAGTATTTAAATAATTCTTTATTAGTCATTCTATTTTCACCTATATTAGCCTTATTAGAAACAATAGATGTAATGAATGGTACCTCAAATTCAAAGGCCATAAAGAAAAAATTAAAATTTTTAATCACACATATTTACATGAATGAGAGTCATTAGAGTTTTCCTCCTAATAACTCCAAGTTTCATTAATTGATTTATTGGTATTCCATTAACTATTATTATACTTTTTTAATATTTTAGTTTTGGACAATCAGCTTTGATGTATCATTTCCTATCAAATTAATATTATCTAAGATTACCACTGAATTCAACCTTTTTCTAGTTTCTTCTTATATCATATTTTCCATTGTATTTTTTTTTGAAAAATATTATTCATTTTATAGATTTTTAATCTAAATGATAGTAAAAAAAATTCCTCACTAATTATTGAATCTAATTCATTCCCACATGAATCATCTTTATTACTTTATTTGACTTAAACTTAGATGGCTTAAAGGCTATAGTTTTATTCTAAATTTAGAGTTCTTTATACACTATAAATTTATTATCCTGCATCTTCATCTTTCCAATAAATTCATTGACCAATAGATTTCTAACATCATATTATTTTCTAATTAAAATAGATGTTCTTCTTCACATATTGATTAAACATCTCAGTAATATTATAACTTATTTTTTTATCATTTATAAGTTTTCCTAGAGACTTCATATTGTTTATGATCACATTATCTATAATATAATTTCTAAATTAAATCATTAGGTTTCTTAAATGAAACATACTTCATGGTATAAGTATTATATCTCATTTCTTTAATATTTGAAGTTTCTACATGAGAAATAGGCATGGTATCCTAAATTTAAAAATTAGTAACATAAGTATATATTTTATTAAACCCATATCCTCCTAAGTCACAAAATGAATAATTTATAGCATTATAGTAACAAAAATAAAAATACTTAGAGAATCCCATTATTTTCTAACAGTCTTATGTTTTTCATATTTATCCCCAATTTTACCACAAATATCAAATCACATGCTTTCGAAAAATATTTTTATTTTTATTTTCCATTTTTAATAGTTTGGACAATTTGAGAAAGGAGATATATTTATATATTAAAATTTAAATCTAGGATCCATAATTGAAAGGTAAATAAACCAAAATAGGATATCACGCCCTTAAGAATTGATCCAGCACAAAAAGTGAAATAAATATATTAAAAATATAGAGCCCCTAAAAAAACTAAATGCTTCGATAAAAAATATTATTTTGAGTGTAATTATAATTAAGGAAGGTATAAATTGAGCATCCAAAATAATATTCATGTTTAAAAAAACTAAATCATCTTAATCTAAAACACTGGCCCTATTTACAAATGCAATAGGTATATATAATTTGATACATTAAAATAATTTACCAAAGTCTTAATTAAATAAAAATTAAAACAACTAAAATTATTTTACCTTATATATTAATCTACATATAAAAAAATAAATCAATACTAAATATAAATTATTAAATTATATTTTTATAAACTCAATTTAAAAAATATTTATTGAAAATCAGTAGTTATAAATTATTTTTGATTGAAATTAAAAATATATATATAGAAAAATACCACACATAGTGGAATTGAACATGAGGATAGCTCTAAGATGGAGCTTAGTCTACCCCAATTGATAGTAATCCACTTTAAACAAAGTTTATTAAAGTCAGATAAATGGATCCACAACAGAGATTAGGGTTTTATATGAATATCCACATTCAAGATTGTCTAGGATATAAAAATCCTCTTTTATAGTTACAAATGGGATAATCCAATGTGAAGAAATAACAAAATGAGTATAAAAGTAATTCTTGTTATACTATAAGATAAATTCTTTAGAAAATATATAATAAAAATAAAAACAACTCTAAATATAAAATAAATAGAGAGAGTTGAGAAATTTTTGGAATTTTGATTAATCTCAATATGTATTCATTTTTTGATTGATTGAAAGGGTTTTAATCTAATTATCCCATAGATTTAGGAGTGTAATCTGTAGTCAGTTTGGACTTCTATGATGTTTTTTAAAGATTTTTAAAGAAACAATGTAGCATAGTGTAGGTGAATTAATATTATAGAGTAAATAAACATTACCTAGAACTCATTTCTGAGTGAGGGTTATATTTATTTAAAAAGGCTTCTCCATAATGTTTTTATTTATTAATGATATTACTCTAGATGAAAGGAATTAACTACATGGAAAGTCTCATTAAATACCAAAACTATCCCTTGATATTTACAACTTTATACATGGTGGATTTTCACTCACAGTTGATGGAGACTCACCTTGAGGTATATTATACTGGTTGTGTGGTCAATTGGAATAGACATGGTCACCTAATCATTATGGAAGATTAGTTTCAATATTATGTTTATATCATCCTTCAACATGTTATCACTCAAAATTTTATCATGCAGTCTCTCAAAATATTATCATGAAACCACTCAAATTCATTTATACGACATCTTTGACAAATTGGAATAATTTAGATGACTATTACAGTCGGTTAAAATCCTTCTTATGTCATTTCAAATTCTTCTTGAGTTTATCTAAAACATAAATAAATTTAGTCACGGTCACTTCAATGGTCTTTCATTTAACTAGATTAAATTTTAGTACATTAAATTCTCCTTTTCATAGTTCTAATCCAAAGAATAAATTTATATCTCTACTATGGTCATTTCACGTGGTTGGTAGACTATCTACAGACAATCACTTCTTATAACATACAACATCTTCCACACTCAACCAATGTTCATTTTTTACAAAAAAATAGTTTTAAAATAATAAAGAACATAATTAATTATAAATTTAATAAACAAGATCTAGGATTATTAAAATAATGAATTATTGTACTAATCAAGTATATTATGCCATGTTTTTGGGCAGGTATTTATCGTGCTACTTATAATTACATGATATGTACATATTTTATTAAATTTTAAATAAATTTAATTTATTTAATTTATTTAAAATCATAATGTAAAATAATCTCTAGGTAATATTGGATGAACATTAAGGTAAAAATGGATTAAATAATTAATGATATTATTAATTGGATTAATTTATATGCATTTTTTCAATGAATAATGAACTGAATTGAAAGGTGGTAAGTTATTTTGAATGTGTATTAATTTTATGTGTGGATGAACATGATCATAGAATGACCTATATATATTTGGGGTTTCTTTTAATTGATCATTTGAAGACTTTTTTCTAATTATTGTACAATTATAATGATGTCCTGTGAGTAATCCCTCCATCCTTATTTTGTAAGGGCTTGTGATCCCATGATTTATTTTATTTATACCCCTTTATAGTTCCCTTTACATATGTGCAATGTAAATACAATATAAGGGAAAATCTCCTATTCACATTGAGTTAGTTCAAGATTAAACTAAGATGAAACCGTCATAGTTGAGAGACTAGATTAATGTGTAATGTTACAACTCGAGCGAATACATATTCAAAGAATTTTTCTCATAGGGTTAGTGGTTTGTTTATCATATGCTCAATAAAATAACTGATAGATAGTCTATTGATAATGAAAAATATTTATTGTATCTTATTAATGGTTATTTATTTTATTTTATAAAGGATATATATATATATCAAATAAATAAATGAATTAATGAGAAAGGATGTTTAGGTTTAATAAATAATAGAAGGATTATGATTAAATATTTTATCATTAAATGGTAAATCACATATGTAAAATCCACTAATTATTAATAAAATATGTAATAGGATAAAATAACAACTTCAAATATAATTAATAAAATACCTCAAATAAATATTAATTTAGAAAAACTTCCCATTAATTATGTTATGGATGATTCAATAGTTAAAACTACTTGACTAGAAAAAAATCAAGGTGATTTTTAATTATCTGGGAGTACAGACTAATGTTTTGGGTTGATTAAAGTGATTAGAATTAAGAGTTGTTTTCTTAATCAGTACCAGATGTTACTCAAAGGTAAGTGTTGAGGAAACCCAAATAAGGACTTTATAATTGGGTAGTCATCTTAATGGATCAAAGACGTCCAATCCCATAGTTGGAAATAATTTCTACCTAAATAAAATTGAATAACTACTTGGTTCAAATTATATGTTTGGATAAGAGAAATATGGATCCATTCCTCTAGAATTTTCTCACCAAAAGACATAATGTGTCTAATTTTGAAAGATTTTTCTGCATAATAAAATTGTGGGAGACTAATAATAAAATTATAATTATTATATCTCACCCAAATTGGTAATCAAGTATAGAATTAATAATATTATATTAAATCGGTATATTAAACTGAAAAATTCACCCACCATGTTATCCTTATGATAAATTACATATAAATTACATATCCTTAAGGATTATAACTTACATGAATGGTATATGATCTTGTGAATTGTATTACACCATGAAAAAAAGATATACATTCTAGAAACCCCAATGTATTGTCTTATTTTTATGGAGGCATGTGATGAGGAGTTCATTTTCTATGAAAATAAACTTTAATTATGACAATAATGTTCAGTGTTAGACGTTATCATCAATGTGTTGTGAAATCATGATGTTGAATGAGAACATATATTCCTATAGAATGTTCAATCATATTCATGATCCTAATTAGGATAGAGGTAGACATGAATAGTTTGAGATCTCCAATTCACTCTTTACAATGATACTTGTATAAGGTGAACCAGCTGGTTCTCACATAATTAAACTCATTGGCTACATTGAGAATCCAGATGTTCTTGGGTTTAATCCACCCAAATAATTTCACACTGATCTCATTATTCATCCAATCACTAAGATATTATTCAGATTTTCTGTAAATTATAAAATGGAAAACATTTATAAATCTCTCCCAGATCTCCTCACTTAGATTCAAAAAGCTAATATATAAAATAAGTGTGAAACGATTTGTGTTCTTATAGTGAAAAAGAAGAAGTTAAAAAGTAAAATCCATAAGACTGACACAAAGTATAATTATTTTTCAAAAATAAATTCTAATAGAAGAAATAATAAGGGAAGATAAAGGTCACAAGATGTTTTCTGCATCACATGTGGCAAGAAGGGATACTGGAAGAAGAACTATGTTAGAACCATGTTGTCAGGGGGAACCTTTGGTGTAATTATTATTGAGTGTAATATATATATATTTATAAAAAATTTATTAGTTACAATATGTGGTGCTCACATATTTATCCAATTGATAAAACCAAGTAGAATTATAATAATTTCATAACCAAATTCGAATCTATGTGCTACTAACTGAGCCAAGCTCACCATAGTAGCATTTAAAGACTACCACCTCACATTTCATGACTTCAATGATCTTGGTTTCAAATAATTTATATTATATTTTATGAGCTAAAAACATTAATTTGGTGTATAATCTTTCTACAGATGGATTTATTTTCAAATTTGGGAATTAATATAGCTTCTTTTATGAGGATAGCAGATATTGTAGTAAGAAACAACATAAAAATGGTCATTATGTATTGGTTTACACAAACTATGTAATGGTAATTGATAAAGAATATAGTTCACATGAATCATATCACTCACAACTATAGAATCACTACTTAGGTTATGTAAATAGAAAATTCATGACTAAATTATACCAAGATCGATATTTAGATTCTTTTGAAATAAAACCAATTGGAATATTCCACATGTTTTTAGAAGGTAAAATGTCAAATGATCAATTTATTAGAAAATGTGAAAGAGATTTAGAGATTTTTGAATTAATTTATAAAAACATGTCTGGACCATTTCCAATTGAATCACAGGGTGAATACACATTAATAATTAGTTTTACTGATACACCTAGTTGATAGGGATATTTCTACTTAATGAGTTATAAGCCAGTTTTCTTTATGAAATTCATGGAACAAAAGAATGAAGGTGAGATAAAACATGGTATTAAAATAAAAATACACATAGACTGGGGTGTATAATGTATTAAACAAGTTTTAATTTATTATTTTTTAGATTTTGGGAAATTATCCAAACTCACTCCTCATTATACACCATAATGGAATGATGTAAATTAAAGGAGAACTATAATTTACTAGATATCGTATGGTAAATAATGAGTCATTATAGGATTCCATTATAATTTTAGGGATACAAATTATTGAAATTGTTATACACACTAAACCAAGTGCCATTAAAATAAGATTATAGTGTTCCAGTTCTTATATGGGGTGTAAATAAACCTTTCATATAACATTTAGTTCTTGGAAATGTGAAGAATATTTTAAGACATGTTCAGTTATAAAACTATTAACCTAAGGCACTAAGTGTACCTTTAATTGATATCTTAAGGAGAGATAATGTTATTACCTATGCAACCCATCCGAAAAAATTTATAGTGATAAGACAATCAATATTTCTTGAGAGAAATCACATCTCTTAAAGAAATAGAGTTATTGAGAAATAATTTGATAGAGACATAACTTAAGGTACACAAAATTTAGTACAAGAACATATTCTAAACACCCCATGGAATAGGACATTATAGTGAAAAAAATACTACATAATAGTACATAAGTTTTTATAGAAATAAAAATATATGGTATTATTTTAAATAAGGATTGGTACTCATTATTAGTATATAATAACGATCCAAAAACCTATAAATAAGTAATAAGTTTCATAGAATATTCCAAATGGAATTAATCAATGAATTATTAAATTGATTTCTTATTCCAAAAATATGTATGAAATTTGGTAGACCCTCTTGTGGATATAAATATCATTGGTTTTAAATGGAAATTCAATAAGAAACTGGACATTAATGGATAAGTTAGTACCTATAAGGCATGATTGGTTAAAAAATATTTTAAATATAATCATAGAATAGACTATCATAATTTTTTTCACAAATTTCTATACTGAATTATGTTATAACTCTACAATATACATCTTCTTAACATGAACATGTATTTAAAAATTGATTTCCTTAATGGGAACCTTAAAGAATATTTTTATATGAAACAACTAGAAGGGATTATGACTCCAATTAATTATAATATGGTATGAACGTTACAGATATCAATTTATGGATTTCATCAGACTTTTAGGTTATGAAACATTTATTTCAATGGATCCATAAAATAATTTAGTTTAATAAATAATGAGAGAGATCATTATTCCAGTAAATGGTTTGGTGGGAGTGTAATGAATTTCTTGATAGTGTATTTTTATTTCATAGAACTTTTAGGAAATGAGATACCAATATTATAATATTTAAATATATTGTTAAATACACACCTATCAATGAAATAATCAGGTTAAATAACATATATTCTAGAGATAAGTATCCATTATTACTGATCCAAAAGTCTTCTTGGACTATATAAAATTACATGCGTTGACAAGATATTGAAGAGACTCAATACAGAACAATCTAAGTGGGGTTTGTTTCCAATGCCACATAAAATTCTTTTCTCTATGAAAATGTGTCCTCTATAACATGAGGAGAGAAAAATAATTTCAAAGACACCATACACATCTATTATAGGTCCAGTAATATATGTTACGATATGAACTAGGCTAGATATCACTTATACCATCACAACCCATCACAAAGGGGCTCATGCCGTGACTCACCAAGCCCAACTCCAATAGGATAGGGTCTAGAGACTATGACTGAGTAGGAAAATCAATAACATGGGATCCCTTAGACTAAGTAAATTTACACACACAGAAACATATCCAAGACCATAAAATATTGGAATATAAAAACAAATGAACAATCATGCACACATACATCTAAATCCCATAAACAGAGTATGAACAGATTTAAAGGAAAATAAAAAAGTCCAAATACAATCCCACCATTAAGAGTATGAAAATAATCCCAACCCAAAACAGAATATGGGGTTCTCCTTCAAAATGTGGTAAGAACACACCTCGGTTTTTCTGTTCTCACTAAGAACCATCTAGTCCAAATCTATTTATTAATATATCAAAAGGTAATTCATCTTTACAAGACATAAAACATGGAATGAAATCCCGTGCAGGGCTGTGTATAATAATACCAATTAGTAACCCATGAAAACATAAATCATATAAAAAAGTGTGCAGTCATCTCCACACAAGTCTTTGTCTATAGAACATATAACCAGAATATATAGATATACTCAAAAAAGAAACACAGTCTAATGGTAAGTCACAACTATAATTATCACCTCAGATTCTATATCAATGGTTACATATAGCACTCATCCAGGAGAACACACTCCTGAGACTGATAACATTGATGAAATTTATCTAAGAGGTAATTCTCATAAGTTATCACCATTAGAACTATATTTTGAAAGTATGAAGTGATACGATACATGGAAGAGGATAACTACCAAGTCCATGTGGTATACTACCAACTCAATATGGATGAACCCACTATCTATAGGATCAACACCCATGTATTTTTGGACACAAAACACTAAGAACTCCACATAGGGAATGAAGATGAATATAGGATCCCACTCTAGGCCTGCCAGAGGAATTCTAACAACTCTAACCAATAAGAACTATTAAAGGCATCACTATTCTATGTGTAGGAGGTGATTCCATACTAACCCTCAGGGAATGGTTATGGGTAACGTACCATAAAAAACATGTCTAAGATGTAGAGGAAAAGGGCTCCAAGAATAATTTGTAGGAGTATATGTCATATAGAAGGATTACATGTTGTTTCCATTTGATCTTGGGTCCTACCAGTGTAAACAACCCATGTTCCATATCTATGTCTATATAATAGTACATGATATATCAGATTCCCATGTACTCTACCCATGTACCAGTACATGAGTATTCCCATGTACACTAGGCCAAGCCATGTCTGTGTGGGAGTACATGGAGTGCCTATTCCCTTCTACTCCATCCTATGTCCATGTACCCATTTGGGTATACACTAAGTCAATCAGTCCATGTAAAATGTTGTGTGATAGTGTCACATGCCCTAAGAAACTTTTTTACTACTAAAACCTCAACCACCGTTGATAGGGGCCCACACAATATCTGTCTCTAAGTTAAATTCTATGTAGTATGGAAATTTTTAGAATCACATATCAATATTCTGCATCCATTTCCATTCCTATGACCATCGATCTGGCCATTTTCCTCACTAGAAAATAAAGGATCTATGTTTTTCGATCCTTTTAATTGACTAACTACACAATTCGGCCATCATATCCATTCGAAAAACAAGTTAATTATTTTTATCTTCATTATGTGATGAGGAACACGAAATCAGGTACCCAAAACATTTTAAATCACTAAAAATTCCATCGTCACTCCACCATCATGTTTTAATGATCCCATATCTACAATATTGAATCATTATGCCATGAAACAGGTGTTAAATGATAAATTCTTTAGGGTATGTCAATCCACGATCCAAATTAATAACTTCAGTGATGAACGAAGAATCATGGGAGAATATAACAAGAATAATAATGGAGAACATGCCTCAATTAATGACTATGTCAACCTCAATTCATTTTTGTTATAATGATGAAAAAAGATATAATAAAAATACCTAAATAAAATCTTCTAATAAATACCCTTAATAACCCCATCCCACAATATGAACAATCTGTAGATCAATACATTGGTTGATTTATCCATGTTCATCATTGAAAATAATATTGGGTAAAGAAGCCAAATTAAAAAACATTATACCTTGAGATGGATCTATTTCTGATGAATAATGATCATACATTTTTTTTATATTCAAGATCCCAAATCTTTTTTCCTACAGATCCATGGTATACGATCATGTTTTCATTCATCTAAGATAGGTCATCCAATGCTCTCCCTGAGGTTTATCCAATGGATCCTGGGTTATGTGGATAACCCTAGAGTTTTTTCATAACATCCTACTTAAAGACTTGACAATTTTGTGATGTAAAAATAAAAATAAAATAATTTATCTAATTATTTTATTCATTCGATGCCCATGATGACTTTTCTAAAGACTACCTTCACCGATAAATGTCATGCCTAGGGTAGACCCTGCATTCTAAACTCAGTGGTTCCATTTTATTTTTCATCAGTGACCCTATTTATAAGTCATTATATTTTTCAGGAAAACTACATATGTGTTCTATTTAATATAATTAATATATTTGAAATATTTATTTCAGCCACAACAAGTCTCAGAATCACACACCATCTTAGTAGCTGGTCTCAAAAATAATCCCTAAAATATCCAAAATTAATACATGGAGAATTTATGTCATTACATTATCCTCATCATGTGGATTTACATCCTCAAAAATCCAAAATAAGAGGCTACACAAAGAGATGTGGGTATTGAGCTTGAATCTAAGTATCCCAATCCCAAGTTATCTCCTAAAGATTCATGTACTTCCATCAGACATGAACTATAGGAACTGATCACCCACAATGGATCCTCTCTGAATAGTCCTCAATCTCTACCAGGTAATCAGTAATGGTTACTCCATCCTCGATGTCCATCTCACCCCATTTGATAAGGTGTGACAGGTTATGCATGTAGCTCCTCAATTATGACATGTGGAAGACGTCGTGTACTCATTCTATCTGCGAAGGTATAGCTAATTAGTACACCACCTCTACAACTCTACATATTATCTAGAAATGGCCAATGAATCTTGGAGATATCATGATACCCCAGAAAAATATACATAGTTCATGTCAAGGTGAAACCCATAGGAGCACATGGTCTCCCTCCTCAAACTCCAAAGGTCTCCATCATTTTTCCTCTTAAGACTTCTGATGGATTTTGGTAGTCCTCATCCACTCATGTATGATCTATACCTTTCTTTAATTTCTCACACCAATTATGGTCCCATGAGAGTTAACTCTCTTAGATCATTCCAACAAAGTGGTGACCTTCAGGGTCGCCCGTACAAAGCCTTGAATGGTTCCATACTGATGTTGGAATGGTGGCGGTTATTGTACGAAAAGTTCACCAGTGGTAGGTGATCCTCCCAACTATGGATAAAGACCAACATGAAATCCCCCAACATATACTCCAAGACATAGATGGTCCGTTTTGTATGGAAATTAGTTTGGGGGTGAAACGTTGTGCCCAAGCATAAATGAGTACCAAACACTTCCTGAAATCCCTTCCACAACTGGTGTGTGGGGTGAGAATCCCACTCTTAAATGATCTTCGATAGAACTATATGGATTTAGATTATCCCTTACACATAGAGGCATCCCAAAATATCTATCGAGCTCTACTCTTGAATAGCATATAAGTTGGATGACTTGGTGAGTTAGTCTATGATCACCCAGATAGCATCGTCTCCCCTAAACATACATGGTAATACCATCCCAAAGTCTATTGATATCCCATGACACTTCCACTTTATCACCGTAATTGGGGGAGCTAAACCTGCTGGAACTTGATGTTCATATTTCACTTGTTGACAAGTAAGGTATCAATAGATAAACTCTACAATTCCCTTCTTTATCCCTATCCAACAAAACTATCATTGGATTCTATAGTACATATTTTCACACATGGATGTACCATCAAATGAGATATATCAAAATCTCTTAGAACATCCTCTCACAATATCAATGGTACCATCATGTATCCTTTGAAAATAATGACATGAAACCCACCTTTATAATATACATCAAGACCATATACAGTAGAAATATGTGTATGTAGGGTCTCATAGTTGGTATCTCTAAGATGTGTCTCCCTGACTCCTTACAGAAGAGGAGGTGTAAAAACCATCAAATGGAGGTAAGATTCTCTATCTCTATCCACAAAGGATAACCACAATGAGTCTAACTACTCTGATGCCTCATTCAACAACTACAAACAAGATCTCTTACTGAGATATTTTTCTACCATGTTCCCCTTCCTATGATTATAACAATATTGAAGTCATAATCCTAGAGGAAATATAGTTATCAACTTTATCTCATGTTAATATCATTCTGAGAGAAGATATATTTGAGACTTTTTTGATCAAAATATTTGATAAATCTCCCTCCCATCAGGTAGTGTTGCCACATCTTTAAAGTGAAGACTACCACTGCTAACTCAATATCATGGGTCACATAGTCAATTCATGTGGTCTCAACAGATGTGAACCATAGGTAATCACTACATTCCACTACATGATATCACAACCAATCCCAATTCATAAATCATCATGGTACACTACATACTTGACAACCTCATCTAGAAATATCATGATGGGAACACTCATCAATCTCAACCTAAATAGTTGAAAATACTACTGGAACCTCTCTGTCCATACGAACGGATACCCCTTTCGGGTCGAAGTTTTCATGGGTGTCGATATCCTAGAGAAATAAGGAATGAATCTAAGGTAATAGTCTACTACCTCAATGAATATCCTCACTTCCATATCACTCTTAAGTGGTTCCCATGATAACACTATGTCAACTTGGGATGAATCCACTACCACTCCATCTTTTTAGATAACATGTCGCAAAAAGTGGACCACTTGAATTCAAAAGTAGCACTTCAAGAGCTTCCTATAAATCCAGTTCTCTCAGAGTACAACTAGAACCATCCTCATGTGCCTCACGTGATCATCCTAAGATATCATGTACACAAGGATATCATCAATGAAGAGTACCACAAACCATTATACAAAAAGCTAAAATATTAGGTTAATGAGTCCCATGAACACTTTTATAGTTTTCTTCACCCTAAATGGAATCACCAAGAACTCATAGTGACCATATTGGCATATGAATTCCATCTTCTATATATCCTTATCCAATACTCAAAAATGGTGATAACCATATATGAGTTCAAACCTATATAACCATTGTGTCCCAATCAACTAATTAAATAGGTCATCAATCCTTGGTAGTGGATATTTTTCTTCATGGTAACCTAGTTTAAGCACTAGTAACCTACATACAACCTCATGCTCTCATCCACCTTCTAGGGAAATAAAACTAGGGTTACCCATAGTGAAACACTAGTACTAACTAATACCTTCTTCTACAAGTCATCCAACTACAACCAATTCTCATGAAGATTTGTAGGATCCGTCAAATATGTTGTCATAGATATCAGTGCCATATCAGGTTGTAGATCAATATCGAAATCTATCTCTTGGCAGGGAGGTAAAACTAGAACATCCTAAAAGAAGACATCCTAATTCTCAACCAGCACTATAGGAAACTATGAAATCTTAACATTTGTATCACCAAGGTTCATTATATCCAATTGGTCTGTAATCTAGTGCACCCTCCTATTCATGAGTTAATCCTATGCTACCTGGGATTCCTTTTCATCGAAAAAGAAGAATCTGGTTCTGTCACTATGGAAACACAATATCCTATACTTGAAACAGTCAACTTGGGAATGATCCGTGGATAACCGGTCCATACATAACATGGAACCGTAAGGCCTTATCGCTTCTACAAAAATATCCCAACATAAACTATCACCTCTAAGAGTCTTGTTAGTCTATTGGACCAAATGTGTAATCACTAATTCATCTCTAGTAGGAGTCTTTAAGAACAACGGTCAAGCTTAGAGATCAACTAGAATATCTATATCTTGAACATGATATATGGAAAGAATGGAATGAATAAAACCCATGTCTATTAGTACTATAAATAAGGTATAAAATTCAAAGATCATACCTTGAATCATTCATTGAGCCTCTGGATCATAAGCTTCGACTGCCTGCAGCTATCCTCACCCATATCCTCCAGCTTCTAGACCCTAGAGTAGATCACCTGGGGGTGGTTGTGGTAACAATTAAAAGAATATATCTCCTCCTTCTTCTCTCCAAAATCCTCTTCCTTGTACCCCAACAATACATGGTTTCTCTTCCAGCCATACAACAGGTTGGAAAATCTCGTGCAAGATGTCCTCTTCTATCTCATGAGTAAAACTACCTTTCTCTAGGATGATTATACCCACCATGTGATCCCTGAACTTCAAATAATCCATCATGGGACCTCCTCTTGAAACTTCTCTCCCATCAATGTCTGTAAGATTGATGTTGGATCACTACTGATGATGTCTCTACTCTTACATTCCCACTACTGACAACCAATGTATGTGTCTTCTCATCTAAGAAAATATCAAGCACAAAATATCACCCTAGCACTCCATCATTAGTAGGAATTCATAGAGGGACGATGCAATCTTGGATGTCTCTATGAAAACCCTGATCGAAGGTTTGATCCTGGAATAACTGTCCACAAACCATATCCATAGAGTACATGGAGAGGTTGGTAAACCATTATGAATACTCTGCTACTATGGTGCTGCCCTTCTGGATCTATAGAAGCTCATGGATATGTACATTACATAGCACAAATAGATAGAAATACTATCTGAAAAGGTATTAAATCTTTTACCATTCTAATTTCACCTTGTCGTTAGACTAGGTCACAAACCCCCACCATCATTCTAAAGATCCATATAGAAGGTTCACCACCAGGATCACTATCTGATCTTCTAGTGTCCCGACTAGATGAAAAAAATCACATCATTGCCTCAAGATAGCCTTCTATCAACTGTGGGTCGGGCTCTCCTTGGAACCTGAGGTGTCTCTTTCACTAAAACCCATAAAGTATTCTCAGCCTATTCACCCCATCTGATGGAACTATGGGTACCATGTGATACTCTATAGGTAGTGGTATAGCTAGTACACTAAATGGAGGTAACATCTCTAGAACCGATCTTTGTATTTAATCCTCATCACTTACAAAATCATCCTCGTGATCTTGATGATAAAACCAAGCTGGAACACGTCATGGAGGCATCCTAAAAGTAAACAAGATTCACCATATTCAATGAGTATATCCATATATCTAATTTTAAAAGGACATGAAAATCACAACCCATTATTATATGATGCATATAACATTGTTTTCCCTATAACCAGTGTTCTTATTTACCAAGTTTAAAAGAAGGTGATCATAGTCCCTATGTTTGGATACATTGGCATCTACACCAATACCGGTGTCACTGTCCTGGAATACGAACTCGAAACACTTAACATTGTTGCCTTAAACCAATATAACAGACTTCGTTCCTAAGGAAGAATTTCATTCTCTAATACCACTCTGTCACGACCATCCCCAAAGGGGTCCATGTTTAAAATATCAAACCAACATCCAATAGGTTATGTGCTGGAGACTAGTTCTAAGTAGGAATATCACTAACATGGGAGGCCATAACCTAAGTAATTGTAAACATGAACACATCTCTATGAACATACAATGATAAAATATCAAAACAACTGAACAACCATGCATGAATACATCTAAATACCATAAATAGATTATGAAAGGAAAAAAGGAAAGTAAATAGGGTAAAATACAAGCCCACCCCAAAGATTTTGAAAACAATCCCAACCTAAAACTAAAACAAGGGAATGTTGTCAAAATGCCATAGGAAAACACCTTAGTCTATTTGGTCTCACTAAGAACCATATAGTCCTAGTACATCTAGGACTCTTTCAAAAGGTCGATCATTTTCACAAGATGTGAAACATACAATAAAATAGTATCTAGGGGTTTTTATAACAATACTAAGTAGGATACCTCAAAACCACAAATCATAAAACAAAAGAACAGAGTTAGCTCTGCACGTGTATATGTCTACAACACATATAACAAGAAAATCTAGATATACTCAACAAATACACAAATTCTAAAGGTAATTCACAATCATAATTTCATAAAAGGATTCCAACTCAAAGGTTCCATGTAACACTCATATGGGAGAACACATATCCGAGTCTGAGAACACTGATGACTTATATCTAAGAGGTAATTCTCATCGGGTCTTTCCCTTAGAAGTATATGTTGAAATTCCAATGAGAAAAAATGCACAGATGATGATAAATACAAAATCCATGTGTTATACCCACAACTCAATCTAGATTAACCCACTAAGTATAGGATCTCCACCCACATAGTGTTTGTCACGATGATACCAAGAACTCCACCTAGTGTACAATGATGAATAAAGGATCTCACTCTTGGCCTCAAAGAGGGATTACAACAACTCTATCTAAAAATTCTCATTGACAGGATCATTATCCTATGTGTAAGAGGTGATTATATACTAACCCTTAGAGAATGAATATGGATAATGAACCCTAATAAAACTTATCAAAGATGTTGATGACAATATCTCCAATCCAAATTCATTAGAGTAGATGACTATAATAGGGTTACACATCATGCCCCTTAGACCCTAGGTCATGCCCATGTAAATAGTCTATACACCATGTACTTTTCCATGTACATGTAATAGTATATGGTGTATCGACTAACCATGTACCGGTACATAGGTATGCCCGTGTACACTAGGCCAAGTTGTGTCCATGTTGGAGTACACGGTGTGCCCGTGCCTATGTACTTCATCTTGTGTTTGTGTACACTATGAGGTAAATGATGAGTCATCAGGAAAATTCACATGTCGTGTGATAGTTTCACACACTTTGTGATACATATATCCCACCAAAACCCAAAAATCTATTGAGAGGGGCCCACACGACATGTGGATCTGAGTTACACTCCATGTAGAGTGTAAATATATAGAATCTCATATCTGGATTACTCATTCATTTCCATAACTCTGACCATTGATCCAGTAATTCTCCTCACCATAAAATAAAGGATTCACCTTGTCCAATCCCTTTCATCAAGGAAAAACATGTTCCATTGATAAATTTTTTTATTTCAGAAAATGTTTTCTTTCATCATTCTTTGTTGCATGCTAAAGAACATAAAATCAGGTATCCATAATTGTCAAATCTACCACCACATTCCTTGTTATACCATCATAATTTCATGCCAATCCTAGATCTACAATAATGAATCATTTCACCAATAAATTGGTGTGAGAAAATTGATTCCTCAGGGTACATCTAACCAAGGGACAAACAAAGAACTCCGACGATAAATGAAGAATTGAGGGAGAAAATCTGAAGAACAATCATGAGGAAAAGACCTTGGTCTATGTTCATGTAGACCATGGATCATTTACATTATAATGATGAATGAATAGATAATAAAAACCATAAATAAAATCTCCTAGTAAATCCACAAAATAATCCCATCCTATAATACGCATGATTCACAAATCAATCTGCTTGTTGATTGATCCATGTTCGTAAAAGAAATTAAGAATAGGGAAAGAAACCAAATTAAACCACATCCTAAATCAATATGGATCAATTTTTGATGAAGAATGAGACTGCATCATTATCATTGGTGAGATCCAAAATCCCATTGCCTATCAATCACTAATCTACGATCCAGGTTTCATTCATCTTAGATAGATCCTCCAACTCTCTATCTTAATGTGTCTTTAATGGCTACAAGGTTATGTGACTAACCCAATAATATTATGATAAAAGTATACATAATTAATTTCATGTTTTTGTGATAAAAAAATAAAAAAAAATCATTTAATTGTTTTATTCATTTTGTGCCCATGATGACTTTTCTACAAACACCCTAAGCTGAAAAATTTTATGTCACACCTAGGGTAAAACCCACTTTCTGAACTCAATAATTCCCTTATATATATGATTAGGGCCCCCGTTTATAAGTTATTATAATTTTTCAAGAAAATTTTGCACGTGTTGTATTTAATATATTTAATATATTTCAAATATTTAATCCGAAAATACATGGCCTAGGAATCATCCACCGTCTCAGTGCCTGGTCTTGAAAATAATCTATAAAATATAAAAAAAATAATATATGAAAAAATAGTCAATAAATATACCTTATGTGTTTTAGGAATATATCAAGATGATTTTGGATACCTCCATTGGATGACACTCAAATCTATCCTTATTATCAGAGGAATACTAAGGACATATTCTTGGTTTGTGGAGGGGTTGGGGAACTATTCCTCATGGTAAATACAGATAAAAATTTCAAAATTGATTAATAAAATATGAAATCATAATCTAGATATTTATTCACTCTCAATAATGGTGTGGTACACTGGAAGAGTTTAAAAATGTTATGGTCACTGATTTTACAACGTAATTTTAGTATATTATGACTTCAGATGTAGCTAAAGCAGCGGTCTGGATAAACAACTTCATCTATTATCTGGATGTGATTTCTATATTTAACTACCTTATCATCCTATAATATGCTAATACTATAGTGGTGGATCTTATAAAGGATCCAAGTCTATATTAATGGATGATGTTGTATTGAAATAGTTATATATTCTACAAGAGGGCGGGGGGGGGGGGGTAAATTGTAGTTTAAAAAACATTAATCTAACTAAAACCAAACATCTTATTTCACTTATTAGACTAAGAATGCATTTAATGATCATAATAAATTGTAATAGACTTAGAGTGTGTTTGTTAAATTATAATGAAGGAAAGTTCACTAATATAATATTTCATAACTGATTTCCCAATGAAAAAAATAACTTATAAAAACAAGTAAAATCCAACATTACAATTTCCTATAGAATTACTAATAAAACCTTTATAAAATAATTGAATAAAATTTAACCTTTGATGTAAGGAATTCAATAATCTTAACTTAAGGTATCTACATTTTAATCCAAAGAGTCATGCCTGTATTTTTTTACCAGAAACCCCTCGATCACTAAGATTATAATCAACTCTTTATTCTTATCCATAGAAGCCCTTGATCATCCTGATCTAATCCATACCGATTCCTATCACAAGAATCCCTTGATCGTAACCTCAATCAGTCACATAATACAATTTAAAAAGATGTTATAAGGATATTAAAATCCTCACATGGAATCCATAGAATAGAAAACTCTCTAAAATATTTCAAATAAAATCATAATGAGAAGTTATAGGTGAGAAATATTTAGATCAATTGATTTCACAAAATCATCATTCTCAACTCCTCAAATATACCTATATTTATTGGTACTCCAAAAAAAAGTCATATTTATAAGATTCTTGAATTTGGTTGTGATGACCTATGATGGGTTTCACTTGACAGATCAACAAATTATATCTTTATATGATTTTTTTCTAATATCACCTTTAAAATGCTGTTAAAATGTATTCTGAAAAATAGAAATAATACAGAATCTAATTATAACTTTATTATTATGATGTAATAAAAAATTTCAGTTTGATGAACTAAACTCATTCACACTGGTAGAATTATTTTTTTACATTGGTAGACTAAACTTATTCATAGTGATAAACTAGATTTTATCATACTGATAGAATAGATTTAATCATATCGATACACTAGCTTTTATCAAACTGATAAACTAAACATAGGTCAATCTGATGAACTGGACATTAATCAATTCAATTGAAAAAACTTCTGTCAGTCTGATTATACTTCTATCAGTTGGATGGACTAGAGATTAGTTAGTCCAATGGACTAAAATTTAGTCTATAGAATGGATCAGACATCTATGAAATGTTTATACTCATTTCGTTAAGATATATTTCTATGTTTGGTAGGATAAGTTTATCTTTAAAAAAAATTCTAAAAAATTAGGAAATATAAATTTTGTAAGAAATGTTTTTTAATTTTTTTTTTTTGATTTTTAAAACAAAGAATAATAAGGGTAGAAATTAAAATTTGGTTAAACAATCTCCCCCATTTTGGAAATCAAAAAACACAACCCTGAATGATAAAAAATAATAACTTTGAAAAACCCACAGCCCATTATTTATTTATGAATACATCTCCCCTTAAACATTTTATCTCCCGCTTTCTCTATTATTACCTTTTTGTTTGAAAAAAGATAGATACTTAAAAATCCCCCTAAATCGAATAAATATTTTAAGAATTCTCCCCCAAATGATAATTTCTCCTTATTGAATAATTTATACCACTTTATGATTTTGAAAGAATAAAATAGAGGGTACAAAGTGCATGAAATATAATAGATAAAAATTTTAAGAATAAAATTTATGATATATAAAAATTCATTAAAATATTATAGAAATATCACGCATCCGAATAAAATCAGAAGGCAATCAAACAAAAATATAAATAAAATAATATTAAAACTTATATTCATTCTAAAAAATGTTTTAATATTACATCATCAAAATTTCATTGAAATGAAAATTATTTTTTCTTCTATATCTTCATATTGATAAATTTGATTTTCCAAAACTCCTCTTGATTCTTCTCATTCTTGGGTTCGTTTACCTATAAATTTTTTTTACCTTTCCACAATAAAATTAAATCTTTGAAAATATTATTTTAAACTTATAAATTAAACTCTAAGGGACCTGACCTTAATGTTCTCATATTCCTTATATTTTATGACTTCTTCTTATAGAATCATATTCTTATACTGCAGTTATTCATTCTCTTCATCATGAGATTAAAAGAGACACTTGAAATTCTTAATAAGTTCAACCTTCACCTTAACATTAGAAGAAAACTTTTGAATGGAGTCAACAATTTCTAATGAATTATTCTTAACTACTCTTGTTTGATCACCATGAACACTCAGATTTTACACAATGTCTTTTAACCATTTAAAAATATGTTTAACCCTTATTCTTTCGGCTTTTGAGTCAAATTTAAATTCCTTGAACTATCCTTCATTATACAAAATAGTCTCATCCCTCTGATTTAGATCTTCTAATTTCACTACCACATATAATCTTTATTCGATATAATTATATCAGGAATCTATATTTAGTATAAATGGAATGGAATCGACTAAAATATTCATAGATTCACTGAATTAGCAGAATCTAGACTCTCTTATTTGATTTGAATGAGATTCCTAAGAATATTTTCAATCTGATGACACATTGGAATCATGCCTAATAGATATTCTAACAACTACCTTATCATTTTATTTATAATTCTCTTTTTCAACTTTTAAAACATCTATAACATTTACAAATTTTTAGACTCATATTTTCCAATATTCTTGTATGAGATTATCTATATCGTGAACCAGGATTAACATAAATTGATATTACATCATTTTTTATAAATATTCATCACATTACAAAAATACATACATAAGGTCCATAATAGTTTAGTGTATTTTTAAACATATAAATCATTCTTCTAGTTTGGTGAATGATTTTCAACATCTTCTTTAAATATCTTCCACTTTAGTACTCCTAATTACAACATTTCTTCATAACATGGGGAAATAAAAAAATAATGAAGGGGTGATCTAAAATGTTTAGTAAGTACATATAAAGGAAACACATAGTCATAACATGAATATAAGGGTATGAGAAAATATGAATAACATTTGAATATCATTCCTTGAATAAAAATATCATAATCTTGAGACATGGAATAAGGATTGGAAGTACATAAGGCATGAAATGATAGGATAATCAGGAACATAAACCATATGAGAATATCAAAGGAATATTCCATAGAATTTGTGGCATACATATAAACATACAACATCATTCCCTATAAGTTAAGGCACATTTCCAAAACATAACAGGGAACTTCATGGGGAGTACACCTACTGGGAGGGTCATACCTCCATCCCCAGTCACTGTCCTTTCCTTATAAGGGATTGGTTTTTCCCATATTCCCATAGTGGATTGGGTTTCCAAATTTTTCCATAGTAGACTAGGTTTCCCTGTCTTCCCATAGAAGATTAGGTTTCCCCATCTTAAAATAGGGGATATAGTTCCCTATCTTTCCATAGCTGATCGAGTTTCCCCATCTTCCATAGTGGATCAAGCACGTCGACTTGATTCCCATCATTATCTTGTGAGATATAAATCTTTAACCAATGCATTGAAGGGTGATATAGGTCACACTCGTCAAATAATTAAATCATACATACATGTTCCACAAGATAATAAAACATGAATAATATAATGGATTATAAAAATAGATGGGTTTCATAAACATCATATCATAACCCCTGGAATAAAATTGCTATCATAACATTTTATCATATCACTGCCTATTAAAAAGAGATATGTTTGATAATAATTTAATCAAAGAATAACACAAGAAAAGAAACCATTTTCAAAAGAATATAACTGATGGAAGAAGAACATGTGTAATAATCATCATTCCATCTAAACATAAACCATTCAAGAAGGAATATTAACGGAATTCTTGGATCATTTCCCCAAGAAGACATAAACATTAAAAAATCATGTCATCTTAGTTAGAGAAGGATTTTTAAAGATCACATAGAACATTTCTTAAGTTAAATATAATTTCTTTGAAAATACTTTTCATAAATCCATTTTTAAAATACTATTATTTTAAATAAATCTTTACCATTTCATTTAATTTTTTTTTTGAAGAAACTGTCCTTTATTTTTTGAAAAATTCTTTTTGAAACATAAAAACCATGAATTTTTTTTTCACATGAAATAAACTTAAAAAATTAGAAAGGAATATAGAAAGAATTTAAAACAATTTTTAAATTTAAAACATCTTTTGAATCATTTTTCTATTAAAATAGCATTGAAAACATTTAAAGGAATCTTTTAAAATCATTTAAAACAGTTCTTGAATCATACAACATTTTTGAAAAAAAAAATCATTTTAAAACCACTATAAAATAATGACTTTATTTAATATTAATAAAATAATTCTTCATAAACAAATATTGTAAACATTAAAGGTAAGATTCAAAGGAAGTACGACCATGATGGTGGATAAATCCATACATGAGGAACATTCCTTTTATGCCTTATATGTTTTGAAGAGTGCCTTGATCAAAAAATGTCAAGAATATTCATTTTTAAAACAATTTTTAAAAAGGTGAATCAGGGGTAAAAAACTCATTTAAATTTTAACAGATAATATTAAAATACATTTGAAAACATTTTTTGAAAACAAAATTTTGAAAGAACACAGATTTGAGACCAAAAGGGGAAATAAAGTTGTATTTTCATAAAAGCATTTTCTTAATTATATTAAGTACCAAATAGTGGAAAAATTGTACCATTACATTGATATAACATGAATAAACAATGAAGGATAAAATTATTGGGTGTCATTGATATATTTTTCAAATTATTTCATCAATGGAAGAATAATCATAAACAATATTTATAAACAATGGGATTACTGCAATAAACTGTTACCACTTTGATAACTTTGAATCATACTCCCCATAAAAGAATAAAATGGAGTGAATATAAAAATATCATGAAAAGAAGTATATTCAGGTTATAAAATGTAAATGGGTAGTATATACACCCAATAAAATAATATTGGTTCATAACAAGACATGTATCACAAATAAGGAAAATTAAGACAAAATTACTTTACCGATTTAGTAACTTTTGAACCATAAACCCCATGCATGAAAGATAATAAAATGGATATACAAATAATTATATTTTTAAGTATAATAATTATTTAATACATTAATTGGTTTTATATAAACCACACAAAATAAATTATTGGTGAACATCACATGTATCCCATGGACATAAAAAGTGAGATGAGAAAACCCTTATCTTAAGTCATGACTTTATTTTTTATATGTTAAAACCTTCTATATAATAAATATAAGTTTATTATAATATACCAAACAACAATATTAAAATATAATACCATATATTATTCACTTTTGACATTATAATACCCATTTATTAACCATTCCATTTTAAAGCAACACTTCTTGTAGTAAATACTTTGTTTATCATATGTGTTTTGACTTGTTATTCTTGATACTCTTACTTAGATCATGATTTATTTATTTAAATAATATAAAACCATATTTATATATATCATATATATTCATTATATAAATTTTTATAATAATCTATAAAATAGAGATTTATGAAATGGAATACACCGTTCATGGAGACGGTAGGTCGTACATACGTAAAAACACAATTTACGTTTTCTTATCATAGTGAAAGAAAAGTAAATTAAATATTTATATATATATATTTATAATATAAATGAAGTATAATAATTATTTAATATATATCATATAATTTCACCTAAACAACCCTTAATACATTCTATGTAGAGTGTGAATGAATTTCATAGCTTTGAAGAGGCAGTAGTCCACACGTCCAAAAATGAAGTTACCTCACTTACGAAAAAATGGAAACCATGAAGGTATGATTTATATAATAATTAAAAAAATCATAAATAAATAATAAAAATCATTTATATATTATAAAAAAAAATATTTTATATCATAATTCCCAACCATGATAGGTTGTAATGTAAAAATAAAAACATCATTGCATGAGGCCATAGTCATTGTACACAAGAACGATAAGTTCATCACCCATTTGGTGGAAGTGGGTATAATGGTAATTACAAACCTTATAATAATTTTTTTTAATATATTTAAGATATTTATGTTATTGTATAATCATGGAATAAGAATATTTAAGTGGTTTATAATAAAAATAAAACAAATGAGCTTCATGAAGGATGTTACCACTTCTTTGGGAAACTCCACTTGGTTTGCTCCAAAGGGCATCCTTGGTTGGATTTATTCACAAAGGGAGGATTCTAGGATGAAGGTAGGTATGTAGGTAGATTATTTTAGAAGTAGTTTTTTGATACAAATATCTTGATAGGAGTTAATAATCATGATGGGTGAGTGCCTTTTTATAGTGGAAGAGGAGTGACATTCTTGTAAATTTTTGAAATGGGAATTCTACCCATGTTTAGCCTATGAATAGTGGCTCCAATAATGAACTAAATTCTATAAAATGGTATATATTGTCTAAATATGTCCTTCAAATGGATTTTTTAAAACTTTATTCGTCATTTTAGCCATTAAGTGCAAGGTTTTTCCCCCTGTTAAGTAAATTTTCATTTTAATCATTGTAATTTCTTTTAATTAATTTCACTTATCTTTTTTGTCAAAAACTAAGTTGTTTTTTTGGAAAATATATATTATTATGATTCAAAATATTTAATAACTTTTTACAAATTCCAATCACATAGGTTAATAAAATTCATTCCAATAAAATCTCATAGACGGGATGACAAAGCATGTTTTTAAAGTAAAAATATTCAAAAGTTTGCAAAGTTTTTATATCCAATTTCAAATTGAAATGGATCCCAATAAAATAAAATAGATTAATTAATTTATAATTGATATAATTTAGCTTTAAAACAAACTAGAAACTTAATTTATCCTTAAAAATAAATTAGATGAAAAATAAGTTTTGAATTAAAATTTAGTATTATTCAATATTCATCAAAAAATGAAACTTCAAAAAAAAATAAAAAAATTCACCCTAATATAATGTTTATGTTCCACATAAAAAATATTAATTTTACTTTCTCAAAGAAAAATTATTAAATCTTAAAAAATAATATTTAAAATGGTGTCTCTATTAAAAGGCACTAAAATTATCTTATAGAATAATACATATTTTTATTCATAAAATTGGATTTATTGTCATATTATACCTATAAAATATATTTCATGAGTATAAAAATATTGATTGAATATATAATATATAAATTTTATTGAAATAACTAATCCAATGTGTTTTGTTTAGTTTGTTGGATAAAATTGATTTAGTACATAGAAAAATAGTTTCTTGAGAAATGTAATTTCTTTATTTTAAAATAGTTATTACATTAAATCCTACTAACTCATAACCAAAGTATTAATTTTATATACATTTGAAGATAATATTTTCACAATTTAGTTAATATTATTTGCAAATTCCATTCCAATGTCTAGGTGGGAGCTATAATAATATTTTAATAGTCATATTAATAGTATAGTGTAGTTCAGTAAAAACTTAGCTTTGAATTTAACACAACCTAACAAAGGGGATCAGTATTGTGTGTAATACAAGAAAACATAGTTTTGTGTTAAAAAAAGATAATCTATGTGTTTCATGTAGTTAATGGTTAATTTTTTTTTTTGCATATAACACAATCCAAACTTATTTCTTTAATATAAAAAAATTATATTCAGTATTGCGTGAAATAAAAAATATCAAAAATAATAAATTAATTAAAAAATATATTTCACAAAATAACGAGGTGTTATAATTTATTTTTAATATCTTTCTCAGAATGTTATTCCTTCACTGAAATAACTAGATCTATATCACTCTATGATTGAGTAGTAAAGGATGAGGTTTCTTTGGAACTATTTTCTTTTTCTTCTCATTCTTTGGATTCTTTTGAAGTGTTTCTTTGGAAAATTCTTCTATTTCTTCTCATAACTATATATTAATTTTTTTGACTTCTCTAATCACATTTTTCATGTTTCTTCATAACCATTTTAACATAAAAAAACTTTATCAAGTTCAATAACTTTTCCCTTTCCTTTTTCAAAAACAACATGAACTAGAGAAGTTCCATCAAGTTCCAGTTCTAGAATGGACTGAGCAATGATAACCTGATTTTAATGAGAAATTTTGTAAACCACATATAGAGGAGGTATAGAAATAACTCTCTGAATTTACTCTCAAGTAGTTGTATGGAAATCACCATGTTTTCTTTGGACACATTTCATTTAAATTTCAATAAATTTTGATTCATCAATTATTTTCTTTTGTTTCCTTTTATTTTCTTTAACCTTCAAGACTTATTTGTTTTTATGATTAAGTACTATGGATTTTTACCTTGTCTATAACAAACTATAAATATCCTCACTTCTTTATAGGTTTAATTTTCATCCATTCAAGATGAACCTCATCATCAATGATTTTAATTTTCTTTTGTGGTCTTGTGGTAAATAAAATTTTGTTCCCTTTTTTTATACATTATATTTTAGTTTTTTCACATCTACATAAAAATAACCTTTGTAATATTTTCAATGAATTTCTTCAACTATTTTATGAAAACTAGTTTTATCCTCGAAACAGTTTCCTCACTAATAAAACAAAACATATCACTCATTTTTATTGAAAAGTTCTTAATTTTAATAATAAGATTAAAATTTATCAATATATTATTGATAAATAAAGGGAAATGAAAAGTATCAAATTCATTTGATTTTTATTAATTACTTCAAATGATAATAGAAACATTTCACTAGATTTTATCTTTCTTATATTCCTCATAAAATCTAAGAAAAAGATGTTAAGAACATTAAATGTGTCCTAGTTACCTTTAATGTAAACCAATATACATAAGCCCAAAAAACTTACATCTCGTTTTAGATAATAAAACTTCATAAACTTTTTATATAATGAAAACAATAAAGCTTCATCCTTGGTTTTCTCAAAAGTTATTATCTTATCTGATGATTTTTGTGTTACTAGATAAGCTTATCCATCCAATGGAACTTCAACCAAGGTTGAGACTTTTTAGATATTTAACTTATAATAATATTAAAAAATAATTAAGGTAATAACATCCAAACTATATTCTTTACTAAAAACAATATAAGAGTGTAACTGCATTACAATAATTGAGTAGTGAAGATTAGAGTCATCCTTTTCTACAGACACTTTCTCCAAACCATGAAATCTAATTATCTCTTTCATAAGGGATTCAATATTACAATACCATTTTTATGTATAAGAATTTTCTTCATAACCTAACTATTTTAAATAATTTATAGATTTTTAATGTTATAGAAACATGAACAAACTCAGGAAACTGATCAAATGAGTAATAATTTTATCATTTTGATGTAAAATAATTATACTTATAGAGAAATTAAGTATCGAGAGTCACCAACTGTATAAGAAAACGATGTGGGATGTGGTGACCCACTCTATATTTATAGGCATGGGATGAATATTAGAATCGATCAAATATGATGGATTAAATTTAATTCCAAATATTATCTGATGGTAAATAATTACCCATAGAAGATTTAAATAAATTTTATAAACATTTAATGGCTTTATAATAAAACATCTATCAGACTAAAGAGTTTTATGGAAGTTTAAACATCAATATTTTTCTAAAATTTTAATGTTTATAAATTATAAATAGTAGAAAAAGTGTTAACAAAAAAAATAGTAGATAAAAATAAAAATATTAAATATTTAAGATTATATATTACTTTTCAGAGTGATGATATGACTTTTTTAATAAGAGGTATATAAGAATGATCACTTGGTATTTATCATTCATATATTCTATATAATATATTCAAACTATTATAACTAAGGGGTTTAGTAAAAATATCACCAAGTTTTTCTTAAATTCCAATTAATTTTCAAATGATATCTTCATTTTGTGTATGATACCGAAGGAAATGTTGTTTTATATATATATTCTTTTCTCGTGAGTAATGTGTTGAGTTTTTACATAAATTAGTGTACCCTTTGTTATCACCCAATATTTTTGCTTTACTAAAACTCATTTCGTAGTCTGTAAGTTTGTGTTTCATCCAAAAAAATTAAACACAAAACATCCAACTGATACATATTCATCTTCAGTAACGGAATGTTCTATTGATTTCTATTTCTTATAAGACTAGGACACTAAAGTTTCTCCTAATGAATAAAAAGTTCAAGAAGTAATTTTTCTATGAATTTTAAAACCACCAATGTTAGAATATGATAAAACTATTAATTCAAAATTATTTCCAGAAAAGTAAAACTAGACTAAATACATAGTTCCACTAAGAAAAAGGGAAAATAGTTGTATATATTAAATATGCGACCCTTTTTTATTTTCTTGATATCTTTCACATAAGAATACATAAAACATTATATCCAGATGAACATTAGTTAAGTATAGTAAACATCCAATCATTCATCAAAAAATATTTTGATCATCTAGTTTCCTAGATTCATCAATATCTAAAGTATTTTTAGTTCCTATAGGATCACTAATACTTGTAGAATTTCCATATTCAAATTTTATAGGAATATATTTTATATAGTTATGTTGAGATAAAAATATTCATTCTAGTTTTTGTGAAATTTTAAATCCTAAAAAATAAGTAAGTTATCCCACCACGCCCATTTCAAACCCAACCTTCATAAGATCAATAATGGTGTTTCCTAAATATTTTTATGTTAAACTAGATATAATTTCATTGATTTAAATTTGAATAATTATGCCTCTTTTATAAACTTCTTTTATAAAAAAGGGATGAATCCATATCTCTCTTAAAAAATTTGTTTTGTAACAAAAAACTTGTTAATAAATAATACCAGTATCCAGGAGCTTCTTTCAGTTTGTATAGAATTGTAGTACGTTTATAATTATTTTATAAATATTTTTTATAATAAAAAACAAGGGTTTTTCAACATAAAAATCCTCATAATCGTATCCATTAATAAATTCACAATTCACAAACATTTGATAACATTTAAAATTAGTAAATCATGCATACTCTAGAATTAAATGAATATCTTCAAGTCTAACCACCGAAGAATGATATTATTCATAATCTATTACCTATTATTGGTTATATAATTTAACAACAAGTATTTCTTTATTTATGAATTTAATTCCATTTTCATCACACTTATTATGGAAACCACATTTTACCCCAATTATAGAAGTTTCTTTAGGTAGTTGAACTATAGTCCCAAATTTATTTCTCTTGAATTAATTGAGTTAATATTGCATTGATTTTATATATTCTTCATCAATTAAAGATTAATCGGATGTTTTAGGTTCAAACTGTGATGAAAATTAAAAAAATTAATTTTATTTATTAAGGAACTTTTAGTTTTAGGAATTTTATCTACAAGATCAATGATGCTATCACTAGGGTGATTCTGAAGGATCAACTGATTCTGTATGTTTACAAAAATCATTTATTCAAGAAAATATTAAAATTATTATTATATAGTAACTTACAAAATATATTCTCCTATTGTTCTATCATGATAAAAACATTCCGAGATTTGTTGAAAATCAGTTTTTTTAAGTAAAATATGAAGATATGGGTTGAGGGTTTTTGAAAAAAAAGGACCAGTTTCATAAAATTTAACATGTACTATTTCCTCAAAAATATTTTTATTTTTATTAAAAACTCTATATGCCTTATTTTTTTGTATAATAAGGTAAAAATTTTCCTTCATCATATTTTAGAGAAATGTTTTGAAAATTATATTTAGAATTCAAAATGAATACTTTTCATTGAAAAACATTTATGTAAGAATGCTTGGGTTTTATTCTACCCCAAAACTATTAATAAGTATTATTAATAAATGGGATTATTAAAAATAGGTTTATAGTATAACTTCTAGTAATAACTGCTTCAAAAAAATATTTTGAAACTGAGTATTCACTAGGCATGGTCTTGTAATCTATTGAAGAAATTTTTTCTATTTTCTAATACACCATTTTTATATGGATTTCCTGATGCTGAATGGTTATTTATTATACCATTTTTACTACAAAAAATTTTAACATCAGAAATTAAAAAGTCTCCACCATGATTACTATGAATAGTTACCAAGTAAAATTTTTTATCACTTTTTATCTCGGGCTAAAAAAAATTTAAAATAGAAAATGTATTGGAACTTTATTTCAAGAAAATGACTTTACGGAAAATTATGATATACTGATTTTTTTGACTTGGTGACAGTTTAAGCCACCGCTAGTAGTTTTTTGTGAAAATTTCAAATAACTTCCTCTAATGTTGGTGTCGGCATCCAATAGTTTTTGGTTCCATCTATTTAACAAATGTTTCTAGTAACTGTCACATAACATATATTTAGTTGTAGTTTAAACCGTAACTAAATCATAATTAATTTAACCAGAAAAGCTCTACAAAAATGAAAACAACTACCGCTAAAAAAATTGATATTATATAATAGCATTTTAAACCATTTCTAAACAATAATATAGAATATTTAGCTATATTTTAATCCAAAACTATATGTTAATTTTCAAAAAAAATGAAATTGCCGAATCTGTATCCCCAGAACAAAACTCAACCCTAGAAAAAAATAAAAAAAAATGCACAGTGGAAACATCACATATAAACCATTACAACGGAAACAACACATACACAGGAAATACATATATCCCTACCAAAGACTAAAACATGGTTTATTAATCACTAAATTACTTTTAGTTTTTCATATGTTTAGTTTTAAATCATTTTCAAATCCAAAGAGACAACTAATCACTACCCGATGAACTCTGCTCGACACCCTCTCCATATCCGTCTCCACTTCCTACAACTAGAACCTTCAAGACAAATATTTTGAAAATTAAATAGTGTTGTATATTTATATTTAAACTTAAACCGAATAAATATTTGTGATATAAATTATTTTAATGTTGTGTGATTTACTTGCTCACCACCATCCATCGAAAGAATATCACCGAGGACAGAGTCATTCATATGATGATATAAATCAATCAATGCTTTCTACATAGAAGATATTTGAACCCCTTGTTCCTTAATTGACTTTTTCATAGAAAAAACTCCCTATGATCATTTCAATGTAGGGAGTGACAACATCATGGAGTAGATGCAGCTATAATACTTGATTTCCTTTCAAATACCTCACATAGTAATTGTTATAAACCCATCCCACACACTCGACTAAGATTATCCTTACTAAGGACATTACCAACTTGGTTATCCTGGGAGACTGAGAAGGATTGTGTGAGATTGGAATCCCATAGTTCTTTAATTTTTTTACTTATAAATCCAATATCAGTAATATTTAATGAAATAAATATTAGCATAGTGGAAACTGACAATAAGTTATTACAATGAAAAATAAATTCATACCCTAACTTCTTTTACTAACTTCTTAACATAACATCCATTAAATATTGTATGAACATCCAACAAAAATTTTGTTCAGGAGACTTGGCACCATAAATTATGTGACTGTAATAAAAAAAGATAAATAACAAGTTTTATATATGAAAAGTATTATAAATATTTAAACTAATGAAAAGATTACCAGAGTTGATCTGTTTTAAGAAGAACTCTTTTACCTGACAATTTGAGGGATGCTTTTCTTATCATGATTCGATGAATTATTCCTTGAAACATCCTAAAATAAATACCATGTAATTTGATAGTAATGTATGCAATGTCATCTACTTGTTATATATATATAAATTTAAAATGGTATTAATATAATAAGATATATTTAAATACCACGTGCCTATCATGATGATGGCTATCAACAAAAACCTTCCATTGATTTCTAGGTGACTCTTTGGGTACCTTATCATATAGTTGATTAGTGTTAAATAAAGTATAATTGAATATATTTCATAATATCCATTTTAAATCCTTCCATTTCATACCTAAAATTTTTAATGTCCTCTTTCATTCTATAAGATCATCAACATTGAAGTATAAAAACATATATACTAAGAGATTAATTTTTAAAATATTTGAATTTAATAACATAATGACATTAAATTTCACCATAACATATTTAAATTACCTTTATCTACGAATAAAAAGCTTCATTTTTCAAAGATTAAGGCTTATACCTCCAATCAGTATACGTAATCAGAAGGGTAATTGGATACACTACTAGCTATCCTAGAATATAAGCTTAATAATCCTATGACATCATCCGTAGGGACCCCACAACAGTCAAATGGGACAACTATCTTTAGTTCTTTTAGATTCCAAACATCTAAACTTTTAATATTTCTCTTCATGGTAGCATTTTTTCCATATTTTATGAAAAAATATTTATTATTATAAAAAGTGCAACAACTTTATTCATATAAAAATTTGTACCTAAAATTTTCACCCTCCAATACCGATGTGATGAACAAGGAGTGATGACCTGCACACTCGCTACTGAGCCTGTTGAATGGGGAGGTGTTGGTTGAGATGTTGATGGGATTTTGATGGAGGGTGTGCCAGAATATGAAGAAGTGGAGGGTCTGAGAGATGATGTAGGGGGTTAAGTAGAGGGTGTATCTAATTCTCTATGGAGGTAGACCAATGGATCATCTCCTCTTAGTATAGTCAAGGGAATGTCGAATGACAGTCGACTGAGATCATTAAAATTCTTCCTCTATGGAATTCCTATCATTTAATCAAATAAAATTAACTTCAGAATATATATTTCAAAAAATTCATACAGAAAAAAAATTATAAATGATTATAGATCCACAATACTACAAAAAAAGATACATAGATATGGTAATGATTGATAGAACAAATTACATAAGTGGTTGATAGATTAATTGATGATAGCACATACAATCATTTTCCCCTTAAATCATGTATTTTTCCTACTCCATCATTAATTCATCTACTTAATCCGCCCTTTCAAGAATAATATTTTCAAAATCATGATGGACATATAAGTTGGCTTCTTACTGTTGATGGCATTCTGTGTTAGAGGTCAAATTTTCCACTTCATCACCCATATCATACAAGTCTCTTTGTTTTATGTGATCAAATAAAATACACCCTTCATAGACGATATATTTAACATAATATACCATTTTCTCTTACGATGATACGGTATACAGATCATATAATTCAAGGTCTCCAAAATCTATTAAGTAAGATAAGGTCCTAGAAGTATAATGCAAGGAATCTCTTTTAAAACCACTAATAATATCAACCCACTTACATTTGAATAAAACAACTGAGAAATGCCCATGGTAGTTTAATTAAATAATATCATTTAACTTTCTATAGTATCCCACTTTAGAAAATATAAACATACCACTATTTTTTATTTTCAAACCCTAATACCAATCGAGTGTACAAAATTTAATTCCATTCACATTATAAGTGTTCAACTTTCTAGCATGTTTTAGAGGACCTCAAGAAAAAAACCTAAAATATTCTGATAACTCAGCTCGAGTATCAGTATTTATGATATAAAAATCAATATACATTATTGTATTTTAAAAATACATGCATCAACCTAATCATTGTATTGATTTCAATATTTACGAACGTACATGTTGGTAAAATCGTTCTACAATATCTGTATTAACACCTTTTGTTATATATTTCTCATTTCATGTTTTTACTCTTATTCAGATCATTTTTTGTATCCTAATATATTCAATAAATGGATCTAAAATTTCCATATTTAGAATCACATATCTATGTTACTGTAATAATTCCATTTATGTTAGTGTAACATTTGAGCTCCTCCCCACCGATCAGCCAATAGTAGGAAAGATCTGTTATTTCCCAAATAGTTGATATTGAGTTGATGTTTCATTAATACATCCAAATTTATTGAATATTTTCTCAATATAATCCAAGTATCAAGAAAAAAGGTATGACAATCCTCTTCCAAATAGATTTCAGAAATAGAGCCTTCCGGTTGAGCTTTATTTTTCACGTATGATTTCAAATGACCAATATATATCTAAAATAAAATAAATAAAACATAATTGTGTATTTAATTAAGTTCCATGAATTGTTTACTTAAGATTATAAACATATAAATAAAGTACCTTTCAATTGGATACATCCATCGATAATGTATGGGACCTCCTAATTTAGCTTCCACCACCAAATGCAAAGTTAAATGCTTCATGGAAGCAAAAAACATCCAAGGAATGATCATATCCTTTTCACAACATGTCAATAAAAATCACTCCTTAAGGTTATCAAGATCAAATTGTTGTAGAGTTTACTAACATAGTTGTTTAAAGAATGTGAAAAATTAGAGTACAACAGCAGTAACCTTTTTAGTTAATAAAGCACGTAATTCCAATGGTAGTAATTGCTGTAATAAAATATGTGAGTCATGAAATTTCAATCCATGAAACCTAAGATGCTTTAATACAACACACCTCAAGATTTTACATGAATACCAATCAGATACCTTCACGTGTTTTAAAATTTAATGGAATATGTCTTTATCCAAATTTTTCACCGCAAAACGTTTCATAGAATACTTTCCATTCTCATCTGGATAGAGATAATTCTTTATGTTCATTATTTGTAAGTATTTACAAGAATTGACATGGTCCTTCAATTTTCCATGATCATTAAGAAATATGAATATCAAATTTTCACAAAAAAATATTCTCAATATACATATCATCAAGATAATTCCACAAAAAAATAAATTCCCAATATGAACGTTTGAAGAATAAACCTTTTTTATTCCATTATTGCACTCCAATTTCACTTGATGATGTACTTAAAACTAATTTACCACTTTCATATAAAAGATAAAACTTCAAAAATTCTATTATAACATTCCCAAGTTATTACAATATTTCATAACCTATCAAAAACTTCGGTAGTAGTCTACAATCAATAGAACCATTGAATTTTGACTTGATCATCCGAAATTAATGAGATGCATCGAAAATTCTTTGATGAATCCAGAAGTGGAATTTTTTACTATGAGGTAGTCATTTGAGTTCAAAATAAAAATTATAACTAGGACAATACAAACACATGAAAGTGTTTCAACCAGCTAAATTCCCAAGTTCAGGGAAGTCACTAATGGTCCACATTAGAGCATCTTTCATTTCGAACATTATTCTAGAAGATGCATCATATTTCCTAGCATAGTTTCTCCATTACTCTTGGAATTCATCAATTAGAGGCTGAAATTATACATCAATATTATTTATATGCATTTTTTTACAATAATAATCATTGAAATTATAAAAGACCTTTTTTCATACACATCCATAATTTCATATTATAAGGGATCAAAACAACCATCCAAATGCTATAACTGGTACTCAAAGTACCAAATGGGTTGAATCCATTGGTTGATAATCCCAATCGCACACTCCTATGATCAAATGAGAAATTTGGATGTAATTAATCAAATGTATTCAATAATATTGAATCTCTTGGTTGTCTCTTTAACCCACCATTATTATTATCTATAGAATTCCACTTCATGTTCTCGGTGGTTTTCGATTACAAGAATAATCATTGCAATTGAGTCTTTAAAGAGAATTAATGGAAAACCTTTTTAGGTGAGTTCCTTTTCTTCTTCTTCACATTAGTATCTTTATTCAGACTTTTAACATCATAGATTGATGTCCATTAGAAGAATATTTTTTTAAATCCTGTCTCCCTGAATCCTCTCCCTAATAAAGCAAACAACCATTGGGAAACACATTTATTTTTTGTATAATTAATACCAAGCTTCTTAACAATTTTTTCATATCATAAAAAGACTCAGGGATCTTTGCTTCATGAAATGTTTCACGAAACAATTAAAATATCATGTACATTGACTTATTTATAATTCCACATAAGAATTTGGTATTGTACAACTTCAATAGAAAAGAAGTTTTTTAATATTTGATACATCCACCATACAAATCTTGATTTCCATCATCAACTAAACCATGAAACACATTTTTCTACTCAATGAAGTTCTCTATTACATTATTCTTCACAGAATCAAGATGTGGATCTGATGATATGTTACAATCTTGATTTGATTGTCTTATAGTCCCAAGAACATCATTTTTCAAGTTTCTATTTGTAACACCCACAACTGGTTGTTCTAATATGTTTTAATGTTGATGTTAGTGTCTTTCAATGCCGAATTCATCGTTTATAAGGCTGTTCACTTTATTTTCTATTGTTTATGAATTTTGGAGTTCATTCTGTCGATTAACATTAGTTCCCAAACTTTCTGTAACATTCGATTATTCATGCCAAATACGACAAAAATATTGAGCAGGGAATTAATTCAATATCAAGTTTTCATAAACTTTATCTCTCTTAAACCATATTCTAAATTTAAATTTAAGACATGGAAATCATATTGTCTCATCAACTGATAAATTGGAAATTGAAAAATCTAAAACCTTCTCCAAACCCTTCACATTTGAGGGGTTTTCCTCTATAATGTGATCTAGCTTTTATCCATATACATGACAATGTCCATACCCATTAAAAAAAATTAAAAAACATAAGTATTAATAAATAGTAAAAGAGATAAATGGAAGTGAAAAACACACTAACCAAGTAGTTATAAGAAGAGTCATATAAGTACTAAAAAGATAAAGTAAAAAAAGGAAATCAATCATGGATTATATTATGTAAAATAGAAGAAAATTTAAAATCTTACCATCATTAATTAAAAATAGAAATCATGTGATAAACACTCTAGGGTTACTAAGTCTAGGTGAACCTAGTAATTCTCTATTTCCATAGCAGTGTATTTAGAGTTCTAATACATCTAAAGCTATATGTGTTGTGTAATAACAAATTACTAGAATTTCAAGTGGATTAGGACCTCTCCCTATCTAGGTTAGCTTACCCAAGAACCCTGGTTTTCTCATAAGGTTTAACAAACAATAACAACCAATAACTATAAATAATTTATTATGCCTTAAATGAAAAAGTCACTTTTTGATACATATAATCATTTATAAAACCAAAAAAATAATCCTGTTTATGTTTTAAAGTCACTATTTTTATTATAATACCCATTCACATGTATAAATTTATGTATATACATATATCGTGTTGCACAAATTCACATTTTCTTAAGTGAATTTGTACACACATACACATATATGTATATTTATGTATTTTTGTTGAAACAATATATATATATATATATAAACATCAAAAGACGTTTTAAAAACATATATATTTAATAAAAAAATTTATTACATGAGATAACCCTACTTTTAAAACCAAAACATCTCTTAAGAAATTTAACTTATTAATTAATGTTTGTTCAGATGTTTAAAAAACATTCGATGTGTGAAAATAATTAATAAAGGATTTTAAGAAACTTTAAATTAGATAAAAAACTTAGAACTGAAGTGGAAATCAATTGAAACTTTATTTACACATAAAATACCTTTGGAACATAATAATTATTATAATTTGATATCCAAATGAAGGATTAAAAATAAAATCAAGAAATGTTCTAAGATTTAAAGACCCAAAAAAAGGGTCGCTTACCTGAAACTCATTGTCTTTTAAAATGGAATCACTATCCCACCATAAAATGGTCTAAGACACCCTAGAGAATAAAGTGGGACCTAAAAATCAAGAAATTTATAATTAAAATCAATCCAAAATGGAAAAAAAAAATCAAAACACAACCTAAAATCAATGTAAATTTCTCAAATTCAATTATCACAACAAGGATTGACATCAATCGGGGATCACGAACCATAGACACCAAGAATCAAAAAATGGCACACACAAAATTGTGTTAGGATTTGGATGATTTGTGTGAGCAATGAAAACTATGGAAAAATTTGAAAATGAATAAATTCTTAGTGTCTGTAGAAATAATGTTAACAAGAGTGATTCTGAAGGCTATGTTTGATATACATTTTCTAAAAAATGTTGGGTAGTTTCCAAATTTCTCTTAATCTTTTCTCTTATTAATCATTCACTATATAACTCTAAAAATGGAAACAAAAAAATATTTTTTAGATATTAAACACTTTGACATGGTAATACTTAGGTATTGTAGATTAACCAACAAATCCCATAAATATTTATTATTTTTATAACAAATGATGTTGTTATCATATGAATGAACTGGTAGAACTGAATTGGTTAATTTCACTTTTACACCAAATAAAAATAAAAATAAATGGCTTATTACTTTTTAGGGTAGAATAAAATGTATTAAAATTAAAAAAGAAATTAAAAACCAATACATGTTAAACAATACATGACCCACTCCTCCACGAATCCCAACCATAGAACCCAAAAAGTTCAATAAATAATTAAATAGAAGAAAGATAATCATGGATACAGATTCAATACCCAGCATCAAGGACACTATTTCTTCCTCATCCTGTATACTTATCATTGGAATATTGGTTTAAGATCCATGATTGGGGGGGGGAAGTGGCGATGGGGAAGGGTCAAAGGAAAGGTTTATTAGTGGTGGAGTTGTGAATAGGGGGAGTAGAGGAAGTGACTATTCCAGGAAGGCAGGGGTCAACGACTCTAGAATAGGTTTGGGGATCTTGGGGAAGAAGGGGGCTGCCAACATGAACTTGGATGTAGGGGAGTATAGAGTAAAGTGGGCCAGTGTTGATAGATGCCGAAGAATCCCAGTGGTGAGGGGGTCAGGGCTTGAGAAGATCAGGGGTGGGGTGTATAGTTTAGAGGAGTTTGGGGAGGAAGAGGAATGTTTTAAATAAATGTAAAATTTTTAGCAATGATTTTTTAAAAAATGCAGCTATATTTTGATTTTTTAGCAGTGGTTTCTTAAACCACTACTAAAAAACACTACTAATTTCTAATTTTGGTCTAGTGAATTGACCTATGTATATCTAGTGTAATTATAAATTAAAACATATAAATAGTATTTTACATTGATACTTCCAGTTTTTGTAAGACCATAAAAGTCTCTATGCACTAAATACCAAGGATCATAAGATGATACTTCACTAATATATTGAAATCTTTACTTATGTTTCATTGTGGATTTACAAGGACCACAAACATTTGAAGTATCAAACTTAAGGTTTTGTAGACCCTTAACTATTCCTTTATTATATAGTTTAAATAAATTTATAACATTTTTGTATCTTGATATTCTATACCATAACCATGATTAATCTTTAATTTTTATTAGCCAAGGAAGATCTTGGAAACTAAGGTCTTCTATGCTGAGTTTATAAGAATTCTGATGCCGGTTTTTTGAAAGATTAAATTCATCTTTTTAACTATGAAGAGTAAATTTCCCATTCATGAAGTTAGCAAGATATCCTTCATCAAATAATTGGATTATTCTAAAAATGATATTATCAAGTCCTACAAAAAATATATCATTTTAAATTAAATATTTTCTAAGAATAACAATGTTACATATTCTGATGATTTCCACTTGAGCATTGTTAGAAAAGCAAACATTACCACCTTTTATTTTTATAATCTTCTTGAAGAAATCATTATTTACAATCATATGTCTAGAAAAGACACTATCCATGTACTGTATGGTGTTGTTGGTACATTTATTATTATCCTAAAAAAAAGGATTACACTTTCAAATCCCATATCTACTTGGTTATGTTATTACTATAAAGTAAAATATTTAGAAACCATATTTTTATGACTTTACTATTTTGAGAAAATGTTGATTCATTTAAAAAGTATACCTTATGAAAACCTAGATATTGAACTTTATTTAAAGAAAATTTATTTTTCCACTGACCACCACTACAACGTTTTGTGAAAATAGATCACTATTGGGATTAAAGAAATTATTTTTAAAAGAATTTTTCTATCTATAAAATCTATTTCAGATACATCTCTGTGAGATTTAATCTGTTTATAAATCTTATTAATGTTTTATTTTCATGTACTAAAATTTCGAAAAATATTTTTCAAACTAGAAATTTAAAATTTTAGTTTGACAAATAAATTCTTATCCTCAACTTAATTTGTTTTAGAACAATGTTTTTATATATCTTTTAATATACTAGTTATTTTGAATTTTGAATTTTTTATTTCTTTTGAAATATAATTTTTCTTAAAAAATTTATCTAACTATTTTCAAAGATCTAATATCTCTATATTAAGATTATAAATTCTATTATTTTATTTCACATGTTTTTCTTTTGAAATATCACGCTTTATAGTAATTTTATAGTTATCATTTCCCAATAGTTTTTCAAATCTAGAAAAATCTTCAAAACATAGTATAGTGTTATTATCTTCTGATGTAGATGATTTTTTCATCAGAATAGGTAGAAATATTATTATCATCACAATCAATATATTTTGAATATAATTTAAGATTAGTTAAATATTCATTAGTTACCTTTTCCATAAAGTAATGTTTGGTCTTCAAAATCATAGCATAGAATCCGAAATTATTTTGATATTCACTTCCACTATCTACAAAATTCTCCAACAAACTATGTGAACCACTAACACTCAAAGTATCTAAAGCTTTTAGAATCTTATTATTTTATGTGCATGTAGTACTTCATATAATTCCTTTCAAAAATACTATAATTTTTATCTATTTTCTTTAACATTAAATAGTATAGTATGATATTTAAAAATTTATTACATTCATAAAAAATTAATTTTGAATAATAATTATTATCAATTATTTCCTTGTGATTCTTCTTATATATATATATTATAAATCCTCTTTTCTTACTATCTTGTTAATCCTCTTTAAAAGATTCTCTAATTAATTTTTTAGATTATTCTAAAGAACTATTTTCTAATTCAAGTCTAAATTTATTATTCTAAGAGGACATCAAAATTTTATCAATATAATAAAACTTATCCAAAATATTTGAAGTATTCGAAATAGAAACCTCTCTATTCATTTTTTTCACCTTATTAGTGTTTGTTTTAAATATTCCCTTGTATTGTATAAGGGAGCATATTAAATCATCTAGAGTTAGATATGTAATTTTTATAGTATCATATGAAGCATTTCTCTTAGAATCTCATTCTCTAGGAATTCTTTCTACAAAATGTTCAACTAATATCCCACTTGTAATATATTTTCCACTAGATGTGTAATTATTATAGTATCAATATAAGCATTTCTCTTAGAATTTCATTCATGGGGAATTATTTCTACAATATTTTCAACTAAGATCTCATCAGTACGATATCATCTGTAAGATTTTATTGTAAACTATTTACACTTGTCATGAAGCTTTGTTTCATCTTTATAGGAGTTTCACTGGATAGAAAATCAAAATATTTATTGTCAAAAATAAGAATAAATCATATAGTTTCCATTACTTTGTAGATCCAAAATGTTTAAATTCCAATTTATTCCAAAAAATATTAGTAGTATAAGAATAATAAATAGGACTATGAATGTTTCTAATCATTTACCATAAAAATTATTCCTCGCATTGTAATGAATATGATATTATTTCTTCCCCTAATTTATAAAATGAGAATCTTCTTTCTAAGGAATCTTGTAGTTACCAGTCAACATAACAAAATTATTAACACTGGTATTTCTATAAAAAAAATTCATTATATCATTCTAATACTCATAATCATCACCATTGAATATTGATGGTCTATGAGGATTTATATTTTCTATAATACCAACTAAAAAAACCTTCCATATTATAAAATAAAAACCATTATCCGATTTACACATTAGTGTAATAAAATTTTGTAAAAAAAAGTTTACAAAAAACTATAGAAACTTGTATTACTATAAAAAAGTAAAAACTAATACATAAAGTATTAGAACATTCCCTGATACCAATTTTTGTATTGTAAGAGTTATAATGGCTATAAGGTGGGTGTAATTTTAGTTTAAAAAACATTTAAATAATTAAAACCAAAACATATAATTTCAGATATCGGATTGATAATGCTTCTAATGACCAATATTACTTTTAACAAACTCAGAGTTCATCTATTGAATCAGAGTGAATAAAATATTTCTAAAATAAACATTCTAAACTAATTACATAGTGAAAAAATACAACTTTTTAAAAATAAGTCAAAAACATTTAAAATTCCTATTGAATTTATAACATAAACATTATAAATGAAATGGAAACATATTAACCTTCTGTTTAACAAAAGTCAATAACCATGACTTAAGGTATCCACTATTTAAACAAAAATGGTAAGTCTATCTTTCTTTAGTATAAATCCCTCAATCAATGAGATCAGATTAAACCATGTATTCCTATCTCTGAAATCACTTGATCAGTGTGATTAGATCCAATAGTTTTCTTATCCCAAGAATCCCTTGATCCTAACCTCAACCAAACATTGAAAAAATTTTAAAAATATATTCTAATGTGTTTATAACCTCACACGGAATCCTTAGAAGAAAACCCTCTAAAATATTATAAATAAAATCATAGAAAACATTTTTAAAAAGTAATATTCAATTTGATTGAGTTTTCAAAAGCATCAGATACCAACTCCTTAAATGCATTTCTATTTATATGCACTCATCCAATGGTTGTATTTATTTGATACTCAAATTTGGTTACAACAGCCTCAGGTGTTCTTCACTTAATAACTTGGAAAATTATATCTTTATCTAATGTCATTATTATATCACAATTACAATTATATTAAAGTATATTTTGACCATTATAAATGATACTTAATCGAATTATAAACTTCTAATTCTAATGGATTAAAACTTTTCAGTCTAATGAACTAATCTTAGTCACACGGGTTGACTAAACTTCATCACACTAGTAGATTAAACACATTCATACTGATAGACTAGATTTTTTTATACCAATAGACTAGATCCATTCATACTGATAGACTAGTTTTTATTATTATGATAGTATTAACTTAGGTCAATCTAATGGATTGGACATAATTAAATCTGATGGATTAGACTTCTATTATTCTGATCAGACTTCTGTCTGTCTGATTGATTATACTTTAGTCAGTCTAATGGATCAGACATGTATAGAAAATTTATACTCATTTAGTTACGATATATTTTTATGTTCTATAGAATAAGATTTTTTCTAGAAAAACGTTCTTAAAAACTGGGATATATAAATTTTTTAAAAAATATTTTTTAAAATGATGTTTTGATTTTCCAAAGAATATGAAGGGTAGAAAGTAAACTTTAAACTCAACAAATTAAACTTAAAATCGGAATGAAATATAATTTGAGGTATTTATCTTAAATAGGTGTTGTCATAGTAATAATTGATTCCATAGAAGAAAATTTGGTGGAACCATTAATTACATCCTACTCTTAGAAGAAGCATGAACATCATGTTTGAGCTATTAGTTCTAATATTATTAGTATTTGGTTATAGTCTAAGTGGGAGTATGTAGGAGTTGTTGTAATTTATATTACATTTATGTTCATGGAATTGAATTTTAATATATATATATATATATATATATATATTGAAACACACCCACACACATAGATATATCTTATCACATATTGATTGTTATTCTGTGTGGATTTAATGTGATATTGTCCTGTAATTTCTACTGCATTGAAAATGTCATATGAAATTCCATGCTATGATAAGAACCATGATATAGGATGATGATATTCTTAAAACATAGTCCCATGGTCATATACTATAACACAATATGGAACACATGATGCATACCACAAAGTTGGATTACTCAAAAGTGGATGTGACTTCATCTTAGTATTTTCTTACTTGGTAATATACAATACATAAGATTATGAATACAATTTAACCAATATAAATTTAAATTATTCACATGTAACTGAATATTCTTGTCTATGAGAATGTGTAATAATCCTCAGAAATTAAGATTATTATTAGTAAATATTATGAGTCTCATACTTTGATGTATTGATGAAAACAATGATGTTATATGTTCATGATCAAGTAGGATACATTGGGTATATCATGAGTGATATATTATTAATAAATAATTCATGGAATGATTTTCCATTCCATATTTATGTAATTTTATATATTTTTAACTTTTATTGAAATTGAACCATCATATTAAATTCCATGGAAAGGTGTATAGATGAGTGCATTTCTGGATGTCAACGAAAGTCTTATCAAGAACCTAGGTTGATGAAAAGTGTATGAAACCTGCTTAATGAGATATAAAGAGAAAGGATTTATTTAAAAAATTGAGCATTTATATTTGGTTTCTGATGTTCAAATATTAACTTATTACTATTTTTTGGCTTTACATGTTTCTAGTTGCTGATATTAGACTTTAGGTGAACATGCCTTATTCTATTATAAAACAATCCTAGTGGGTCACACACTTATGTTTCTATTGATCTCAATTATATTCTATTTTAATTTAATTATTGTATTAAATATTATTCTCTAAAGTGATTAATAATATTTATTTAGGATTTATTGATCACAAATATTAAATAAATATTTATTTCAAACGGTAACTATCTATTTACACAGATATATAAAATTTATTTATCTCATGTTATTTTCATGGTAATAAAAAATTATTTATTAAATAAATAATTTATTTAGTGTTGAAAATATTAAAAATTTATTCATTATATTGTGAATAGAATATTAATTTATATACTGAATAATATTTATTGGCAATTACATAAATATCTAAGAGGATGACCAGACTGGGTTTTGGGTATGGTGATAAATATTTAATTACTAAACTATAAAATAATATTTATCACCGCAAAAGTTAACACATGCCATGAGGTAAAATAATAATACTATTTAACATAGATTAAGGTTTAATTATGGGATTAATATATAATTAAGATAAATTGGGTAATTAATTAATATTAATCCCTAGACCTAGGTTTATGAATACGCTATTATATACAATTATTACGAGGTTCGTGTACCCAAAATTCCTCTCCATAGAGACTTCTCTCTCAAAAAGGAACTTCTTTAGGTTTATTTCTCAAGATTGAGAGAATCTCTTCCTTCTTAACCCTCCTATAAAGTATAATATACCAAGATAAAATCTGTTAATATTGAAGGGTTTGTGGTAGTGATTGAAGGAAGTGATGCAAGATGGTATATATCGTCGGACTAGCATGTCGAGTACAATCAGAAAAATCTCAAGATATTAAGAATCACATGTTGATCATGACTACAAGATTTATAGTTACGGATACACATAGATAAATGGAAGTGGAAAAAAATTAGGGGATTAAACTCATCGATAACAAATGAATTCCCAAGGCTGAGGTAATTCTTTTAGTAAAAGTAATTATAAATTTAACATGAAAGGATATTATCTTCTTGGGGTAATCTAGCAATACTGTAGCAGGGTACAGTAGCAATACTGTAGCAGCAGTAGAATTGTAGCAGCGACAGCATTGTAGCAGCAGAGGCACTACTGTAGGAAACTGTAGCGGTGGCGGGTACTGGAGCAGGTACTGTAGCAGCACGGGTACTGTAGTAGTAATGTTCACCGAGGGGTCCTTTGGGCCAAAAAATGGGCTTTCAACCCTTGTATTCAGGTCACTTAGCCTTGGGCCTTTGGGATATGTAATCCGACTCCCTTTACCCACACTAAATAGATCTTTTATTTAAAAAATAAATTGAGGTTTCGACCCCAAACATTAAAAAAACATTCACAAGACCTCTTAAAGAAAACTTTTATAATTTCTTAAAAGAAAGATTCTATCTTAAAGCGTATATAATCTATAATATAATTAGAGTAATGGAATTACAAAGTATAAGAAATCTATACTTTTTGACTTTATCAAAGTTACAAATACAGCGGAATTAAAACAACTTAAAATAGGAATCAAGTAACAAAGGGATTCTTTTAACCCAAAGAAAAGGGTATCCAACAACCTTGGATAAAGGTTTCTTGATTTATACTTTCAAGAAATTCTGTCTTACCCAAACCCAGGTAAGCCCTCAATCCAAATATCGGTATCTGTCTTGATATCCTCACAAGCCCTCGATTTAGAAGGAAATCAGAACCTCTGTCTTCCAAACCCAGAACCCCATGATCAGCATGATCAGAGTTTGCACTAAGCAAGTCTGAACAAGTTGTTCACATCATTTACATGAAGCACTGAGATTTGTAAGAGCTTCTCTCTCTAGAAATCACTTCACAAGCTTGTTCACTATCAATTACTTTTCTCGTTCAAAGGATCTTGTATTTATAGTCAAAAAATCCCAACGGTCGGCTCCTTTCCAACAGTCATATTTTCCTTAAATTTTGGAGGGACCTGGACACATGGAAAACATACAACGGTTATTTTGTAATAGATTTTATGAAATTTTTTCATGTAACAGAAACGATTTTAAGTTAAAGATAAATGTTAGGTATAAGAAATCTTGGAATCTGATATCATTTGAACGATACATTAGGAAACTTTAACATTATCAAGAAAACATAATCTTAAGAAATCAGGAAAAATGGATTCTTAGAAATAACATTATCAAGAAAATAGAATCATAAAATTGGAGTCACATATACACCGGATTATGTATCATGAATATCGGCATCATATATACACCGAATTTTGTATTGAAAATCAGTATCACATATACACCGGAATCGGTAATGAAAATCGGCATCATATATACATCGTATTTGGTATTGAAAATTTATATCATATATACACCCGAATCAATATTGAAAATAAGTATCACATATACACTAGAATCGGAATCATAAAAACTGAATAATATATACACTGGATTCTGAATCACAAAAACTGAATCATATATACACTGGATTTGGAATCATAAAAACTAAATCATATATACACTGGATTCGGAATCATAAAAACTAGATGACAAATCATAATGACAGATCTGTAAGTATAATAGAATGGAAAATCAGAATGAAATATCTTTAAGTCTAACATAGTGGAAAAATGTAATGATATATCTGTAAGTATAATGGAATGACAATTCCAGATCTTAAGAAAAAATACAGAACTTAATAATATTCAGAACATAGAAAAAGTGTTTGTGATTTTTAAAACATAAAACCATAAGGAATGGATAATTCATAAGATATCCTTATTGACTCAACAATATCCCCGTTTTTGGAAATCACAAACAACATTTCTAAGGAAGAATATATTGACCTAGGTAAATAAGAAAAACTTATTTCCTCCTTTGAATGAGATTATAAATTAATACGACTAACTCTCCCTTAGTTTATGCTTACCAAGGATCGTATTCTTAATCTTTAATGTCTGGGTTTTCTTAAGGTAATAACTCCCCCTTAGATAAACATCTCTTCTTATAAGAAAACTCCCCATTTCTTTTACATTTTCCTTTCTTACCAAACTCCCCCTTAATAGATTCTCCCAATCAGAGATTAAATTCTTCCTTTAAATAAATTCTCCCCTTTGTGATTTTCAAAAAGAGGGAAAAGGAATGGAGAAGTATAAGATGTACCTGAAAGGTTAAGCAAGAATACAACCGAAAACAAAAGAAAAATATGTAATAAATTTCTGAATAAATTTTTAGAAATAAGGTTTATATTTCAACAAAACATCGGAATGTAAATAAAATTAATTCATTCTTCTTCTGCTCAGTCAACATCTTCTTTATCTGGGCTTTGAGCTTCTTGACTTCCTTATGGTCATCTTGAAACTTCTTTAGCAAGTTCTACTAATCCTAGTTCTTCCTTTCTAAATCCCAAATCCTTTCTTCTTGAGCAGTAACCTTTTTCTCTAATTCATCTCTGACTTCCTTTTCACTACTAATAGATCAGGCAACAGAATTAAGTTGACTAACCTTCTTAGATATTGAAGCCTTAACCTTCTTGAATTCAATTTCACAAGAATTAAATTCTCCCTTTATTGAATCCATGAAATCACCAAACTACCTGAGCTCTTCATTGATGGTTTTGGTGCGGTTAAATACTTTCTTTCAAGTTACCTTCTGGGCTTTGTAATCAATCAAAAGATTACTGAAGTCTTCTTCTTTCTTGAAAACCATGTCTATAAGAATATTGGTTGATTCCATATTTTGGTTTAGTGTCTCTTGAATCATTTGAATCCGGGCATCTATGTTTGCAAGAATCGAAATAGTACTGACCAACTTTCTTAGAGATAGCTTGATAAAATCATTCTCAACAGATGAAGAGGACTCAGATCCTGAAACATATTTTCCTTTCTCAACTCATTTTAGAGTTAAGGAAGCTTGTCTCTCTATTCTCTTAGAGGACTTTTGAGGTGTTTCTTTATCTGGTGAGGCAACCAAAACACTCTTGCCTTTGTCAGGATTTTGGATTGGGGTTTGTTCATCAGATACTTGGATAACTTTAAGAACTTCTTGTTCATCTTATTCCTTTTGAAATTCTTCCGCTTCTTCACCTTGATGTTCAACTTATTCTTTATCTTCTTCTTCAACTTCAGTTTCTACTTGTTCTTCTTCTTCTAATTCAATTTCTTCCTCAACTTCTTCCTCAATTTCTTCTTCCACTTTTTCTCCAACTTTTTCTACTATTTTGGAACTTGAACTCGAGGTAGTTCCAACATAATATTACACTTCCCTTAAAACATCATCATCTTCTTCATGGACTATCTGTTCTTCTACTTCTTGAATAGGTTCTGATAAAGCTAGAACTTTCTTAGCTTTCTGTATATTTGGAGTCATAAGAAGCTTTTTTATGAACAACTTGAGGTTCCAGTACTTCCTGAGATTTCTTTTCTACAGCTTTTAATAAAGACTGGAACACTAGATCTTCTTAGGATTTATTTTTTAACTTCTTATCCTTCTTTTATTTTTCAAGATTTTCATCTTGCTTGATTTTCAAGGCCATAGCCTATACAGGATTCAATCCAAAAGAATGATTTCCTTCTTTTCTGGTGGCAGCCATTTCTATCCATTTTGAAACTATTGCATCTGAATAAGCTTTCGGTTTCTCTGCAGGAGGAGGTGCTGATACCGGGACATCAGGAACTGGTACTGGAAAGCTCAGTTCATCAATTTTTCTTTTCTTAGACACCGTCCTTGAAAATTCCTGAACATCACCCTTGTTCTAGACAACAATTTCTTCAAAGTTTTTGTATTATGGGATAAACTCTACCTTCATCCTCCTTAGAGATTCATCACTAAGCAATAATATATTTAACGGCTTTGAGAATGATCAGCATGGAACATTCATTTATTGAAGACTCAAAAAAATTATCCTTGAAATAGTTGCTGGGTGTATAAGTATATGAGATCTGATAGATCTGCCTTTAATTTCTTAGATGGTGAGAAAAAATGTATTTCACTAAGTTGATCTTCCTTAGGTTGACAAGGAAGTCTAAGAGAAAGATATCACATATCTTCAAAGAATCATTATCTCCCTTTCTTGGAATAAGAAATCATGGCATCCAGAGAGCAACCATTTTGTGGTTCGTTGAAAGATTCATGATCTTCATATTCTTAAAAAATTTGAGACCAAGAAAATCCAAAGCCTTATCTTTATCAAAATAACCATCTTTTTCAGGAAGTTTTTTAGGGCATAGAAGAGCTTCCCCTTCATAAGGAATATTGAGAACATTTTATGCCTTCTTGTAAGGAACTTTATATGTCTTATCATGGCATTTCAACTTAAACAGATCCTTACCATCCTTTTGGAAGAAATAAATTGATTCATAGAATTGAATAAGGAGAATGGGATAAACAGGATGTTGAGATTTCTCCTTAGCAACACAGACGCTTTCCCATCTATTAGATCTTATCACCTTAGAAATAAGGGAATCATATTTTTCAAAGAACATTGGGAAGACTAACCTCTCCCTAAAGATTGACCAGTCCTTTATCTCCTTTGAAACTGGTATATGATCTATGGAGGATTCAAGAGTCATTCAGGGTGAAGGAGAAGTTTGGAATTAAAGCTTTGATGGCAACAGAACTTCGACACTAAGATCTGTAAGGATGGTGCGATACTTGAAATATAGGAACCCCCTATATAGACATAGCTATGACTTTTCAACTTTCATAAGATAATAAAATGGATGAAAAAAGCCCGATCTGATCTAACAGTTGAGAATTGATATAGAAAATATGAATTCTGATCTTTTAAAGTAAGGTAAACTAGAATTTAAGAAATTTTGAACTACTGACAACCAAAATTTACGACAAATCGTTAGAAATACTACCGTTTGGAATACTCTGAGAGGTTTATCGGTATTATAAGAATTTTTCTTGGGTGTTTTATAATCCAAAATCTTCAAATCTAAAATCTTCAAATTCGAAATCTTCAAATCCGAAATTTTCAAATCCGAAATTTTCAAATCTGAAATTTTCAAATCCGAAATTTTCAAAACTGAAATCTTCAAATCCAAAATCTTCAAATACGAAATCTTTAAATACAAAATCTTCAAATATGAAATTTTCAAATCCAATATTTTCAAAACCAAAATCTTCATATCCAAAATTTTCAAATGAAAGAAAAAGATTTTTAAGAAAAAAAATAAACCAACATATGTACTCCCCCTGAAATAATGAGTAGTTTATTGTTAGGAGATGATTTAAACAAGAAGTAGATATGAATGAATACCTTACAAAAATCATTCCTAGCTTTTTTTTAATGTGTTAAAATATATCAGAAGGTAAAGGTTTTGTAAAAATTTCAGCAAGTTGCTCTTACATTCTGATAAATTAAATAATGATATCTCCTTTAAGTGTGTGGTCCCTAAGAAAGTGATGTCTAATATCTATTTGTTTTGCACGAGAGTGATGTGTAGGGTTTTTACATAGGGAAACAACACTTGTATTCTCACACATAATTTGACTCTTAGTAAAACTCATACCATAGTCTGTGAGTGTGTGTTGCTTCCACAACACTTGAGCACAACAACTTCCAGCTGCTATATATTCAACTTCAACAGTGGAAAGTGCTACAGAGTGTTGTTTCCTGAAAGACTAAGAAACTAAGGAATATCCTAAGATATGAAAAGTTTGGGATGTAATTTCTATATCCATTTTACAACCACCAAAGTCAGCATCCGAAAAACTTTTATGTTCAAAATCATTTCCGGAGGAATAAAATAGTCCCAAATCTAATGTTCCATTTAAATACCGGAAAATTATTTTTATGGATTTTAAATGGGATTATTTAGGATTTTCTTGAAATCTTGCACATAATCATACTAAGAACATTAAGTCAGGTCGACTATCTGTTAAGTAGAGTAAACTTCCTATCATCCCTCTATAAGATGTTTGATCCACAGGTTTCCTTGCTTCATCAATATCAAGAGGAATAGAGGTTCCAATAGGAGTACTTATACTCTTAGTGTTGTCATACCTGAACTTTTTTAAAAGATATTTGATATACTTATTTTGAGAAATGTAATCTCCCTCTAGTTTTTGTGAAATTTGAAAACCAAGAAAAAAATTTAACTCACCCATCATACTCCTTTCAAACTCAGATTTCATAATATTCACAAAGGAATCAGTTAGGGATGGATGAGTTGATCCGAAGATGATGTCATCAACATAAATTTGAACAATTAAAACATATTTATCATTTTTCTTAATGAAAAGGGTTGGATCAACAGTTCCCTTAACATAGTTATTTTGAAGAAAAAATCCTGAAAGTCTATCATACCAAGCTCTAGGGCTTGTTTAAGTCCATATAAAGCTTTAGTAAGATTATAAACATGATTAGGATATTTTGTATCTTCAAAGCCAGGGGTTGATCTATATAGACTTCCTCTTGTACATAACCATTAAGAAAAGCACACTTAACATCCATTTGATAGATTTTAAAATTATAGGATGCTGCAGAGGATAGAAGAATATGAATAGCTTCAAGTCTTGCTACAGGAGCATAGGTTTCTTCATAGACTATGACTTCTTGTTGGTTATAGCCTTTTGCAACTAATCTTGCTTTATTTAAAACAATAACTCCATTTTAATCGTATTTGTTTCTAAAAACCCATTTTACTCTAATAACAGAAGTTTCCTTAGGTTTTTCAACCAAGGTCTAAACTTGATTCCTTACGAATTCATTGAGTTCATCTTGCATAGAATTTATCATATATTCATCACAAAAGGATACTTCAGAAGTCTTTGGTTCAAATTGGGAAAGAAATGAAATATGTTCAACTTCATTTTTTAAATAACTTATTGTTCTTACTGGTTGATTAACATTTCCAATGATATTATCATTGAGATGATTCCTAAGTAACAACTGACTTGGATTTTGAAAAACCTGTTCATCAACATAGGGTAGAAAATATTCAGGGGTAAATGTTTCAGAAACATTTTCTTGAACATTATCCTTTTATGAAAGATATTCTATCAAAGGTTGGTGATCAGTTTTAGAAAACACATCTGAATATGTAGGTTGTTTGAAAAAAAAGGATCATTTTCATCAAAATTAACATGTATTGTTTCTTCCACAGTGTAAGTGATTTTATTAAAAAGTCTATATGCCTTAGAGTTAGTAGAGTTACCTAATAAAATACCTTCATCGGATTTGGGTGCAAATTTATGTAAGTTATCCTTGGTATTCCAGATAAATACTTTGCAACCAAAAACTTTGAAGTAAGAAACTTTTGGTTTTCGGCCAGTCCATAACTCATAAAATGTTTTTTAAGAAACGGTCTTATTGAAACTCGATTTATAGTATAACAAGAAGTACTTAAAGCTTCGGGCAACAAATGCATGATTATATAATATTCGCTCAACATAGTTCTTGTCATCTCTTGAAGAATGCGATTTTTTTACAACACCATTTTGTTGAGGAGTTCATGGAGCTGATAAGTTGTGAGTAATACCTTTTTTACTACAAAAGGTTTCAAAATCAGAATTTTCAAATTCTCCACCATGATCACTATGAATAGTTATCAACAGTAGGTTTTTCTCCCTTTTAACCTGAGCTCTAAAGATTTTGAAATAAGAAAAAGTTTCATATTTCTTTGCGAGAAAATAGACCCAAGTAAATCTAGTGTAGTCATCAACTAGGACAAACACAAAGTATTTGCCTAAAATACTTCCAGTTTTTGTTGGACCAAATAAATACATGTGAACTAAATATAATTCATTAGAAGTTTTAACTTCACTTATGGATTTAATGCTAGATTTATGTTTCTTGTCATATTGACAAGGATCACAGACTTTCGAAGAATCAAAATTAAGTTCCGTTAGATCCTGAACAAGTTCTTTCTTAGAAAGACTACTTAGATTCCTTAAATTACAGTGTCCTGGTATCCTATTCCAAAGTCGTGATTGATCTTAAAATGCACTAAGGCAAGGTAGATCTTGACTTCTAAGTTCATCTAGGTTTAAGGTGTACACATTCTCATTCCAAAGGGCAGAGAAAATGAACTCATCCTGGGAATTCTGTACAAAAAAATTATCATTTCTAAAATTCACAAGGTAACCTTCATCACATTTTTAACTTATGATTATGAGGTTGTTCCTAAGGCCTTTTACAAAACGAACATTTGAAATAACAGCTTTACCAAGAATAATAATGTTACCAATACCGACTATTTATATTTGAGAGTTATCACCAAAAGTTACCTTTCCACCTTTTGTTTTTAAAATATTCTTGAAATAGTCTTTGTTACCAGTCATGTACTGGGAACATCCACTATCCATGTACCATAGGTTGTTGGTACGTCCTTCATTCTCCTAAAAAAGAAAGAGTTAGATCTTCGAAATCCAAATTTGCTTGGATCTGAAATTATTAGATAATAAGAGCTTGGGTAACCATATTTGTTTGAATAAATAAGCTTTATGAAACCCAAGGGATTGAACTCTATTTAAAGATTAGTTTTTCTTCAAATGCCCACCACTTTGGCATTTAGTATAAAAAGGGGCTCTAGAAGGAACAAAATAATTATTTTTAAAAATGGGTTTTTCATGAGAATAACCTAAACCCTGAATATTACCATGAGGTCAGATCTGGGAATACATCTTGTCAAAATTTTCCATACCAGAAGTTAATTTTGCAAGAAGTTTCTTCAAGTAAAATGTCTCATATTTTAGTCTTAGGACTAAATTTTTATCCATCAAGAATAATAGATTTAGAGTTAAGTTTATCCACTAAAACATCTTTTTTTAAATAAGATTTTTAAGATCCTTAAAAAGTTTATTCTTCTTAGAATTAACTTATTCAAGTTTCTTAGAAATATTTTCTAAAAAAACATTTTTCTCATCAAGATATTTTGAAATATCTAATTTTTTTTTGTCAAAATAGATTCTATATAATTTTCTTTATCAAGTTTCTTAGAAACTTTACAATTTATTTTCTCAAGAAACATAGAAAATCTAGAAACTTCCTCATAGATCATTAACATTATCTGGTGAAGAAGATTCTTCATCTGAAGAAAAACCTTTATCTAGAAAATTTTCACTTAAAGACATATTGGTTAAGGATTCAACAGTTCGTACCTTAGCCATAAAACAATGATTTTGAAATAGAGCTCTGGCTATTAGACCAATATTATTTTTCCTAGAAGATTCATATTCTGAAGATTCATCATAATAATCTCCACCACTGGAACTCCAAGTGTCATTGGAATTCAATACATTCTTATACTTTGATCTGTAGAGCTTCTTCTTGTTTCTTTCAGAATTTCTGCCTTTCTTGTCTTTCTTTTTAATCAAGGGACAATTAGGCCTGATATGACCAGTTCTTCTACATTCATTGCATGTCACTTATCCATATTTTTTATCTTTTCCATCTTTCTTCTTGTATCTATATTGAAAGTTATTCTACCCAACAATATTTTTCATCTTCCGAGCAAGATTTTCCAACTCATTTTCTAAAGCTCCACTTTCACTAGATTCAGATTGAACAACAACCTTCTTAGCTTTAGATCTTGTAATCCTCTTAGGAGTCTTGTATTTCATATAATTTGATGTATTTGTAAAAGAAACTCCTCCATTTACATTCTTCTTCTAAATATTATTAGCATCTATCTTCGTTCTAGTTTCATGTTGAAGAAGAGTTCCAAACAGTTCATCAAGAGAAATATGAGTAACTTTACTATTCTCATCTATAGCAGTCCTCTTGGATTCTCATTCGTTAGGCATGATGTCAATAATCTTGTCTACATGATCTTCATCATCCAAACCTTTCTCACCCATAAACTGTAAGCGATTCACGATAGTTATAAACCTTTGCTAAACTTTGCTTATTGGTTCTCCATGAGGAAAGTTAAAGCCATGGTATTCAGCTCTCAACATAACTCTTCTTGTCTCCATAACTTTAGAAGTTCCAAAATGTGTAACTTCAAGTTTCTTCCAGATACTATTTTCAACTTCACATGAAGATATTTGACTATAGATGTTCCTAGTCCTGGTACATAGCAATGTATTTCTGACTCTGAAATTTTCTTGGTATTCTGATATTTCCTGATTAGTAAAAGTTCTCAGTTCCTTATCAAGAATCTTATAGTCTCCTGTCAACATCTGGTAGTTATTAACTCCAGTGTTTATAATGAATGTCTTCATCCTGTATCTCCAATACTCATAATCATTTCCATAAAAAAATATGAGGTATGATAGGATTTAGATTGTCTAGAGATCCAACATGAATGCCTTCCATACTAAAAATAATTTCATTCCACGAAACTTATTAGTAGTAACGGTTTAAAATAAAATATGAAGAACTTAAAAAAAGGAAAATTTGAGCAAGAAAACTTATATGTGGATATAAGTATTTTAGAGAACTTCCTCTGATACCAATTGTAGCATTGGTTCAGAGTCTGAGGTATCCAACCTCTGATACCAATTGTAGGATCGAATATGTAAAAATAAGATGCTCAATATACAAGAGGGGGGAGGGGAGTGAATTGTATACTTTAAAAAATTCCGTTGGAACTTTTAAGGTTGAGTTTAACAAGGTTAAACAAACATTCACAATACCTCTTAGAAAAAATTTTTCTAATTTCTTAAAAGAATGATTCTATCTTAAAGCATATAGAATCTGTAATATAATCAGAGTAATGTAATTACAAAGTATAACAAATTTATACTTTCTAACTATAACAAAGTTACAAATACAGCGTAATTAAAACAACTTGAAATAGGAATCAAGTAATAAAGGGATTCTTTTAACCCAAAGAGAAGGGTATCCAACAACCTTGGATAAAGGTTTCTTGATTTATACTTTCAAGAATGTCTATCGTACCCAAACCTAGGTAAGCCCTCAATCTGAAGATTGGTATCTATCTTGCTATCCCCGCAAGCCCTCTATTTAGAAGGAAATCGGAACCTCTATCTTCCAAACCCAGAATCCCACGATCAGCATGATCAGAGTCTGCACTAAGAAAGTCTGAACAAGTTGTTCACGCCTGAACAAGTTGTTCACAACATTCGCACGATGCACTTAGATTTGTAAGAGCCTCTCTCTCTAGAAATCACTTCACAAGCTTGTTCACTGTCAAGTACTTTTCTCATTCAAATGATCTTGTATTTATAGGTAAAACTTCCCAATGGTCGGCTCCTTTCCAACAGTCATATTTTCCTTAAATTTCAGATGGACCTAGACACGTGGAAAACATACAACGGTTAGTTTGTAACAGATTGTACGACAACATTCCAAGTAACAGAAACAATGTTAATTTAAAGATAAATGTTAGGTATAAGAAATCATGGAATCCAATATCATTGGAAGGATATATTCGGCAACTCTAACATTATCAAGAAAAAGTAATCTTAAGAAATCAGAAACACTGATTCTTAGAAATAACATTCTCAAGAAAAAAGAATCATAAAATCAGAGTCACATATACACTGGATTCGTTATCATGAATATCAACATCATATATACACCATATTTGGTATTGTAAATTGGTATCACATATACATCGGAATCGGTATTGAAAATCGACATCATATATACACCGGATTCGGTATTGAAAATCAGTATCATATATACACTGGAATGAGTATTGAAAATCGGTATCACATATACACCGAAATTAGAATCATAAAAACTGAATCATATATTCATCGGATTCGGAATCATAAAAACTGAATCATATATACACTGGATTCAGAATCATAAAAACTGAATCATATCTACACCGGATTCAGAATCATAAAAACTGGATGACAAATCGTAATGACAGATCTGTATGTATAACAGAATGGAAAATTGGAATTACAGATCTGTAAGTCTAAAAAAGTGGAAAAACGTAATGATATATCTATAAGTATAATGGAATGACAATTCCAGATCTTAATAAAAAATATAGAACTTAAAAATATTCAGAACATAGAAAATGTGTTTGTGATTTTCAAAACCTAAAACCATAAGGAATGGATAAGTCATAAGATATCCTTATTTACTCAACATCATTGATTATGAAAATAATATGAGTTGGCCACTTCCCAACAGGCACTTCCCCATTGTTCAGAGCCTTAATTTAAATAAAATTATACCAATTGTGTTGATTTGAGCACTATAGGAACATAGGATATTGTGTTACTATATTACATTAAGATATCATTTTGATATGTGGTTTTTGATAGTGTATATTCCATGTAATTGTGCTTTAATATATAGTTAAATAATTCATCTACTCCGTGGATTTAGTGTTTATTCTCAAACAATGTAAATCATTATTCTTATTTTATTATTCTTGTTCTTCTTATATGTTTTCCCCATTTTACTCTATTTTGGAATCATTCATTTTATAAGTACCCAATGGCCTCCTGGATTATTGTACTAAACATGGCAATTTTTATATATTATTAGTAAAACATTTGTAATTAAATTCATTATTTTATTATTCCAAGGGTCATTCAAAAGGGAATTCATCTCTAAAATATTTTAATTTCCCTCTCTAACTTATTTTGATGATTTATTAATCATTTCTATATGGATTATTGATCTTTCCTTAGTGTTTGAATTTCAATGGTAATATCATGGAATTTCCTATCATTTTTTGTGAAATTATAAGTTATTTTATTAATTCTATTTTCTAATATTATTGTACCCTTATAGTTCAATGGGACTATTGATTTCTTATTATTGAGGAATTGATATTTATTTTCTCTAGGTTATTTGTTTTCTAATAAAGATACAAGTGGCCTATATTATTATTTAGAAATGAATTGAGTGATTATATATAAATTTTGGACTATTTTCATGATTTAATGGTGTGTGTATACCCAATGTGATTATAATCAAAGTAGAATTTAATTAAAATTATTTTTTATAATTTTTTTATAGTTAAATACATATTATATTTGTGATTCATGTATAGAATTTTGAATTAAATAATTTTTTTAAATTAATGTGAGAATTGGTGGATAAAATTATGATCTTGATGTTATCATTATTAAATAAAAAAATACCAATTTTTTAATGTTTAAAATTAATGGATTATGGTTTTTTATTATTATCAATATGACCCGACACACTAAGACCCCACCTGGGCTGATAATAAGCTATGCCTGAAACCACAAGCCCGCCTCAAGTAGGATATGGGTTAGCAACTAGTACCAAGAAGGAATAAACACTTGGGATGCCTTAGAATATACCAACATATAAAAAATATGTGTCCCCAATTCACAATAAGAAACCAATAAGCACAATCAATATATATATATATATAATCTATATAAAAAATACAGTAATGAGACCTCAATCATATATAATTATACAAGGAAAAACACCAAAGGTAATAATATGATAGGATAACAAAATCGAGTAAAACAAGAATAAAATTGGGAAAGAACCTCCATGTTATATGACAACATAGGAATAGAACATAAAAAGCAACCCCATCCTCTATGAATCATTATTCTCTACAATGGGTTATCTCTACAATCATTACTAGATCTATTTCCATCAATTTCATAAAAAACTGGTTATCATTTTCATAGACACACCTAGTATGGGCACATGGACTACGTAGAGGTGGGTATAAATATACCCAATAATATTAGTAAAAAAAATTTAATGATAAATTTTTAAGTCGACTCGAAAAATAAAAAATAGGAGGTAGGTAACAGATAAATCCATATATATTCAAAGGACTAGACAAACATGGATTCTAGATAAATCTAGTCTTTAGAAATTATCTCCATGAAGGTTTGTATCTCTTATGAAACTAGAGGTACCCAATATATCAAAAGTCACATAAAACCCAAATATATTATCCCAATTCTAAGTCATATATCCAAAGCCCCCAAGTTTTCCTACTAGTTCACAGGTTATATAACATATTTATTAAACCATATAAAAACAACCGAAACATTATAACCTCCAATATATCAATCGGTAATTATATTGAATATTCGTGCCTTGTTGATCTATCCACGTCAAACAAGTTGCTTTTGATCCCAATGGAGGATCCCTACCTCATCATATTATGTAGACATTAGTTAAGTGGGTTACTGAATATGGATTTTTTTGATACTCACCACATCTTATCAATGGGTTAAAAACTTCTCTGACTGTACAAAGGGATCATTCCCTAGAACTATTAAGTTCCTAACTGGGTTACTGAGGCATTTTCTTCTCCAACTACATTTTCAAACATCTTGACAATTGTAGCTATAAAACTGAACCTAAAATGATATAAATAACTTAGATAAAATATTTATATAATGAATAGATATATAACATCATGTTCTACATGAGAAAACAAATCAATTAGACAATTCATGTGTCCTATTATGACACCCAAATGAGAAGATTTTAAAATCACCAAGGAGGGTATAATACCTGGAAAACATTGGTCAATACATGTCATATAAGCCTGTATAGTAATAGAGTGTATGATTTTGTAGTACATCTCTTGTTGATTCTACCTACACATCCTATTGAGTAAGGAAAAAGGTTTATAAGAATCATTTTTTCCTTCTAGTCAGGTATTACACTTACACATCAAGCCATCACATCTTGGTACACTACATGTAATTATGTGTACATAGAGAGTATTCAAATATTTTTTTCATGTGGGGTTGAAATACACCCACATTTCTAGAATAAATACATTGTGTGTGGAATCTATGTTCCACTTAGGTACGTATATCCATAATTGCTCGAAACATGTATCTGATACACACAATGTGTATTTTTTTTCACATTATGTTTCGGGATAGATGTTTAGCACTAAGTTTTCTCCAATACATGCTCAATGTATACAGAGAAAAAATATCATGTCATTATTTCCAGGTTATATCAAAATTTTAATATTTACAATGCGGTGTGTGTGGTTTTCTGGTTAGTCAACATATAGATCAAGTACATTATCAAGTTATGCAGCTTAAAATACACAGTACATGACCAAAATTCATACACCATGTAATATTTATAATCTATAGAATCTCAAGTCACTATGGACTACAATATACATGGATTTTCACCTAGTTTAATACATTCCATGTAGTAAAAAATTTCTAACTTGATCATATTTTTCAATTTTCACTACTATTTCCATTGATTTTACGATTAACACATCGTAGATGCATGTTACACACTTAATTTTGTTATTGATCAGTCCTCACAACCCACCTCACTAGAGTTCTTATTAATCTATTAACATTTCCCTAATGATCCCCCCTTAAAAATTATCAATTGGACCAACTGATACCTCAATGGAATCTTATCAGATTCCCTTTGTGTCACTTGATAATTGAACCTCCAACCATTTCAAAGGCCAAAAGAGAACATATTTCCCAAAGAAGGGAGGGAGGAAGATGATAATAAATGGAGATACTTTTTATAGTTGATGGTCAACCAATATTTATATCCATTTCTCTATGATTATGAAGTTGTTTAAAATAATAATAATTCAAAAATGTATTAAAAATATAAAACCAAAATTTTAATGTATATAATACCAATTGATCTTCTTTGATCAATGAATATAATATTTAATCCCACAAATTATATTCATTTGTTATTTATATTTAATATGATTAATGCAACATAAAATTTAAAGGAATATTATTTAACCATGGAACACAAAAAATCTATTATTGTAAACTTATAAACATAATTAATTCTCGATATTCCAAGGATTATAAGTTAACTTTCTGTATAAAATTAATCCTTGTGTAATTCATGATCAAATTTTTTATAAATATTCAAATGATATTTATAAAAGGTTTCTTATGATGTTTCTACCATTAAAATTATGGTGATTCTAACACGAGGGGAATAAAATTTATTTTCATGATAAATGAATAATAAAAAACAACAAATTCCAACATCATAGTGATCAAGTTAAAGATTCAATTTAATTTTATCCTCCATGTGATCTAATAATCGTTATTAAAAATACACTAAAATAGATTATCCTTACAACACCACCAATGACTAATCCTTTGTTATTTTCTATGCCAAGTTATTTATGGTAAAACCACCAGGTCATCTTTTATTTTAATTAAATACTAGAAATAGAATGGAATAGGTCCCATGAACCGAGCACAAAGCATATTCCTTACAAAGAAAAACCCCCCATTCAAGAAAAACACACATTTTTAATTTTTTTATATGGTCATACATTAATGAGATAACAACATTCATTCACACATGATGAATATTCTTTTAATAAATAATAAATAATACTTAAAATCCAATTAGCTTAAAATTAAAATATAATTAAACCTTAGAATAATCACTCCATATGATACTCAATAGAACTGTCATAAAATTTTTATAAGATCATCCATTTGGTTAAATTTACTATTTTTACCTTTAAGGAACATTGGCCTTATAAAGTCAAAAATAAATTGACTCTCACTTGAGAAAAATTAAAATCACTACATCCTCCCATCCATTAAACAATTTTAACCTCAAAAGGGAAAATGTAGGTTCTGGGCGCACTGGATATGCATGGACGGGTGTACCCAACTTTGATTTTATCATTAACAATGATCAATCATAGATCCTGCACGATGATTAAAAGATGGATCTTTGGAATATAATGAAGAATTAAAAAGAAAATAGGGAATTCCTAGAACCATATATAGGATCCTCATATGTTGGTAATAATTAATTTAATTAAAAGACAAGAATTACCTTGATGTAATTCTTTCTCCATTGATGCATTAGGTCATGATCCAATGTGATCAATCATTGCATCGGAGAATCCATGTATAGGCCTCCTCTAGCAGTTTTCCAGATGTTCTCCACGTATCTTCGGACATCACCGAAGGGATATCTGAGTGCTAGCATAGAAGAGACGTCGCTTTCGATGTCCGCCTTTGATCACCTTAAGAGCCTCTTCTAAAGTGCTCTCCATGATCCAGGGGAGGAAGATCACTCTCATAACACATGAACATTATTGGAAGAAATGAATTATCTCTATGCTTGAGAGATTTATCTAAATCCATTGTGCACAACCACAACGAATTTATAGCTTAATGAGAATAATTTAATTATGATTTATATTACTTATAATAATTAAAATAATTAAATAATTACCCATGTTCATTTATTCATTTGATTTAATTATTAGTAAGACCCCATTTATAATAATATCATTGGACAATTATTATTACTTTTCATGCACCCAGCGAATTACACCTAATATTATTTAATTAAATAAATTATATTATTTCTCACAAATTCCCAGAAAAACTACATTACGTGTATATATTAATATACATAGTCCGTACTTTTTTTCATTTTTCATTATTTCCTCCACAACATTTATTAGACCATGAAACGTGACTATTTATTTCTTAAATAAATATCACTGCATTATTCACTGATAAATATATTATTCTACCCAGATTATATTCTCTCTAATAAATAGTGTTTAACTAAAAAATATCAGACATCCTTGAATAATTATTAAACAAAAATCGAGAATAATATTTATTCAACTTGTTAAATGAATATTTAACTTAGAAACTTGGATACACATAGTGTCTGACCCTTTAGGACTCTTTCTTAGTGGCATTAGGTGGAGCCTGCCTGAAGTCCATGGTTAGAAACATGAAACAAACCAAGGAACCCATAAAGAAATAAGTTAACACCTTAATGATGTGTCACCTTGTAAAAATGATTACTGTGTAATGTAATACCATTGTAATGATATCTCAAATCAAGAAGGTTTCATACTGGTGTTATCAATCCATGTGCTTGATTTATCTTTTTGTGTCCTCTTAGAATTGAACTTGCTCATTCCTTACCATGACCATAGATTTATTTAGGCTATATCAATTCCATAAAAGGGACTGAGATATCAACTTCCATTATGGAACATAAGGGACAAATTCTTTCTCACATTATCTATTAATGCATTATTACTCATGATGCAACCAATATATCCTACCTCGCTGTGAATAGTGTGTCATCATAGTTTTCATCAATATATATAAGTGCACGAGTTGAAATAACCATTAATAATAATCTTAAAGTGTAAGGACCAGTACACATGTCTGTTGATAGAAACATCCTATGACACTATGAAATGTGGATTTCCTACTAGTGGGTCACATTATCATAATATCATCCTGGATATTACTAAGGGATCACACCATGAAAAGTTGCCTCAAATTTTATGAATCCCCACCGCTAATGGAATGTATTATTTGTGTCCCTCAAATAACATCATCTGTCCATAGAACATATATTAAAGAATGGTGTTATGGAACTTCCGGGTTCTCATAATAGTATGGATTCACTATAACCCTTTAGTGAAACAACTATCTTTAGGACATTATCACGTGCATTGTCACATAAAATAAAAATCAAGACGTGATAAGGTATTTATTAATATTCAAATACATGAATACAAGTTTATCATAAATTAAAAAGTAGTTGGTCCCCGTCCACCAACTCTAATAGACTCCCACTTAAACAAGAGCCAACTGCTAACAACCTTTAACCCGCAAGCTCTCACATGATATTCATGATTATATTGAGATAATCCTTTAGACCTGGGGTCCACCAAATTCTTTTCCATGGACACTCTAATCACTACAACATCAACCCTTTTATAAAAATACCCTCAAGACGTGATACATATAGAGAATGTTATTTGTCTGTTGATGTGACCTTGGCTATTTTACAAGAGATACCACTATAGTATTATCACAATAGAATGTGATAGGGTATCTACTTATAGGATCAAAAAAAATACCCTAGACATAGTTCTGAATCTAAAAGTTTTCCTAGGCTTCATCCGATGTAGCTATATATTCAGACTCCGCTTTAGAATCAGTGATAACTAACTGTTTTGAACTCTTCTGGCTCATAGCTCCTCCGTTGAGACAGAAAACATAACTTCATTGAAACTTCAAATTATTCTGATCTGTCTGAAAACCAGCATCAACATACCCTCTGATGATAATATCCTTTTCTCCTCCATACACCAGGAAAATATCCTTAGTTCTTCTCAGATACTTATTGATTGTCTTCACAAAAATCCTGTGTTGTTCTATTGGATTTTATTGATATCTTCCAACCATTCTCAGTGCATAGGCTTCATCAAGACTGGTACATGACATGGAATACATGATGTATCATATAGCCGATGCTTAAGGGATCTTACTCATCATATCTTTCGCCAGTTGTGTCTGAGGACACATTCTCTTAGAAAGATGTAGGCCATGTTACATTGGAACCAATCCCCTCATATAGTGTTCCATACTAAATCTCTTTAGTATCCAGTCAATGTATGTACCCTGACATAGTCTAAAAAGTCTCTTGGATCTATCATGAATGATCTTGATCTATAGAATATAGGATGCTTCACCTAAGTACTTCATGGAGATTCACGAATTCAACCAGTCCTTAAATGACTGTAGGACTGGTAAATCCTTTCCAATAAGAAATATATCATCAACATATACTACTAGGATAGTGACCACACTCCCATTAAACCACTTATAAACACATGGATCACATTCATTATTAATGAAACCAAATTCCTTTATGGCTTCACAAAATCAAATTTTCCATGACCTGGATGCTTGATTTAATCAATAAATGGATTTTTGAAACTTGCAAACCTGTTTGGCTTCTCCTGGTTTCACTAACCCTTCTAGTTGTGTCATATATACATATTCCTATAGAAAGTATGATTCTTATGGATTTAAAAATGGGAACTGGTGATAAGGTTTCATCATCCTTAATTCCTTGACATTTTTTTGAATCCTTCAACCATTGTCCTTGCTTTATAGGTGCAAACTTGACCATCCATGTCCATATTTATCTTGAACACCCATTTGAATCCAATAATATTTACATCAACTAGATCATCGACCAGAACCCAGACTTGGTTCTAATATATAGAATCCATTTAAGAATTCATATCTTCTATCCAATTTGAAACTTCTGAGCTCTCTACTGATTCCTTGTCTAATAGAGGTTTAACACTGTCGAATAATAATGATTCACCATCCTCAGTGACTAGGAAACGAAATCTCTATGGCTTTCTTACCTCTCTTGAGCTCCTATGCAGTACTTGTGTTTCTGGAACCTCTTCCATAGGGACCTATGGAACTTGTTCCTATACCAAATCATGTGTATCTTGATCATCATCTTCATCGAAGTCAATCATTATCCCACTATATTTTTTGAGGATGTGATCCCTCTAAAAAATATAGCTTGTCTAGGGACAATTACTTTCTTATCTGAATGGTTATATAGAAAGTATCCTTTCATTTCATTACGATATCTTATAAAGATAAAACTTGTTCCCCATGGTTCTAGTTTGTTGTCTGCAAATTCCTCAACAAACGCCTTGCATCCCCATATACATGTGTATAGAAAAATGGGGTTTTACCATTCTATAACTCAGAGGGAATTCCATTTTCCTCCTTAGTTGGTACTTAGTTTAATGTGTATGCTACTATTTTTAATTCATATCCCTAAAAGGATAATGGAATATCGTCATGACTCATCATCGACCTCACCATGTCCAATAAGGTGTGGTTCCTCCTTTCACTAATAATATTCCACCGTGTTGTTTGAGGAGGAGTGATTTGAGATAGATTCTCAGACTCTTATAAAAGGTCGATGAACTCTTAGTTTAGATATTCTCCACCTCGATCCGATCAAAGATTCTCTATTTTCTTACCAAGATAATTCTCTAATTCATTCTTGAATTCTTTAAATTTCTCCAAGGACTCTGACTAACACCTCATTAAGTAGATATTTCCATATCTACACAAATAATCAGTAAACATAGTGATGTAAGAATATATACCTCTAGCTTCTGATGGAAATGGTACACACACATATCTGTGTACCAATCCTAGAATCTCTATGGACCTTTCACCCAATCCACCAAAAGGCGACTTGGTCATTTTACCTTATAAACAAGAGTGAAATCTATCATGTGGTTTTATCCCAGTATAGTCTAAATAACCATCTTGGCATAACTTTTTCAAGTGCTTCTCATTTACATGACCGAGACGGTGATGCAAAAACTGGGTGTTGTATTAGTCATGTGAGTTTATTTCATTATTGATTTCCAACACATGGTTTTCATAATATAATACATACAAACCATTATTTAAATGCGTCATACCATAAAATAAATTGTTCTTATAAAAGAAACAACCCTGATCTCTAAACATGAAAATAAATCCATCCATATCCAAACATGATACAAAAATTATGTTCTTGGTAACACTAGGTACAAAATAATAGTTATGTAAAACCAAAAGCATCCTAGTTGGAAATGGGTGATAGAAATTTCAAATGGCCAATGCAACCATCCTCATTCCAATGGAAGCTCAAATATCCACCTCTCCTTTGGAAATATTTCTAAATCTACTTGGTTCTTAAATTTTAATACAGATGTGATCCCCACATATTGTATCAAATTCCTAATGTGTAGAAATGGAAAGATTACACTCGATAACAAATGCACTTTTAGTGTCCCCACACTATTGGTTGCAGTTCCGCTTATAGTGTCCTAGATTGACACATGAAAAACATAATGTATCCCATTCCTTTCCCGGCCTATGGATATTCCCATTTTTATAGGGATAGTGCTCGAGGGATCTAGACCATTTATGAATCCTTGACCCCTTTTACTTCACCTTCCTCTTCCTATTCATCAAAAGGACTGCAGGTGTGTCACTACCCATGTCCTTATCTAACCAGTGTATCAAGGTCATAAGTTTTGATATACTCTTCTCATTGTTTCTCATGTTGTAGTCGACAATAAAGCTATATCAAGTCTTGGGTAGTGATAATAGGATGAGATCTATATGAAAATAATTTGTGAATTAATTTATAAGATGTCTAGGAATTCAATGTATCCAATAAGCTTGAATACATGAGGACCAGCTGTCACAGACTCTCCAAGCACAGTTTTGGACCAAGATTTGGAGATCTCATATCTCTCCCATATCACCATCTCTTGATAGAGATCCTTAAGTTGATAAATCATGCTATATGCGTCCAAGTTTTCATGTTTCTTCATGAGCTCATTAGACGTGCCTGATAGCATGAAAAATTGTATATCTATAGAATCATCCAAATGTTTCATATATAGAGATACTTCCTTGTCACCAGCCTCATTTCCAGGTGCAACTGGAATCAGATCCTCTAGCACATAGAATTTTCTCTTGTGGCGAAGGAAGACTCATAAACGCCTCTTCCATTACAGGAAATTTATGTCGGTGAGAAGGTTTTCCTTCTCGATTATGGTTCACAATTATATGTTGGATGTCATTCTTCTTATCATTTCTACAAATTATGATGTAAAAATATTTAGTAATTTATCATTATAAAACTGAGACAAATAAATAAATTAATACTTATTAGTCTCCCACTATTTTATTGAAATCCAATATCCCTCACCATTGACTTCAGAATATTTTGTTTCTTGAATATTCTATTGGAAATGATCTATATTTACTTTAACGTTACCCCAACTTGGGTTAGTTGAGAAACTTGAATGGTTTTAGGCAGGCATTCCAAATGCCAACTGCATTAATTGCAGCTCTTTGATTTGCTGAGTGGTCTCCCCAATCCTGAAATCCTTTCATTTGGGATTTCCTCAACCTTTGCCTCTTGGTCACACCAAGTCCTACTATGGAAGTCAACCCTTGATGTGAACCAAGTCAAGTCAATCCAAACCCTTGAATTAGAATTCCACGATAATTGAAATCACCATAACTAGGGTTGGTCAAACACTTTGAACTATGGTTCGATTCTAACCAAGATTATGGAAGGCTATAATGACATAATATTTACTAGATGGATTTTTCCTTATACGTAAATTTTGATTTTATTATCTTTTTTACATGATTTTTAATATTAAGTGGGATATACATAAGTGGTTAACCATGTCTCTGATAATATTTATGGATAAGTTGGTCTTATTTTAGTTTTATCTTACATGATTTTATAATTCATTAATTTTGTGATTGTGAAAACACACCCACAATAAATAAACCAGGAAACTGAAAAAAAAAATGGAATGATCATGATCTTGTTATATTGGTTTATTTATCCAGCGTTTAATAAAGTAACCCTGGACCTAGTGGAGAAACACCTTGAACCTTTTGGGTTCGTGTTTAAAGATTTACACATGTCTACCTTTGTATCTCCTTAGATTGTTTTTTCCTCAACTCCTAACATGAGCTACCTCCACTAGTTTGGTAGCTCCAACCATTACATATGCTTTTATCTTGCACATAGGTGAGGGTTAAAATGAGGTTTTACATAAAAAACCCTTGGGAACTGATGCCCTACATATTAATGAGGAGAATTATCACATGAAAACAAATTTAATTTAAATAAATAAATTAAAAGAAACAATACACATATAAAGGTCATAGTCTAGATCATGATCATCCATACATGCAATGACATTTATGCATAAATAAAATTGGTATTCAATTCTTTAATCATTCTTGTTTACGATAAATCACACTCGAATCAATTAATTATTATCTTTAATTTATCAATCCTTTAATCTGGAACCCTTTTCTAAATTTTCGTGAGATTATCATCAATCATAATTTTGAACAAATAAATTAATTTAAAATTTTCTTTGTACGTAACATGTACCTTGGAGGAAACCTGGTTAATTCCCATTAATAACTACCCAATGAGTAGAAATGAACATTACACAGATATTAAATTAAACACAGATATATAAAACACCTATCACATGTTGGAAAAACCTTTATACCTACATTGTGGTACATATCTCAAGGGTTTTTATAATATATAATAACAAAATTTTATAAATCTACGTAATTAGTATGAGAACATGACGTGTAGTTCCAACTACGCGATGTGTACTATCGTTCACCATCCATCCGAAGTACACACCTAGGGATATGGCATGTAGATGTACTTCAGAAATCTTTGGAGTACACGACATGTCCAGTGGGCCACATACAGTGTAGTATCCATGTTACATAGTCTCCGGCTAGTCAAGCTGTGTATGGGGTACATGGTCCAACCCTAACCCAAAGGGGATACATCTTATGTCTAGTGGGCCACATAGCGTGTAATCCAAAAACCATGTTCCACCTGTTCCTGGTCAAAACATGGAGTCATAAAGACTCAGATAAACTCCAAAAGATGTCTTAGTTTGGAAACCAGTCCCGATGCATTGAACATTGACTACACAACATGTGAGTCAGAATACACATCACGTGTTCTGGTGTTATATGTCCATGAACCTTAGGCACCTTCGGATGGCATCATCTATTTTTATTTTAATCCAAATTAATAGACAGGATCATTTCAGTAAGGTGAATGAGAAACGAAAGAGGAGGAATATATCTTGAGATTTAGATATACTGAACGATTAACTTGAATTGAAATAACTAAATTATTGAATGTGTAAATACTCAATGAAAAAACAAATAATTATAATCAATGATATGATTGCTCTGATACCACTTGTAGGATCCGTGCGTATTGAAAGTGCATGGAAGAGTGTACCCAACATTGATTTTACCACTAAAACCAATCGATCCAAGATCTATCATGATGATAAAATGTTGGATCTTTGGAATAGAATGGAGAATAAAAAACGAAAGAGGGAAGTCCTGAAACCATAGAGAGGATCATCATATGTTGGTTAAAATTAATATAATTAAAATACAAGAATTACCATGATGTAATTATCTCTCCGTTGATGCATCTTGTTACGATCCAATGTGATCCGTTGTTGCATTGCAGAATCCAAGTGTAGGCTTCTGATAGCCTTGATCCACACATTCTTCACATTTATGAAGGTTCTGGGTGCAACATACACGTGGTTGGGTTGGAACCCAACTTTTATTTTTACCATGATTGATGATTATTATGGGATCAATACGACAATGAACACTAGCCTCCATGGAATAGAATCAAATTTTTAGATAAATAAGGAAGAGGCCCGAAACCTTTAGAGAGTATCTTTCACATTATGTTTATAATTAATTTAATTAATTTCATAAAGAAAATGATACCTGGATATTTGGTATTTTCTTCGTTGATGATGTTGATCATCCAGAATGACCCTTCCAGATTATCTTGTTTCACTTCCAAGGATCCAAACTAGAATCCCCCTTGTAGTGATCCACACATGCTCTAATGGCCTCCAATCAACACTGCTCGTTCTTCGGGCGCTAGTGTAGCAAAGAAAGTACATTGTGTCGGTCATTCATGATCGCTTGTTCTTCGGCCTTGAATAATGTCACTCGTTCATGAGAGGGGAGGGAAGAGGATTTGAGAGAGAAATTGTTTAGCTAAACAATTCCCAATTCACCGGGTGTGTGGTTTGGTGTGTTCTTTATGGAAAAATAGACGTACTTGTCTATTTATAATAATAGAACTTCAATTACAATATTTAATAGCATAACAATAATTAAATACACTCATGAAATTAGATAAAACCCATGCTCATAATAATAATAATACCGCGTCATTATTTATACATCACCAACTTGTGAAAAACAGAATTATGAATAAAATTCCACGTCACAAAATAATATCAGATTCATTATTATTTTAACTTTTTCCAACTAATAATTATTTTTAATCTTGCAAATAATTATTTTATTACCAGACCGGCCTTGGTTCGCTTGAACTCCACTTCCATTTATTGAACACCTGAATAAATAAATAAAAAATTTATTCTATTAAATAAATATTTTAATTTCAAACAAGTAAATAAATATTTATTAAAAGTTTAATAAAATAAATAAATATAATTTATTTAATTTATGCAATCATCTTAACCTGAATAAAATTATTACATGGTCTTGAGAATAATATTTACTTCATTAATTAATTTAAAATAGAATTTAACAAAGACCACCAAAAACACTTAGTGTGTGACCCTCTAGGATTCTTTCTCATTGGAATTTGATAGGCTTTCATAAAGTCCAAGAGTAAAATCTAGAAATGGGTCAAGTCACCCACGAGAAAGAATGTAAAGTCACCAAAACGACATCCACAAACAAACGCTCACTGTGTAATATAATCCCTTTGTCTCAATATCTCATCAAGCAGGTTTCATGACAGTGTCATCAACCATTATTCTTGATATGCAGTTCTTTGACTACCTAAAATAAACTCATCATTACACTATGTCCATAGAATTTCGTGTGAAGGTTATATTTCAATCAAAGTGATGAGATATCAGCTTCTATAAATGGAAGGGACAAATCCTTCCTTGACATATCTATTAATATCATGTCACTCGTGACACACCCAACATACCCTACTTCCCGCCAACTTTATGCATGATAGTTTTCGTTAGTAAATCAAATTGCGTGAGTCATGACACATAATAATTATAATCTTAAAGTCAAAATATCATTACACATGCTCGTAGATAGAAATATCCAATGAAAACCAAACATGCAAAATTCCTACGGGTGGATCTATTCTCATAATCTCCTATCTTAGAGATTACTAAGTGAGAACTACATGAGAAGAAGTCTCATCTTCTTACAAGTACTCACACCTGATGGTCTACATGCTATGTGTGTCATCATAGCATTTCATCCAACCATATAATTGTATTTAATAATATTGTTATATCATTTCAAGTTTCTAATCATAGCGGGGAACTACCATGACCTTATCAATGCAACAAATACTCTAGGACATTATTACATCATAGTATTGAAGAAAAATAAAAAATATGTAATAATATGTTTAATATTTAAATACTTTAACTGTCCATGTAATCAAAGAAAAACCTGTTGCTTCTAGGACACCGAATCTTAAAAACTCCCACTTGGACTAGAGCCAACAGCCTACAACTTTTAGTTCGCTAGAACTCACAAGGTGATCATGTTTCTGTTGAGTCAAGGATTTAGTTAAAGGGTCCTCCGCATTGTCTTCCATAGAAATACAACTCACTGCAACTTCAACTCTTTGAGAAAAATCTCTCAAGAGATGATACTTCTGATACATGTGCTTCATCCACTGATATGACCTTGTATCTTTTGTGAGAGTCACCGCTGTAATATTATCACTATACAATGTGATGGGATCTTTACTGCTAGGTATCACATGTAGGTCCTACAAGAATATTCTAATCCAAACTGCTTCTTTACCTTCGTTAGAAGCTGTGATATACTCGGACTCTACTGTAGAATCTACGGACACACTTGGATTTGAGATCTTCCAGCTCAGTGCACCTCCATTCAAAGTGAAGATGTATCCTATTTGTGACTTCATGTCATCTTGATCCGTATGGAAACTAGCATCTGAATATCCTCGAATGACTAGTTCTTTTTCTCCTCCATACACCAAGAACATATACTTAGTACACCTCAGATAATTTAGGATAGTCTTGAATGCCATCCAATGGCGGTGACATGGGTCATCTTGATATCTTCCTACCGCACTCAATGCGTAGGCAACATCCATCCTAGTATATAGCATGGAATACATGACTGACCCAATCACTGATTCATATGGAGTCCTTGACATAATATTTCTTTCCACATGTGCCTGAGGATACATTTTCTTGCAAAGATGAATGCCATGTGATGTTGGCAGCAATCCCATCTTGGATTGTTCCATACTTAATCTATTCAGTATCTTATCATTGTATGTACTTTGACTTAGGCCCAACAATATCTTGGATCTATCATGATGGATCTTGATCCCATGAATACATGCTAACTCTCCCTAGTCCTTCATGGAGAAGCATTGATTCAACAATGCCTTAATAGACTGTAGGACTGATATCTTGTTTCCAATAAGTAATATGTCATCAAAATATACTATTAGGAAAACGAATGCACTCCCACTAAACCATTTGTAGACACAAGGATCAAATTCATTTTGATAAAACCAAATTTTGGTATGGATTCATCAAAATTAATGTTCCATGACCTGGATGCTTTATTTAATACATAAATGGATTTCTGCAACTTGCATACATTATTGGCATCTTTTGGAATCATAAACCCTTCAGGTTGTGTCATTTAGACATCTTCTTAAAGGTACCCATTAAGGAAAGTTATTTTGACGTCCATTTTACAAATCTTATAGTCATGGTAAGGTTCAATGTAAAATATAATTCTGATTGATTTCAACATTCAAACTGGTGAAAATGTTTTGTCATAGTCAATGCCTTGACACTGTTTAAACCGTTTTGCAACCAGTCGTGCCGAATAAGTGCTGACTTGTCCTTCCATGTCCAGTTTATTATTGAATACTCATTTACAACCAACATGCTTTACATCAAATGGAGGATCTACCAAAATCTATACATGGTTTTGGTACATGGAATCCATTTCAGAATTCATGGATTCTTGCCACTTGGAAACATCTATGTCACTTTCTGATTCCCTGTATGTTAGAGGATCATTATTATAAACTAATAATGAGTCTCCATCCTTGGTAACTAGAAAATCATTCCGTTATGGTTCTATAACCTCTCTTGACCTCCTACTCAACTCTTGTGTCTCTGGAACAGTTCATTATTCCACAGTACATTGTGGAATCTATTCCTGTACCAAATCTTGTGTACCTTGAGCCTCAACTTCATCAAAGTCTATCTTGTTCCCACTATCTATTTTAGAGATCTTCTCCCTATCAAGTAATATGAAGTTTCTTTCCACTATAACCTTCTTTTCTGAGGGGTTGTATAGGTAATATCCCCTTTTTTCCTTGGGGTATCCAATAAAGGTACACTTTGTGCCTCTGGGTGCACGTTTGTTACCTGAAGAGGCCTTAACAAATGCATCGCTTCCCCACACATGTAAATTCAATAATATGACTTTCTTTTCAATAAATAAATCATATAGAATACCATTTATCGATTTAGTTGGTACTTGGTTTAATATGTTCACCACTTTTTGTAACACATATCCCCAAAAGGATAATGGAAGATTCACATGAATCATCATTGATCTCACCATGTCCAACAGGGTGTGGTTCCTCCTTTCCCTCACACCATTCCACTGGGGCGTGTTTGGAAGAGTGAGTTGGGATAGGATCCCAAACTCCTATAAGTAATCAATGTAGTCTTGATTAAGATATTCTCCACCTTGGTCTGAGCGGAGTTTCTTAAACTTCTTACCAAGCTAGTTCTCAACTTCATTTTTTATTCTTTAAACTTATCAAAAGTATCTGACTTATATCTCATTAAGTAGATATATCCATATCTAATAAAATCATTAGTAATATTTATGAAGTATGAGTACCCTCCCCTTGCTTCAACTGCAAATGTTCCACACACACCAGTTGGAACTAATTCAAGAAGTTCTTTATCCCTTTTACCTTTTCCACTAAATGGGGCTTTGGTCATTTTTCCTTGTAAACATGCTTGACATACACCAAGTGGTTTTAGTTTGAAAGAATATAAATATCCATATTGATGAAACTTTTTCAATTATTTCTCATTTACATAACCTATCCATTGATGCCAAAGTTGGGTGTTGTATGAGTCATGACAAGTATCTTTGTTATCGATTTACATTACTTGGTTTGTGTAATCCAACACGTAAAGAACATTGTATAAATGTGCCCTACCAAAAAAATGATATATTTGTAAAATAAGAAACATTAATTTCAAAACATCAAAAGAAATCCATCTATATCTAATTTGGATATAGAAATAATGTTTTACTAACAGACGACACATAATACAAACCTTTTAACACCAAGATCACCCCAGTTGGCAATGTGAGGTGGTAGTCCTTGGCAGCTACAACAGCAAGTCTGGATCCATTGTCTACTCGTAGATCTACCTCCCCTTGGTCAATCTTCCTGAATCTACTTGGTTTCTATATTGGGATACCCATGTGAGAAACACAAGCTCTATCTAATACCCAATTTTTAGAAATAGAAAAGTTTCATTCAATAACAAACACACCTAAATCTTCCCCTTTATTCTTAGGTTGGGAGGAGTTCTTCTTCTAGTGGACCTTCTTTCCACATGTGAAAAAACCATCCTAATGTTCCCTTTCTCCCCTTTTATCTTCCTTTTATTGGAAGGTCATGAAGAAGCTTTGGGAGTAAAGCTCTTCGCATTCCCTTTCCTCTTATTCACCATAAAGACAAAAGGATTTTCACACTTCATATCTTTTTCCACTTGGAGAATGAGGATAAGAAGATCAAATAGATACTTATCAATGTTTTTCATATTGAAATTGACCACAATGTTAGAGAGGCTCTAAGGGAGTGATAGAAGAATGAGATCGGTGCCCAGTTCTTCAGGGAGTTTAAACCCTATAACCTCCAGCCGCTCAATGTAGCCAATGAGCTTGACTACATGTGGCCCAGCTGGGGAACCTTCTCCAAGCTTACTCTAAAAGAGTGCCTTAGAGATCTCAAACCTTTCCTGTATTGCTCTCTCCTAGTAAATCCCACAGAGGTTCTCAAGAATTCAATAAGCATCCATGTTTTCATGAGACTACATGATCTCACTAGACATTGATGATATCGTTAAACATTGAACTTCTACCACGTCGTTCATATGTTTCTCATAGACTAGGAAATCCTAATCACTCTCCTCTTCGGCAGGCGGATTAGGTAATGCTGACTCCAGCATGTAATACTTCCATTCATGGAATAGGATAAACCAAAGGCATCTAAACCATTCCTGGAAGTTACTGTCAGTGAGGATGTTGTCTTAATCCAGAATTTATTGTAGGGATAGTGTGGTTGAAGAGATTTTCATTTTTATTCTATAATTAAAAGATCATATTATTAGTACTTTATTGATTACATTTTATGATAAATAATAAATGTTTATTAAGTCTCCCACTATTTTATCAAGTCCCAATATCCATCACCATTGAATTCAGAATGTCTAGTTTCCATGAAATTCTAGTGTCAAGGATCCATATTCCCCTTAGCATAACCCCAAAAATGGTTGGTCAAGATATTAGAGTGTATTTAGGTAGGAAGGTCTTTTCCAACTATGGTATTGCAGCTCATTGATCAGTGGAGTAGATTCCCCAATCTTGAAATCATGACTATGGATTTCCTTAACTCTTGCCTCCAATATTACACCAAGTCTAGCAAGGGATACTCCTCTTGATGTAATATGGTTAAGTCAACCCGAAACCTTTCATAAGGGCTTCATGTATTAAAGTAAGTTTCCTAACAAGGGTTGGTCAAACACTTAGTTTTATTGATTTTTTCCCTTAATCAAGTAACAGAAGTCTTGGTCTGACTAAATATTTTAATTGATGGATTTTTATCTCTTATTAGTGAATTTATTATTATTATTATTATCACATGCTTGTTAATATTAATTGGAACTTACTTAAATGATTAACCATGTCTGGATAATATTTATGCATAAGTATGGTTTATTTTAGTTCTATCTTTCATTCTTGTTTAATTCATTAATTATGTGATCGTGACAGCACATCCATAATGATAAACCCTGAAACCGACAAAAATAAAATAGAGAGACTAATCAGGAGTTTTACTAATGGTTAGTTTATTTAGTAGTGGATAAACTAACCCTGACCTAGGAGAGAAACATCTTGAACCTTTTGGGTTCGTGTTTACAACTTTCAACCCATCCACCTTTGTATCTCCTAGGATTGGTTTCATCTCAGCTCCATCTTGAACCGTATCCAATATTTGGGGAGTTCCATCCATTACATATGAATTTTTTTAACTCACATATAGGTGAGGGGTAAAAAAAGGTTTTTAGATAAAAGAAACCATGGGAACGCATGCCCTACATATTAATGTGGAGAAGTCTCACGTGCCAACATATTTAATTTAAATAAATAAATTAAATGAAACCATCCACATACACAGGTCTTCGTCTAGATCATGATCCTCCATACATGCAATGGTATTTATGCATAAATAAAAATATAATTCAATTCATTAATCGTTATTTTTTTAGATAAATCATGCTCGAATCAATTAATTACCATCTTTAATTAATTATTCAATTTATCTTAAAACCTTTTCTGAATTTCCTTGATATTCTCATCCATCATAATTTTAAACAGATAAATTCATTTAAAATTATGTTTGTACATAACTTATACCTTGGAGGAAACCCGGTGAATTCTTGTTCATAACTACACAATGAGTATAAATGAACATTACAGAGATGTTAAATTAAACACATATATATAAAACACTTATCACATGTTGTGACTCAGCTCTACACCTACACTATAGTACACGTCTCAAGGGTTTGTATAATATAATAACAAATTATAATAAATTTGTGTAATTTGGATGAGTAAACGAAGTGTAGTTCCGACTACATGGGGCATACTATCATTAAACATCCATCTGAAGTACACGCCAGGGGATACTGCCTGTTTATGTGATTTGGAAATCTTCGGGGTATACAACGTGTTCAGTAGGCCACATGTCGTTTAGTATCCGCATTACATAGTTTCCAGCCAGGAAATCCGTGTATGGGGTACACGGTCCAACCCTAACCTGAAGGGACTACATGTCGTGTTTAGTGGAAAACATGGAGTGTAATCTAGAAACCATGTTCCACCTGTTCCTTGTTAACACACAGAGTCATTTAAGACTTAGAAGGATGCCAACACACATCTTGGTTTGTCAAATCGGTCTGATGCATTGAATATTGACTACACGACGTGTACTACCAAATACACACTATGCATTCTGGTGTTGTATGTCTAGGAAGCTTTGGAACCTCTGGATGAGATCCCCTATTTTATTTTAATCAAAATTAAAAGAAAATATCATTTCTATAAGGTGAAAATGAATTGAAAGAGGATGAACATATATAGAGATTTAGATTTTTAGAAAGATTTACTAGAATTGATACCACTAAATTATTAAATGCATAAATCATCAATGAAATATTTAAATAATTATAAACTATGATGTAATCACTCTGACACCACTTGAAGGTTCTGGGCGCAAAGGAAGTGTGGTTGGGTCGGAACCCAACTTTTATTTTTACCATGATCAATGATTATTCCAGGATCAATACGATGATGAACTCCAATCTCCACAGAATAGAATCAAAGATTTAGATAAATAACGAAGAATCCAGAAATCTTTAGAGAGGATCTTGTACATCATGTTTATAATTAATTTAATTAATTTCATAATGAAAATGATACCTGGATATTTAGTATTTTCTTTGTTGATGATGTTGATAGTTCAAAATGATCCTTATGGATTATCTTGTTTCTCTTGAAAGGATCCAAACTACAATCCCTCAAGTCGTGATCCACACATGCTTTGATGGCCTATGATCGACACCGCTCGTTCTCCGGGTGCTAGTGCGGCGAAGCGAGTGTCTTGTGTCAGTCGTTCTTGATTTATTGTTCTTCAGTCTTAAAGAACTTTTCTCATTCTTGAGAGGGGAGGGAAGAGGATTCAATAGAGAAATTTTATAGCTCAATAATTCTCAATTCACTGGGTGTGCGGTTCAGTGTGATCGCTATGGAACAATAGATGTACTTGTCTATTTATCTGCATGGAACTTCAGTTAAAATATGTAATTTCATAATGTAAATTAAAATAAATTCATGAACGTAGAGAAAACCCATGATCACAATGATAATATCGCATCATTATTTATTTTTCACCAACTTGCGCAAGCCAAAATTATGAATAAAATTCTATATCACAAAATAATAGCAACATCATTATTATTTTAACTTGTGCCAACTAATAATTATTTACCGTCTTGAAAATAATTATATTACTACCAGACTGGCCTTGGTCCCCTCGAACTCCACTTCCATTTGTTGAACATCTGAATAAATAAATAAATAAAATATTCTTTTAAATAAATATTTTATTTACAATTTATGAAATGAAAATTTATTAATTGGTCAATAAAATAAATAAATATATTTTATTTAATTTATGTGATCATCTTAACTTGAATAAAATTATTCCATGGTCTTGATAATAATAGTTATTTAATTAATTAAATTCAAATATAATTTAAACAAGACCACCAAAAACACATAGTGAGTGACCCTCTGGGATCATTTCTCATTGGCATTAGGCGAGCTTGCCTAATGTGCAAGAGTACTATCTAGCAATGGGTCAAGGAACCCAAGAGAAAGAATATAATGTTGCAACAATTAAATCCACGTACAAACACTCACTGTGTAATATAATACCTTTGTCTAAATATCTCATCAATAAGGTTTCATGATAGTTTCATCAACCTTTATGCTTGATACGTCATTCTTTGACTACTTGAAATAAACTTGTTGTTACACCATGGCCATGGAATTTTGCGTGATGGTTCTATTTCAATCAAAGGGTTGAGATATCAACATCCATAAATGGAAGGTAAAAATTCTTCCTTGACTTATCCATTTATATCATGTCACTCATGACGCACCCAAGGTACCCTACTTCCCGCCAACTATCTGCGTGATAGTTTTCTTCAGTAAGTCAATGTATGTGAGTCATGACACATATTAATGATAATCAAAAAGTATAAGGATCATTACACACACTCAAAGATAGAAATACTTGATAACACCAAAACATGTGGAATTCATACTTGTATGTCTGTTCTCACAGTCTTATGTCTTAGAGATCACCAAGTGCGTACTTCATGAGAGTAAGTCTCATCTTCTTACGTGTACTCACACATGACGATATGAATGATATGTGTCCCATCATAGTATGTTATCCAACTGTATAACTATATTTAAGAATATTGTTATAGCATTTCAAGGTTCTCATCATAGTAGGGAACCACCATGACATTATCAATGAAACATAGACCCTATGACATTATTATATCATAGTCATGCAGAACAATGAACAATATGTAATAATATGTTTAATATTTAAATGCATTAAATGTCCATGTAATCAAAGTACAACTAGTTAGTTCTTGGACACCAATATTTACAATATCTCTGGATGTCGCCGAAGGGATCTGTGGGTGCTAGCACAAAAGAGCCTTCAATTGTGATGTCTGGCATCGATCACCTTGAGAGCCACTTCCAAAGAACTCTCCATGATCTAGTGGAGGAGGATCTCTCTTGTAAATTGAGAGTATTCTTGGATGAAATTGATTCTCTCTAGTCTTGAGAGCTTTCTCCAGATCTATTGTGCACAATCACAAATAATTTCTAGTTCAATGAGAATAATATAATTGGGATTTATATTACATAGAATAATAAAATAATGAAATAATTACCCAAAGGTATTAATTCATTTCATTTCATTCTTATTAAGACCTCATGTTTAATAATAACTTTTGACTATTTTTGTTACTTTACATGTGCCCAAAAAATTACACCAAATATTATTTAATTAAATAAATATTATTATTTATCCCAAATTTCCAAAAAAACTACACAACACGTATATATTAATATACATAGCGTGTAAATTTTTTCTATTTTTCTTTATTTCTTCCACCACATTTATTAGACAATGAATAATGATTTTTTATTTTTAAAATAAATATGACTAAATTATTTGATAATAAATATATTATTTTCCCATATTATATTCTCTCAAATATCTAGTATCGAAATAAATGTGATAAAAATCCTTGAATAATTATTAAACCACAATTGGGAATAATATTTATTCAACTTGTTAAATGATTATTTAACTGAGATACTTGGATACACTTAGCGTGTGACCCTCTAGGCCTCTTTATCAGTGGAACTAGTTGGATCCTACCTAAAGTCCAAGGTTAGCATCTTGCAACATGCCAAGGCACCCATAGAGAAAGATGTTAACACTGTAATGACGTGTCACCTCCTATGAATGCTTACCATGAAATGTAATCCCTTTGTCATGATATATCGAATCAAGTGGGTTTCATGCTAGTGTCATCAACCCATTTGCTCGATTACTCTTTCTTTGACCTCCCGGAATTGTACATTCCTATTCCTCACCATGTCCATGGATTTATTTAGTCTATATAAATTCCAAAAAAGGGCTAGAGTTATCATATTTCATTGTTGAACAGAAGAGAAAAATCCTTTCTCTCATTATCTATTAATGCATTATTACTCATGACACACCCAACATATCCTACCTCACTACAAACTGGGTGTCATCACAATTTTCATCAATAAATTTAAGTGCATGATTTTCAATACCCATTAATAATAATCTTAAAGTCTAAGGACTAATACACACGTCCGTAGATAGGAACATCCAATGACACTTTGAAATGTGGATTTTCTACTGACAAGTCTCATTCTCATAATATCCTCCTAGACATTACCGAGGGTACACACTATGAGAAGGTGCCTCAAAGTTTTATGATTGCTCAAACATAATGTCCTGTATTATTTGTGTCCCTCAAATAACATCAACTGTCTATAGAACATATATTCAAGAATAGTGTTATGATACTTCTAGGTTCTCATCATTACAGAAATCTACTATGATCCTTTAATTAAATAGATATTTTTAAGACATTATCACATGCATTGTCACGTAGAAGAACAATAAATATGTGATAAGGTATTTATTAATATTCAAATCCACGAATACAAGTTAATCATAATGTACAAAGTAGTTGGTTCTAGGCCACCAACTCCAACAGAAAAAATTCGAGCTATTAAACAACGAAACATGGAAAAACTCATAGTAAAAATAATCCATTATCCCATGAATTTGATTCACCACAAGAATACCAAGTTCAAAGTAAACCTAGGACACAACCACACCTAGAAACAATTTATATCTTCTCATAAGAATCATTAAAGTCAATCCTATTCTAATAAGCCCTTAAAATAAATAATGAACTCACATAACATGCCTCCCATCATGATTTTCTATCGATGATATTTCCATATTTAGGTTACCTTCAATATAAAATAATGAAAAATTGAAAAATATTGACATTAATATTGGAAAGTATTATTATTTAGGACACCACCTAAGAGAAAATCACACTCATCACCTTTAAAGTGAAACCTGAAATATATCAAATGTAAAACCCCAATTAGTGTAACAACTTAACATTTTTTATGTATGTTTTTAACCTATTAAATGTGTAATATCATTTATTTTGAACTTATTCAGTTGTTAGAGGGGTTAGAGGGGATCAAAGCTTGTGTTTTGAGAAAACATGTCTATGGTCGAAGAATTAATTCATGAGAAGGTTCACCACCAAACGCCTAGTGGGAAGCCAGCAAGGTCTTGATGTCCCTTTCGGTGTCCCAATAAAATCAATTAACCCACCTAAATTCAAGTGGGTCGAAACTAAATTTTCTATGGGGATTATTTTTTTATTTTTTTAAATTAAATAAAAAATCCTATTAAACTGTTTTCATTTCCTATTTATTCCCTCAAAGAAATGTGAACCCATCCCTCTAATTTCCTATTGGTTATCTACCTTCTAGAGCTATATCCTCAACATTTTTGATAAGATTATCATGTAATTTACTTTAGAAGAGTGTTATGATAAGAATACCACTCCTCTTACCTATTTCCTAGATTTCTATTATTGTTTCTCTGTAGATAAGAATTCATTCTATAATTGGGGGTTTTCTTATAGGTTATCTAATATCCTACAATTTATTTCAAATAATTAGCTATTACTTGATGAAATATACCCTATTAGTCTTAGGTATATAGTCCCTTAATTTCTTATTAGCTTTTACATAGTTTTCATGCATATTATGAAATGTAGAAAACACCACTTTATTGTATTTTCCCAAAAATTAAATTAATTTGGGCTTCTTAACTATTAATGGAATGATTGGGACCCATTAAGCCCTGATTGGATCATGTGAGGTTTTCATTTGTTAGGTAGTGACTCACTATTCATTTACACCCATATTCTAATGAGTTAAACTATTTTTGTATTGTAATTCCCCAATATAATAATAAATTTCATTTATCAATTTATTCAGTTAGTTAATTTTAAATTATTTTAAAAATGTATGTTTTATTTATTTATTTATTTCCATCATAGGAAGAAGTGATTTTTAAATACCAAGATTATGTTAAAGAAAAATTGTCCACACTTGAAGAAATACCAAGCATATATGTGCATTGATTTTCACATTACAAAATATATTTCCATCCAAATGGGCTGACATTTTTTGTATAGATAAGAAATGTGTGGGTTATTAGCCTTTATAATAAACCTAATCCCATTTTATTTATAAGATATCCAAAATTAAGTAGTTTATTCAAAAAAATAAAACTTCATAAAGTTGAGATAAGGTCATTTAATTTCCCAAAATTAAGGTAGAAGTATTTTTGTGAAATCAGTGTAAAAAATCCACTACCCCCAATTGCCTATAAATTGGTACCCTGGGAACCTTATTTGGAAGACTGATCACAGAAGTTAAAATCAGATATTTTTGTGATCCAAAGGAGTTATCTCACTATCCAAGATATTCTAGAGATCTGAATATTTATTGGGAGATCCAGAATGAAGAAGGAGATCCCTGCAAGCCTCAACCTCCTCTCAATAGTGAGATAAACAGTGGGTGATTCTTGTGAAGGAAATAAGAAATTGTTAAGGGAGTTATGTCACAAATATTAGCTACTAGAGAATTTTTTATTTGAAAACATTTAATTTAGTTTTATCTTAATTTGATTTAGATTTTAAAGGATTTTTTTGTGAGATTGAATGAAATGCTCTTTTATTTTCTAACCAATCAGTGTGATATTTTGAGTGTGTGTCTTGGGTTGTTTATATTACACAACACAAGATTAATTTTATTTATAACTGGTAGGTATATCAATTTTATTTTTATGAATTTATTTCATGTATATGGATTGGACCTTGGTTACATTATTATAGTAAGAAGGTTTAGTTTAAGATGCATTAATATAAAATATTGGAGGGTAATAATTATTCCTATTAATCTTATTTTTTTCATAAAAAGTAAATTAAATTATATGAATTATGAACTAGGAATTTTTTGTAGGGAACTTTCAATGATCACCTTATTTTAAATCTCTCAAAACCCACCTCAATTCATAAAATCCATAATTCTTTTTCATTGTTTCATTTCCTTTAAGGAAAATTTAAAAGTTTCAATATTTAGTTTTTCTTTACGAAAAATTTTAAAAAAATTAATTTTAAGTTTCAAGGTTATTTTAGAGACAACCCATGATCTACACTTTCTTATAAATAATCATTAAAACATAATTTATTTTATGTTTCATGATAACACATTCAAATTTCTGAACCATTTTCATGGAGATCCATCATTTGGAGTGTTTTTATCAAAACATTTTGGATTATCTAAATAATAATTATTTTTATTTTATAACTTGGATTTTGTATATAAATATTTTTTCTAATAGATTATATCTTGAGGTGTGACATGTTAATCTTAAAAGTGAGGTACTTAGACAACACTTATTCTGTCCTCCTATTTATTTATTTTATTTTACAATTTATTTTTATTTTCCATCTTTAATAAAAATTTCAATTACTTAAAATCATGATGAATGTTATGAATAATGAGAACATGTCATCCATATTTATTAATTTAATTTTTTTAAAAATTTTAGGATCAATTAACCATCTTGGACTATTCTTGACGTGTAAATTCTATCCTTTCATGAGAGGATGATTTATTTTATTATATATGCTAGTTCATGGACCTATATATTTCTTTTTTTTTCTCCATTTAATAGAAAGAACCTCACTTAAGGATATAAATAGGATCACTCTAATTTTTTTAACCTTACCCCATCAAAGCATGAATCAGGATTTCTTGGTCTAATATGGGAGTGCGGATACACATGGAAAAGGGAACTTGTTTTTTTATCAACATTATACCAACTAAAAATATAATATTTTTATTAACTAATGAGGCTAAAATAGATATGAAAACACCCCAATTGAAGAAAATAGCATTGTAAAATTTAACATATAGTTAATTTAATAATTAAGTAACTACACAATATATGAAATTAATGCATGACATCATGTAAAATTATATACATATAAATATATATAATATTCATCTTTTATATAATAATAAAGTGATTTTATCACATATATTTATAAATATTACTATTTAATTTCATTTAAAATTAATAAAAACTTATGTATATATATATATATTAAATAAATGATTAAATCTAAGAATAAAGATTGTGCTGATTGATGGGTATGCTCCCAATATGCGACCAATCACTTATTCGAGTCAACACTCAATTATCAGTGCATGGGTCCTTCTTTATACCTTTTTTTATAAAATTATGTTTGATATTTACATAATTATTGTAACTATGTAATCATATATATAAGGCCAAAGGTTGGGTTGGATCAATTTTCATAGTCTCTACCTAGTTCCACAAGACACGGGTTCGAGTCGTCCTAGCCAACTCAATTCCATCCTTCTTCCCTAAAATAAAACCATTGATCATGGATGGTCTTATATATCATGTAGTTTTTGTGTATTATTTTGTTAAAACATTTGAAATTTCAAAAAGATAATAAAATATTTGAGGTATAATCTATTCTCTAACAGTTGTGTGTGATCAAAATGATTGAACTGATTATCGATTCGAACCCCACCCAAAACATGTGGGAAAAGTTTGTTTCGAATATTTTCATTTAAATAAGTACATGTTGTGTATATATATATACAAGTAATGTATATTTGTTTTCTAAATATTAATAATTTTTTATTTCAAAATTCTTAATAAAAATAAACTAATAAAATAAGAAAAAATATGAATAAATTGTTTACATTATCTTACTGTAGCACCACTAGTTTTAAGTTCATGACCTTTTATTTATTTATTTTAGGTCTTTATAATGATAGGGTTATGTTTTGGGTTGTTTTAGGGGTTTTGACATGTTTTGGAGGCATTTATAAAGGTGAATATTTGGTTCAAGGTTTGTGGAAACCATGCACCATTTCTAGGAAACAACACAAGGGAGGTCAGTGGTCACTGGTTAGGCCCATGGTTGGCGCACAATTTGGATAAATCATGCGAATGCCTAGTGGAAATCTTGCTTATCTAGATAGTGTGGAAGATAATGGTTGCCACATGGCTTTTCAAACCGTGGGATCCAAGCATGTTATGGGTGGCAATGAGACATTATCATGGCATGGTTGGTGTATGGTTTCTCAAACTGTGCGATGTAACTGTGCAATGTACAGTCATTATCCCAAAATTAGTTGATATAATTTGATTTAAGATGCCTAACAATCATTAATCCTATATTATCCCAATATATTGATTTAATTTTACTCCCTTGGTTTGAGAGATGATCCCCTTTGATCCAGAAGTTATTATTTGGTGAATCAAAGCACTTTGGATGTTCAAATTCTTCAGTAAGATATCACTCTTCATCATTCTTCTTAGATAAAGTCTTCCCCCCTCTCAAAAAACAATTTATCAAGTCAATTATGGATATATCTATGTTCATTAATGTCTTTATTAATGATTTATGATTAGATCTATATAATTAATTAATATCAAAGATGGTATCTATAGAATTATAGTTTCATTCATCTTTTTCTCCTACCATTGAGAGGTATGTGAATTCAATTTCACTTCCCATTAATAGAGAACTAGAATGCTAATATTTATTTAATTTTTTTCCTGAAATTGTTTAGAAATCCATGTATGAATCTCTATGGGAATATAATTTGGGTTATGGATATGAAATTAGGGATATTTTGTGGTTTCTTGGAAAATTCTCTTTATGGAAAAATTTAAAAGAATGATTTTTAAATCATTGTTTTATTTGATGTGTGGAAAATTTTTATTGAAAATCTTGAAAGAATGAATGGTTTTCGGTGAAATAGTATGGGGATTTATTATATGGGTTTTTTTTACTTTTTCTAAATGGGGATAGATAATTTTTTAAAATCTGTCGGAAAGGTCGTAGGACCGCTACCGCATTTCAGCAAAAAATTACCATTTTTAATATAATTTTTTGTATATTTAAATTTTTTATTTTATTTTGTTTTGTTTTTATATATATATTAGAAAAAAAAATTATCATAATTTATCTAATATTTAATATCCATCGTTACTGTCATTACAACAGTCTCAAATTCTGATAGAAACCCTCACCTAGGGCAACCTATTATAAGAGGGCTTTCCCTAGAAATCATTCTGCATTTCTGAAGTGAGATTCTGGTTCTCCCTTTCTTAAATAGAATTAGTAAGTTTTTTATTATAAACCAATTTTAGTCAATTAATTAATATAGTTAATTACTATTTAATGATATTATTAGACAACTAAATAATTTTTAAGTAGTTAATAATATATAATAGTTATTAATTAATTATATATTAATTAATTTATAATTAATAAAAAATAATAATAATAACTAAATAATGAATATATAATGTATAATGTATAATTATTAAAAAACAAAATATAATTATTAATAATTAAGCATTTAGTAAGTAAACAGTACTTAATTACTTATTAAATTAATTAGTTAATAATTAATTAGTTAATTGGAAATATAATTATTAATTACCTAATAATTAATCAGTTAATTAGTAATATAATTAATCTTTAATTAATAATTAATTAGTTAATTTGTAATAAAAATATTAATTATAAAATTATTAATTATATTATCATTATTTAGTTAATTTGTAATATAATTATTAATTATAATTATTAATTATTAATTATATAAAAATTAATTATTTAATTAATAATATAATTATTAATTACAAATTATATAATAATTAATTAGTTAATTGTAAATACAATTTTTTATTTTTAATCAGTAATTATATAATAATTTATTATTTAATTAGTAATTAATTATTAATTATATAATAATTAATTAGAAATATATTTTTTAATTATATAGTAATAAATTAATAATAAAATTATTAATGAAATAATAATTAATTAGTGAATTGGATGTATAATTTTTAATTATAATTATGAATTTTTAATTATATAATAATTAATTAGTTAATTGTTGATATAATTATTAATTATATAATAATTAATTCGTTAATTGGTAATATAATTATTAATTATTAATATTGATTATTAATAATATTATAATTAATTTGTAATAAACTAATTAATTATGTAATTATTAATTTGTTAATAATTAATTGGTTAATTAGTAATATTATAATTAATTATATAATTAATCATTATTATTTAGTTATTATTATGATTATTTTTTATAAATTATATATTATTTAATTTCTAATTAAATTAAACCAATTATATATTATTAACTATTTAAAAATTAATTAGTTTTTTAATTATATTTTTAAATAGTAATTAACAGTACTAATTAATTGATTAAAATGATTAATAATAATATATTTGTAATTCTGCGTAGGAAAGGGAGAACCTGAATCCCCCATAAAAAATGCAGAATAATTTTCGGGCTAAGCATACTTATAAAAGGAAGCTCTTGGTGGGGGTTTCTGTCGGGATTCCTAACTACTGTAATGGAAGTAATGATGGATATTAAATATCTGATAAATTATGTTGAAATTTTTTGTTATATAAATATATATAATCAAAACAAAATTTTAAAATATTCAAAAGGTATATTTAAAATAGAAAAAATACGATGAAAGGTGGTACAGAGCCTGCTGCCTTTCTAACACATTTTTAAATTTTGTTTACGAACACCCATTTAATTTTTTTACAGAAAAAATATTTAAATAACTCAATAGTTTGGCATGTAATTTAACATACATGGTTGGTGTAAGTTAATTTCATTAAGGTGACCCTGAATAAGTGACTTGTACTGTTATGGTACAAGGATGTGACCCTGGATAAGGGGCATGCGCTATTGGGGAACTTTAACATTGTTCAACTAATGAAAACTTGGTGGATTTATAATAGATTGCTCATGAGTATGGAACTTTCACTAGGGCATGCTTTTGGTGTGTGTGTGTGTGGAGACATGGTTATGGGTATTCCAAATAATTGAGAAAGGTTATATTATTTGTAAAATATTTTCCATTAAATTTTATTATTATTTTGATGTAAACATTTTAAATTCTATTAAAATGGTTTATATTAAATTTTCTAACCGTTTCTTGTCCTAATGGCATGAGTTGGGATGTATTTTTGGCAATCATACTGAGTTTAAACTCACCAATTTTTGGAATTATGGTTCATTTTCAAATATTATCTATCGATACATAGTTAATGGCAAGGTATCTTAGTTCATTATAAATTCTTGTTGATACCATGGTTATAACATGTGGAGTTAAATCTTGGAGCAGGTTTGGTGTTTCTTGTATTAATTCCACTTGAGTTTCTTCATGTTATATGGTTTCTTTGTTATTTTTTAGTATGTCTTTTGGTTTCAACTTTTACTATGTTGATAATTTTTTTTATTTATGTTTTGATATTTATCTTCTACTCATGCATAATATATAGGATTGGATGTTCATTGATGATGTTTTCTGGATGTTTTATCATTAAATAGAAAATCTTCCCCTGATTTTTATTTTGGTCATTAGAATTTATTTACAACCTTTGGTGTCTTAGAAGTTTCACTGAATTCCTTGTTTCACCTTTTCCTCTTCTCAATCCAGTGAGGAGGGACATGATGTTACAAATGATGTCAATCTTGGCTGATCCATCATTAATTTTTTGATAAATGTATCAGAATGTTCAATCCATAAGCTGGAAATGGTATTAGTCTATCTTTGGGATCGTAGAAAGGAGATAGGATTGTTGGAACTTGAAGTGTATAGATTAAGAAGGTATAACTGACCTTTTATTCTGAACTTCATGTTACTAGGGTGTTTGGGTACATAAGTGTTATAAGACATATCTAGGTGAGTTTTCATCTCATCATATTGGGTTTAACTGATGAGAATTACATGCCAAAAATTGATCGGAAAAAAATTCATTATGACTATATTTTTCATTAAGAGTTTAATGGTATATGAAAAGGTGGAAAATTGTTGATTTTTGAAAGGAGTTAAATGGGATGATTTTGAAAATAATGTTTATGGTATTTTAAAAAGTTATTTCAAATGATTGATTTTGAAAACAATGGTTGGGGTACATATTATCATGGTAAATTGTAATTGATAAGACATTAATTTATAATGGGTGATGATTAAATGGAATTTTTTCTGGTTATAGTAAATGGAACTAGGTAGAATTCATAGGAATCAAGCGTATGAGGCTACTAATAATTTGTTTGAACGTGAGCTACAGGTTACACAAAAACTAGTCCAATGAATTGTCTATGGTTTTTAGGATGTGGATAATGGTAATCAGAATGATGAGCCTCAAAAAGTATAGAATTTAGTTTTTTTACAAAATTTAAATCCACCCATCATTTAGGGGCATTGTGAGATGGAGAATGTAGATGTTTGGTTGAATAATATGAATCAAATATTTTATTTCCTTGGGAAACCAATCATGTTAAATTAATGTGGGAATCATATGTGCTCAAATATCTAACATTCCAATGGTGGTATTTATTTTATCTGGATAATGTTGACCATGTAATGACATGGGAGGTTTTTGAATAATTTTTTAATAAAATTATTAATCCACACACCTTTCAAATTTATAGAATAATAGATTTATTTATCTTAAATAAGGAGAATATCCTAGTGAATGTGAATCATTATAGTCATGCATTTTTGAGTTAGTATTATAATAGAATATTTTCTCAAAAATTTACATTCTCTGTATTAAATAATATATAAAAATTGTCGATATAGCGGTTTTAACAGAAATAGATACCTGTGGTAATCCATTTTGATAGGGAACGTTTATTCCTACAAGAATAGGTGGGAACTCTAAAGATAAGAATAAATGGAAGAGGGACACTTAATTCCATAGTGGTGGTATATTTTAGATTAGAACATGGGATTAGTAAATATTCCTCCTCAACCAAAAAGTAAGATGATATATTTTCAAAGTGGTTCTATTGAACACATGATGCAATATTATACCACACCACCTAGAGTCTTTGACAGTTGTAATCATATGGGAAATATTTATCACTATTTTCATAGTGCTCCTTATTCTGGTACTAGGGACACATCTCATGTTTCACATACATCATATTTTTTTACTTGATTAGATGTTCAAAATAATTATCCTCATCAGAACCAATCGAGCCATGGAGATTCTAAGAACACCATGACTCCTCGACCCATACAATCTTAATAGGGTAATATAAATAAAATCACAATGTGTATGAAATTGTATGGTTTTAAGAAAGTGATCATGGATTATCAATAGGGTCCTTTGATGGTGAGAGGTATGATTATTTTGAATTCTAACCTTATGTAATATTGTTTGATATGATAACATCCCACTCATTTATTAAATCTTATTTTTCTAATCATAGGTATTTGCATGTTGAGATGATGGCTTATATTTTAAAACATCAAATTCATATTGTACAAAGAGAGTGTCGATACATTGAGTGTAAATACTGTTCTATAACAATTTATGGGGATGAATTCATTTGGAATTACTCTAGTATTGTGATGGATTGATATGACTTGATTTTTTGGTATGGATTGGTTAACATCGTTCAATTCCCTCATCGACTGTTATAAATAAAAGGTTAGATAAACATCTATTTATGGCATGAAGCATCTATTTAGATGATATTGGGATGTAAATGAAAGTATATAAATATTTTTGGTATCATTGGTTGAAACTATATCTTATTAGTTGGATGAGATGACTTTTTCATCATTAGAGGAGATCAAAAATAATGATATTAATAACATATTTGAAAAATTTCATGACATTTTTCACGAAAAATTATCAGGGTTTCTATCTAAAAGAGAAGTTTATTATATGATAGACATTTTATCAGGGACTAGTCTAATAATACATCCATCAAATTGGATGGAACAAGTATAAGTTAGGGAATTAAAAGTAAATTTGGAAGAGTTAGAATGAAAAGGGTTCAAACGATCGAGCCCATCTCTATAGGAAGAACCAGTTCTGTTTGTGAAAAAGGTAGATGAAACATTTATGATTTGTCTTGACTATCATAATAATAAACAAGTTATAATAAATAATCAATATCCACTTCCATGAATTGATGACCTGTTTAATCAATTGAGGGGATCCAAGTGCTTCTCTAAAATTGATTTACTTTCAGTACATCATGAATTATGATTTTTTAAGGAGGGTATTCTTAAGGATATATTTTAGAAGAAAATATATCCATTATAAATATGTCATTATGCCTTTGTTCTTATGAATTCACCAACAATATTTATGTAATTTATGAATTAAATATTTTAGAGGTATCTGGATTCCTTTGTGGTTGTGATTTTTTTTGATATTCTAGTTTATTCAAAGACAATAGAGGATCCTGATCCATACTTGGATATAGTGTTGGGTATCATTGGGGAGAATAATCTTAATGCTAAGTTATCAATGTTTCATTTATAGATAAAAGAGGTTAATTTTCTTATCCATGTCATTTCTAAAAAAATGTATTATTATATTTCATGAAAAGGTAGAATCTATTATCAAATATAAACCATATAATAATTTTTTTGTGATATGTAGTTTCCTTAACTTAATAGGATACTAAAAATTCTTCTTCATGATTTTTCCCATATGGACTCATAGATTATAACTTTGATAAAGAAATTTGTTCCCTTAAAATGGGATAATGAATTCTAGAAATCCATTAAATAACATAAGGTAATAATAACATTAGAAACTATCCTCCCATTTCTATATTCTATATAAGGATATGTAGTCTACTATAATTTTTTAGGATCTGGATTGGGACATGTTCTCATGTAGAGAGATCATGTTGTCACATATGGATCATGAAAATCACATGTTCATGAGAAGAACAACCAAACACATGATTTGGAATTTGATACTATTTTACAAGAATTTAAGGCCTATCATAATTACTTCTTTGGTGGAGTATTTACATATCATAAGAATTTGAAACACAATTTCTCACAAAGGGATTTGAAATCATAGTCATATGGAGTATTTGTATATGTTTCAATTCAACTTGATTCATACACCATCTAAAGGTAACTATATAGAAGATACATTGAGTAGGAAGTCATAAGGTTAGTTTGTTAAAGAGGGTTCAACCTGATGGCAACTAATTTTAGTCATAGTGAATATGAAATGAGATTTCTGGGATGAAGGTAACATAGTCAATTTATTTCCAAATTCTATAGTTTCTAATTTTTTTGAGCATGTTATAATTTCCCAAACATCTAATCCATAATGTATATCTATGTGGTAAAAACTGAATAGTGAGGAGACTATTGAGGGATGGAAGCTAGATGTAAGATTTCTATTATGATTTAGAGAACATATTATTTCTTTCTACCACCATTGGAGATGTTTTGTCCATACTAGAAGTCGAAATATGTATATATAACTGAAATAATAGTTTTGGTAGGATTTCATGAATATGAAAGTAGAAGAATTTGTTTTGAGATACCTCACCTGTCAGCAGGTCAATGCATAACATCAACCACCAACCTCTATGTTGTAGTATTTATCGATTATCATAAGAAAATAGGAGAAGATAAACATGTATTTTTCAATATATATATCAAGAATTGTTAGGAAACACAATTCCATATGGGTAATTGTGGATTGGATTATAAATTCGGATTACTTAATCCCTATTCATGAAACTAATTTGGTGGATGACATGTCCAAAATATTCATTTGGGAAATTGTAAAGATACAAAATGTTATATCCTTAATTGTTTATGACTGAGTCCCTAGGTTCACCTCTCATTTTTGGATGTCCTTATAACCATTCTTTGTAACCTAGTTAACTATGAGCAGAACTTATCATCATTAAATAGATAGAAATTCAGAAAGGATGATCCAAAAATTATAGGAAATTAAAATAGATAATGTAATGATTTTTAACATCTCATGGAAGATAATATAAATTTATTTGAGTTCTCATAAAATAAAATTTATCAGTACTAGATTCATATGACTCATTTTGAAGCATCGTACATGTGTCTTTGTCATTATCCATTTTCTTGGGTGGAAAATGGTTAATCTTTACTGATTGGACCAATCCAAGTAAAAAAGGAAATAGAAAAAAAAATCAGATAATCAGAAAGAGGATGGAGATGGATAAAAGTCATCAAAATTATTATGTGGATCATCAATAGTGGACATTTTCCTTTGAGGTGAGTGATCATGTCTTTTTGATAATCTCTCTAAAACTTAGTCATTATTTTTTTGGTACGAAGTTCAAGTTGTCTCCCCAGTACAAAGACCCTTGAAATATACTTTAATGAGAGGTGAGGTGGAATATCATTTTCCTTTTCTTCTAAGGATTTTTTCAGTGCATGATTTGATTTATGAATCTCATTTGATGAGTTACCAACAAGATCCTTTCCATGTGATTTGATAGTATCAATTTGACCTAGATCCTAATGTTATGTTTATTCATGTACTAGTATTAATTTTGTATTGGCAAAATAATATCCTACACTGGGAAAATCATTGGTCTAGTATAGGTTTTATGGTATCTTGGTCATGTTAATAAAGAAACATAGGAGCATAAAAAGGAAATGTTACATAAATTTCCTATACTCTTCTATGACAACAACAGTTTTCTACTTTCATGTGATACAAAGACTAATGGTGGGGTGAATGTGGAACCCCTAGTTTTAGGAAAATGATCCATTATTCATGTATTTGGAGTCCATATAGTGATAATGTTCGGTTTTCATACGTTATGATGGGTTTTTTAATGTTTTGGTTTCATTTTTGGGGGTTCACAATTTGTAGAAACCATTCATTGTCTCTAAGAAAACCTTTTAAGGTAGGGTAGTGGTCACTGGGTAGGCACACATTTGGAACACTGTTTCGAAAAACTATGTGAATGAACATGTGAAACCATGCATAACTAGACATTGAGGAATATCCCAATTGGAATATTATTTTTCTAACTATGTGAACCAATCTAAAGAGGGGTGGCCTTGACATATAACACTGCATGATTTGTATATGGTTTTAAAAATTTGAGGCCTAACCATGTGATGTACAATTGGTGCCCTGAAATTGGTTGAACAAAACCATATTAATATCCCAAAACCTTGTTAATTCAATATTCTCTCAATATATCAAATTTGGTTTTCTCCATAAGAATAAGAGACGATCCCCTTCGATTCAAAGATGATTCTTAGGTAAATCAAAGCATGATGGAGGTCATGATTCCTTGGTAAGTCATAATTTTCCATCATTATTCTAAGATTTAGTATTCATACTTCTCCCAGAACCATAGATCTAGTTATTTATAAGTATATCTATGTTATTTTATAGGGTTTTTGATGATTTATCATTGAATATATTAATGGAAATAATATCAAATTCAAGATCTTCAGAATTGCAGTGCTGCTCATTGTTTTTTTCAACCGCTGAGAGGTAGGTGGCTTATATTTCTTATCCACTTGAATTAGAACATAAAATATTATTTTCAATTAATTTTTTTCATGAAATTTCTTATAAATATGTGTGTGATTTTTAGGGAAACCTCATTTAGGTTATGAATTTGGAATTGGGGAAATTGAATGATTTCTTATAAAATAAATTTTTGGTGACCAATTTTAAAATGAAGATATTAAAATTATGGGTTTTTATTGATTCATGCAAAATTTTTGTTTAAATTAATGAAATGATGAAATTATTAGGTGAAATGGTTTGGAATACATGGTCAGTGTGTGTTTATTTCATTGGAGTGACCACGAATAAACGGATTGTGCCATTAGGCTATAAAGACATGACATTGGATTAGGGGATTGTTCTATTGGGGAACTTGTACATTGGTCTGCTTATGATGATTGTTTGGATCAAAAAAAGACTACTTAAGAGTATGAAACTATCACCTTAGAATTCATTAGGTGTTTCTTTGGATACATGGTTATGGGTATACAAAATAATTGAGAAAGGTTTTATGTTTTTTAAAATATTTTCCTTGGAACTTTTATACGTTTTCATATTTGTTTTAATTTTTTTTAATTTTTTTTATATTAAATGTGATAAAAAGTTCTTGTCCTATTGGAATTAGTTGTTATGTCTTTGTGGAAATAATAACAAGTTAAAAATCACCCCTTTTATGGGCACTCTTGTGCATTTTTATATGCCATCTATTGAGAGACAAGTAAATGAATTGTATCTAAGTAATTTAGTTAATATTCATGATATTGTTGGTATAACATGTGGAGTTGGATCTTGGAGTAGGTTGGGTGTTGTTTGTGTTGATTACACTTGGGTGCCTTCATGTTTGTTGGTCTTTTGGTTCTTTTCAAGTATGTTTTTGGTTTCTATTTGTACACTGATATTGTTAATGTTTTGGTTATTTTTTGAGTTGTATATGGTACTCAATAATAATATAGACGATTGGATGTTTATCATTGATGTTGTATGGGTGTTTTATCTTTAAATGAAAATTCATCCCCCATTTGTCCTTAAGGCCATTATAATTAATTCACAACCTTTAGTGTCTTCAGGATGTTACACAAGTCCCAGTAGCACCTCCACCTCTTCTCAAGCCAATGAGGAGGAACATGATGTTACACTTATTTTTGGTGTGTTTTTCTTATTTTTATAAATACCAATTAATTAATTAATTAATCTTATGTCAAACCTTCATGACTACCTTGGACTTTATTGAAAATTCATATTAATTCTCCATTTCAAGTAGTGTTAACATTTAATAAAATTAATTTCACTGATTTCATGTGAGTATGAGTGTGGATAGAACATTGATAGGTGATTTTAGTAATATTGGTTATTTATTAACGATATAAATTAGTATATATTTAGAAAAACATTATGATGATGATACCCTCTATGTAAGTTTTTTTGTCTTAAAAGTATTTCATTTAATACCCCCATACATCATTACACACAACTAAGAAAAATGAATAAATTTTATTTAATTGAATGAATATATATGTTCGATTACTATTAGTCAGATTTTAATTTTTTTGATACATTCATTTTTAATCTAATCGGTTTCATTAATAAATATGATTAACCTACTGTTTATACATTATGTTTCTCTTTAAAAAATAATATAAATAATTTAAAAATAAATATAAATAAATATAATAATAAAAATACAATCCAATATATAGAATGAAACCAAAAACGTTTGAATTATTGGAATTCTTAAGTGAGGGATTTTTTAATTTGATTTAAAAGGGTATAGTGCAGTTTATATGAAAATAAATATATATGATGATTTTTTAAATGACCTATATTTAATTAATATAAAGTGGGAAGATAATCATGGAATTTTTATCACACACACATGTATAGATTTAATAGAATATGTTAATTTTAATTAATTTATTGTATTAATATCATATGTATCATTGAATTTGGTTCTGATAAAACTTATTATAATATTATTTCAATACATAATAAGACTAACTTATTGGTGTGAATAATACTTTATTTACATTTATAATATGAATTTAATTACATTTGGACATTAAATTTTTGTTAATATAGAAAAATATCCATGTGTATATAATTTTTTATATTTTATTAAGCCTAAATTTTCCCATGAGTAGAAATGTTTTGGTGTGGGGATGTTACCACACAATGATTCATTATTAATTTACACCCTTATACCAATGAAATAAACTATTTTTTATTTTAATTTAACAATATAATAATAAATTTAAGTTTTAATTGATTGTATTCAGGCCACATGGCCTCGGGACTTCGGGTTATGTAATGGGTATCCCTATACCCAGAAAAAGTGGTATTTGATTTAATAATAAAATGAGTTTTCAACCCCAACCTTTAAAAATATCTTAGGTTCAACTAATTTGGAGGGCCCAAAATTATGTTATAGAAAAATGGGCCAAACTGCATGGGATCCCAATCATCCATGTGTACATATTTTACCATTTTGAATTACATGTCCATAAAATTGGGGGAAAGGTTTGTGTATAGATTACTAAAAATTTAGGATACAACTCTTTAGAAAAAAATCAATCCTTGTTAATCCATATGGGGTCCTAAATAAAGTGATATTTTAGAAAACTAAAACTGATCGAAGTGAAGATAACATCTCAATATTTTTATAATATCTCCAATTACAGAACATAAATTTCCACCAAATATTATAAGAATACAAAAAACTTATTTCTAGTAACTCATAAATTTCTTCAAAGTCTATATAATACCATTTAATTTCTAAAAAGTATGTTATAATTGGTATTGTGAAATCTATATGGAAAACACACTACCGAACATTGCCTATAAATTGGAACCTTGGACATGTTGTATAGATATTCAGAAAATATAGTTTGAAAAGTAAAATTTTAGTGATCCAAAGAATTATTCTCATCATTCTCTATGTTATGGATCTCCATTTACTAACAGGTAGAGTTGAAATGAATTAGGATATCCACTCAAGATTTCTCTTCCCCTTGATTGCGAGCTTAACATTGAGAGATCATTACATGGGAGCTATAAAAATTTATAGGATGTAATGAAAAACATATTAGATACTATTTATTGTATTTTATAGTTTAAAACATTTAATTTAGTATTACATTACACTAATTCATATTTTAATTTTTTTTGTGTCTGAGTGAATGACATGATGTTTGTTTCTAATCAATCAGAGTGATATTTTGAGTGTGTGACTTGGGTTTTCCCAATTGGAAATCATAAAAAAAAAAATCTTTCAAAAATATTTGATATATCAAAGGGGGTTTTCAAAATTTATACCATGAATATGGGCTATATCATGGACACATTATTGTTATGTCATCATTTTGTTGAACATGCATCAATATAAAATATTGTAGGCTAATCAAGATTCTGATTAACCTCATCCAAATACTTACTCCAAACCAAAAAGAAAATATATGAACCATGAACCTTACATGTTGTGTAATGAATATGTAATGATCACCTTATTGTAAATATTTTAAAACCCACTTCACATCATAAAATAATTTTTTCTTGATTCATTAATTTACTTAAAATAATTTTCAAAATACCACCTCTTATGTTTTTTTATAGAACTTGTTAAAAATTAAATCTCTATTTGATTCAATGATACAATATAGATGACCTTGGGTCTTCCCTAGGATATAAATCATCATTAATGGAATAATTAATTTTATTTGTCATGAAAACACATTCATGCGTTGACACAATTAATCCCCGATGACCAAATACCTCCTAAGACACATTTTGGAATCATGATTTTGGACTTGGAAAAGGATTATTGTGAGTGAGAACCCACTACGGAACCTATTTTAGTGCACTAATGTGGTCATAGGTGGAATTTGTCTTGAATTTCAGTAAGGATATAGATGGGTTGGCATTGGATTAAATCTTTGAGAGGGTGGATGGATATGAGTGAATGGCCAGTTTCTTGAGTTATGTGATATATCCTTCAATTAGTTTATTTTAGTTTTTAAATATCACTAAAATGTATTATTCATTTAAATTATAAACAATAATTAACTTTTTGTGTTTTTTAATATTTTTATGTATTATTTATTTTCATAATTTATTTGTGATATACAAATCACTTGATCTATTTAAAGTGAGATACATCATTCACATGAAATAGTTGGCTATGGATATTTACATTACATGAGTTATTGGTTAGTTAGTTATTAATCACTACCACATTAGAATATGGTGGAGCATCATCCAACAATTCTAGGTTGGGGGTATGCCTTCCAACTGGGCCACTTGTAAATATAGTTCTTCATTCACCATGTGATGATGGTATTTGTGGTATATCAACCACTTGAGTTTTTAGATAAGTGGATAATCATATATTCATGAGAGTTTTCCTAGTGGTTAATTGTCCAATAGGGAACCTATTCTAGTGATATTTTATCAATCTACGAATTGATATCGATGGTGTACCACCACACAAGATGTGATATTGATGGTTCATCTTCCACCAAGATGATAAAACTGTTGGTGTACCATACACATGTTAATTTCATCCGAATGGTGAAAATCCCACTTGGGGTGTGAGACAATGTTATATTTTACACTTTGAGAGTGATATCAGTGGTATATAATTCACTTATATGGGATGGTATAGTTATTCCCCATCCTTTGGAGTTGTAGATGTTAGTGTACCATCCACTAGAGTGTGGGAATGGTAGTGTAGCATATAATTATGATGGGTAATGATTCATTCACTAATATTAACTCATTTTCTGTTGATTTTGGTTCTATGATGGATCATTCAATAATATAGATAGGTTGTAATTTTCTTGTTCACCCATTGATATATATATGGTGATAACATGTTCATCTAGTGATGTATGATGGTGATTTAATTTTCACTCTTACTTATATATAAGGAGTTATATATCTTTCATCCAAGAGGTGTGTTATTAGACCATAGGTATATCATCCCATTCCACCATTGGATGAAGTATGTATGATAATAAGTTGTTTGGTAGAGGCACTCCACATAGTGATATGTTATTTATTATTTGATGTTTAATCTTCTAGATTTTCATATCAATCATGGACCTATGTCTTCAGGATTTTCTAGAGACACCATTGGTGGTGACCTACATTGTTATACTAACACCTTATTTGGAAACAATAGTACCGATGCATATATCGTTTTCATAACCCAATTAAGGGAAATGACCATGTATCTTTGGACATCTCAGCCGATGGATCTTGGTTGGAGTTTGAATATAGGTTCAGGCTAGAAGATAATACCATATTTGGATGTATCCTTTTATGTCTTCTTATTTTAGACTACTTAATATATGATCTACAATCCAAGGATCCTATTTACGCTTTTATGACATGTAAAATAGCTCATTTTGAAATAACATGCATTTATATTTACTATGGGAGAGAATTTATTTGTAATATATGTTTATTAATTAAATTATATTGTAAAAAATGTTTTATGATATTGATTTTGTTGTGTTTATAGTTATTTTTACCTGAGGGTATATTCTCACCATGTGATATATATTTACCTTCGTTATTTTTTTTCATCCTCTTATGTACCGAGATGTATGCCTGATGTATGTGAAAATCTAGTTCAGTCTCAATAATGGTGAACTAGATCATGGTCATTATAATCCACATCAAACCCTACCACAACATGATTCAATCAAATATTCCACAATGACCCTAGATTATCTCAAAGTATGAGGATATTTCACCATATAGTAGGGCACATGCACTCACATTTCCAACTCAAAGATCATGTCTAATAATATCAATAACGATTAAATCCTTCTCTAGAATATATAGAAACGACATAATCACACCTTCAACTCCAAAAAACTCATCGCCCATTCCAAGGTGAACCCATTTGGGTTGATGTTTCTCTTTCTGATAGCGATTGATGAGAATACCAAGTCACAACATAAATAATATCAAACTGTCATGAAACAAACCCCTAGATTTACAATGTCCCTTTCCACCAAAATTCAAATATGATGATCCTAATTGTATATTTTACTCTACTAATTTAGCTCTAGACCATGAGATATTTCTCTTTGAACCATGAGTCACTAAAAACCTAAACCCACAGGGTATGTTCCTTTTTTATGTGGATTGAGCTACCATATAATGATCACATAGGCATGGTTATAATTATACAACCAAAATCACATACCCCACTAAGAGACCTTAGTTCAATCACTCATAAAAATAGTCAAAATGAGGCTTAAGGAAACATCATTATCCCATATTATATTAGGTTGAAATAAAACCCACCTTTATGATAATTTTCTTGGTGTACCACCATAAAATATAAGATCATAAATCTTCCACAATCAAGGATTAAATACAATAACTCACACACTCATTGCGTTTTTAGGTGTTATTAGAGCTGAAAAGGTAGACCAAATATCCATATTTCAGTAGAACCATATTCACTGAGACTAGCTTCTCATACAACCCATACACCCACTAAGAAAAAAAATTACCACTATAGACATTCATGACCACACCACCACTGTGTCATTTAAATCATTCAAGACATTAGGGATTCAAAATTTATCTAATACCATCACAACTCTACCATCATAAATTTCATGCATGGAGGGATAGATCAATCACATTAAGAGTTTTTACGTTGTGGGCCCAACACACTTCTGGTGCTTTATAAGTATGCTAAAAAATCCCATACACTTGGGATGATTTATCTTTGTATCAGTTTAAACACTGGTGAAATAAATGAAAATTAAAAAGATAAACCATTGGTAATGTAATTTCAAAAAATTTCTTCATCTCTATTAATAACATTACAATAATTTCAAGGTTCCTGTAATGATTCTTGAATGTAATATATATAATTTTATTCCACTAAATATAAGGATGATGGTAAATAAGAATATGTTTAACACCTACAACCCATTTGTTCCTTTATAAAGTTTATAGAGGTCACATTAATCCCAATAAAAACCTTCCACCAACAGATCTAGTAATTACAATGTTATGTCCCTTGTAGATCCCAAACCAGATGAATCCCTGAGAGGGGGAGGGGGTGAATAAGTAATTTGTTTTTTCTTTTCACTAATTAAATTTTTTTCTAATTAAAATACTCAAAATTATTAAGGTTCTTGGTCCACTTAATATTATTTCTAAATATCACCTCATTTGTAGTTGTAATATATGAGAGAGAATCACACGATATTTATAAGGATTGACATAAAAAACTACTCCTTTCCCTATTTGTTAGATTTCCCAACATAGATTCTCCACTATACCAGTAAGAGAATATAATTTGTTAGATTCCCCAATTACAATATCTTAAGAATTTGTTAAACACTCTAACTAATCCTCTTCAATGAATAGTTAGACATCCCAATAACAAGCCTCTTGTAGCTAGTTAGACACCACATATCCAAGTATCTTCTTCAATGATGATACATAGATATAGATAACTTATTCTTTATAGTTTTAATCCATAAAAATGTTGGATTCACTTTACTTGTGTACTCCTTCAAGAACTTTAATAGAATCCAATAAAGATCCTCTATACTAGTCTCTAAACTCACATTTACGTTCTTCAAATAGTCCAGAACATGTGATCTTCTTTAGGCAGTATTTATTCACTTTGTATCCTTCTATCTTTGATACAAATATGTATTTTGATTCTCAAAATTATATTACACAATATATGATAAAAATATCCTAATTTTATGCTATAATTACTCATCACCTATGTTCACGAATCTACCCACTAGAAAAATAATATTGTGCATGTGATATCTCATTTAATCCTTGATATTAATGTGTTACAAATAAACAATTATAAAATTAAATACTCATAATGGTTAAAGTTTTTTAATTTATTTTAAATATCATTCAATATTTACATATATTTTTGCCTCATTATTTTCTTATTTTAAATACCCAATAATTTTGATGGTATTCTAAATCTTCATGCAACTCATTCGAAATACCCAAAGGATTAATTTTTCCCTTTTTTGTTCACTTAACATGCCATAATGTGGGAAGTGTGTCCCTAATTTTTAAATACCCAAATGGGTTGGGATCTATTCATTCTTCATGTGGATAAATAAATTCGACAACTCTTCTTCTACATTTGATCCTCATTTAAAATTACCACACAACTTAATATCCTCTATTAAAACTAATATCATTTATAATGCACTACAGATTTAGGGAAATCTATTTCATTATGCTGAATATTCATTATTGAATACCCATGGCTTCTTATTTCATCATGTAACCTCATTATTGGACGATTCAATGAAACTTTTCTCATAAGATATTACATTAATGCGTGCGTAACTACATGCAAGTGAATTAATATCAATTTTACTCATTAATTAATATTTCTGCAGTTTAGTTCAAAGATCATGCTTCATTATAGGTGACATCATAGATCATTTTATTCTATTCATTCATTGTAGATACCTTTTTCTGACTAGAATCTACCCTTATGTGAGAGATTACCCTTTTGAAACCTTGTGATTACCCTTATATAGGTTATGTTTTACCCATACATGGGTAATGGAAAACTCTACATACATTTACACACTATCATATACTTTTACATAGTGCTTGGACTACCTTTGTACATCACCAACTACCCTTACGCAACACTCTGTTCACCTTTATACAGTATCAATACCATTATTTATTGCACTTATATCCTAGCGTATTTATCATTACGTCATTCCTAGTAGACCTTACACAATCCAATATCAATGCGGATTATCCTTATATAGTTAATGACTTACCATTATGTGATGGGGATGCAGTGGGGATGACTTCAGTGCATCTACAAGACCCAAGTTCAAAACCAGGTAGAGGTATATTTCCAGGGTACTGTAGCAGATACTGTAGAAGTATTGTACATTGTGTGGTACTGTAGTAGAACTGTACACTATACATGTACTATAACAGAACTGTATATTGTACGGATACTGTAGTAGGAATTGTTGTAGTTACTGTAGTAGGTATTGTTCTGTACTTTATTATATGGAACTATTCACCTTGGGCCACCGGTTTGGGCTTGGAGTCCTTTAGACTTTCGGGCCACCCAGGCCTTAGGGTCAGTAGGGATTTTGGGCCACCTCAAGGCCTTAGGGCCGCATGAAGTTGCCCTAAACACACTACAAAAAAAGGAGCAGCCCTATTAGGGGATTTAGAGCAGGTGAACTCACCAGAGCAGAGCCAAATGGATTTTTCAGAATGAGATGGTATGACTATTCCATCGGGACTGGCTTGTGCTTGCATGGGAAGCCTTTCCAAACAGCCATGCGAAGGTGGAGAGCTACTATCATGATGCAGATGCTGGGGAGGGGTTGTTCCTTGTAGATAGTCTGGTTGAATTCTCTTTGACCTTCGGGTCATGTAATCTCCTAAGATTACGGGCCATGTAATCCTTGAGCCTACGGGCCTTGTAAGGGTTCCACCTCTTCCCTTGAAAGGGGGGTTATCGAAAATCAATAAAAATGAAGGCCTTCAGGCCATTCAGGCTAACTTTAATAAACACCATCATTTTATCACTACCTTTACGTAGCTGTGGGTTCACTTATATAGCAAAATATTAACTTGGGTACCCTTATGTATCAATCTAATATAATTCAAAATAATTAAGGATATTTTTAAAAACATCAGGCTCAATCGCAATCCATTACAACTTGTATCAAATTCTATCCATCCAAGAACATCAATATATTTTCATAGACTTCTTGTAAATTAAATCATCATGAAATATTAAAATATTTCATGGGATTTTAATCAATTAATCCTCATGAATAATAAATAATATTTTTCATGGACTTCAATCAATTACACATTTAAATAAATATTTTGATGATCTTAACATATTATAAAAATTATTTCATTTCTACCACTCCATCAGCACACTTCTTTGAACTTAAGGCTGGTTTAACAATCATGACAATTACAAAGATAATTTCTCAATCATTATATATAATTCTATTAAATTAATCAATAAAAATTCTCTATGAATCATCACTTCACATGTTGAATCATTGAAAAAAATTCAACACTTGGGCTCAACAATCCCCCATTTGTATTTTGTTACCAATATCCCATCACAGTGTTAAAGTCAAAATGTTGTGAAAAACTATTTTCTCTAACTAATTTATAATAATATGTGAAGAATAATCAGGCGTATTTTAATTTCATCATTATTTTGAAATCATAATATATTATTTTAATAAGAAGGGATGATATCACATGATACATATCCAAGAGCCTTTAGTTAATCAACTATAAGTCTATATGGGATAACCCAATTTAGAAAATAATAGATATATAACTGAAGTTTTTAAGAAATATATAAAATAATAGTATTTTATAACATGATATAAAATTCTTAATTCTCCAGATGGAGGTTTTTAAGAAAAGAAATAAATGATCATGTACACACTTTAACAAACACATCATAAATTCAAGGTGCATGAGACTAACACCCCCTTTATCTTATATTTTCATCAACCAAAAATCCACTTAAATTATCAGAATGATAGAATTAATAAAGGTGTAGAATGTGTGATTAACATACCTCATGTTAATATAGGACCCCCTCAAGGGATGACCTTATCTTCTTCATCATGGTGAGTTTCCCACCAAGAAACTCCAAGAAATAACTCAATAGAATTGATGTCTAGAAGTGAAATCCACAAAATAACCTTAAATTTCCTACATGTTATATAAAAACACATATAATAATATAGAAATAATAGGAACCTCTGGTTTCTCTTGAGGAAACATTCAGGGTGAGAGTTTCTTATCCACCATTCTTTCTTCTTCTTTATAATCTTAGAATACCATTTCTTATTAACAATATTCAAGTTTACAATTGTAGGTTACTTATCATAAAAACTCCCAATTTTTTCTTTCCACGTTCCTAGAATATACATACTATACCAATAATAATAAGATTTTTTCCATACCTTCTACAACACCAAGAATAGCCTCTAAATTATGATCTTCTAGATTGATTCTAGATCTATCTAGTATAATATTATTGACATCACACATCAATATATGACTTATTTTACTTATGAGGAAATGATATTATTTACAACTTTTCATTTTTTTATGGTAAAAATATCTCTTAATCACTTTATTGATTTATGAAATCTATTCAAGGAATGATTCCTTTTTTCATTTAGTTCCCACTCAATATCTTTCCTTTTCTCCCTTTTATTTTCACTATATGATTAATCAAATACTTTTTCAACAAGAGAAAAGAGAGTGAATTAAATATCTCAATCACTGGATGAATCATCCTTCTCTTTTATTCTTATAAAACTTATCCTATTAAAAGTAGAGTTCATCTTCTTGTTATACCCTTTCTTCCTCAGGGGTCACTCCTTTTGCTCATCAGATTCACATTATTTTTTAATCATTTTTAGAAAATCATAGGCAAAGTGTCGAAGACTATTATAATTCCATAACATTTTTTATTTTGTTGTTTTATATTTCAGTTTTATTTTTTGAACCTTTTTTAAATAAGGTAAAAAAATATTTTTAAATCTGTCCTTACCTTCACCATCTTCAAAATCAATGGAATCAAAAAAATATTATATAATCTTTTCCTTTTTTCATTGCTTCAAAGGCCATATAATATTTTTTATTCTATATATATATAATTTTTCCAATCTCGTATGTTATGAGAATATTTTATACTTCATAATGTGATAATTCCACTACTCCTTCAAGGGAATAAATTTATTAATAAAAAAATCATGAAAATTTATCATACATTTTTTTAAAAGATTATGGAATCATATAACCTCTCACAAAATCCCCAGATGTTTGACAAAATATAAGTTACTCTGGAAAATTAGTCATGAATAGTATCATCACCAACTATCAATATATCTCTAAATTATCTCCTCAAAACTAGAAATTTGGTTTCTTAGGATTTAACATTATCTTCATATCCACTTTTAAATTTCTCCCAGATTTCATGTGTAGTTTGAGAACCCATGAACTTGGTATATACCTTTTCTCATAAGGAAATTGGGTTGGAATTTGGTGATTTTCCATCAACATCCAAATTCCTATATTCATCATGAATCATAGTATAATAATCTTTAATAGTTGTAAAAATATTATGGAAGCATCTCTTACTTCAAGGATGAGTGAATGAAAGTAGGGTGACATCATATTTTCCTATCTATGAAAATTTGATCCATTGAAGGTTGGAACTCCTTAGCTGTTTAAATAATAGACATTATCTATCATTAAAAAACCTATTTTTGATATTTAGAGGAAATATACCCATTGATACCAATTTTAGAGCCCAATAAGGATGAATCACGAATAGGGGGCGGGGTGAATCAATGGTTTCTATTTGTTTTTACAAATACTATTTATTTATAATTCAACCTATCAAAATTTTTATTCATCTTGATACTCTTAATATTATCTCTAAATATCAACTCATGTATAGAAGTAATATAATAGACAATAACACATAATATATACAAGGTTTGGCATAAAATGCCAATCCCTTCAATTCTAGTTAGACACCCCCACATGGATTCCTCAATATATACACAAGTGAATACAACTAATTAGACACCCCAATTAAAATCTCTAAATAATTGGTTAGACACCCCAACTCATCATATTCTATGATTGGTTATACTCACCAATCAAAGCCTCTAAAAACTGGTTAGACACCCCATCTCCAATATTATTCTTCTATGATGATCGAGGTATAGATATATATTCTTCTTTGTAAGATTGTATTCCTCCATGAGAAAGATGGATTACCTTTAATTTTTTAATCCTTCAATACCTTGAGTATTAAAAAATAAATATCATATCCAATGGTCTTGAAAATCACCTTTATATTTTTCAAATACTTTAGCACGTGTGATCTAAATCTTATAGTATTTCTCGTCTTTTAATCCTTCCATATTTGATTAAAAAATGTGTCAGTATTATCAAAATTATCTTTAAAAATAGATGTAGGAACTCTCAAAATTTTCTACTCTAATTATTACTCACATACATGAACACATTTATCCAATATTAAAAAGCTATTCATGTTAGATCTCATTTATTTATGGGTTTAAATGTGTTGTAAATAAAAAAATTATATTTTTTCAATTTAAATACCCATAAATGTTTGGGTATTTTAATTTATTCTCAAGATAATTCCTTCTTTACCATACATTAAGTATCATTAATTTCACATTTTAAATACCTGATAATTTGGAGGGCATTCTGAATCATCATACAGATCATTTGAAATACCCAAAGTATTAGGTTTGTTAATTTTTTTGTTCACATAACATGCCATCAAACAGGTATTGTGGCCCTCATTCCTAAATTACTTATGGAACTTGGATTTATTCATTCTTCGCATGGATAAATAAATACCACAACACATCTACAGTATTTTATCCTCATTAAAATTTTCTGCACAACTCTGGCTTCTATATTTTAAAAATACTCATTTATAATGCTCAAAATATTTAGGCCAACCTATTTCTTCATGTGGAATCATTATTCTAGAATAATCATGGCATCACATTTCATCACATAGAATCATTATTGGATGACTCCAAAACCCTTATCTCATTTGATATTACATGAATTCATGTGCAACTACCTGAATTTTCATTTATGTTAGGTTTACTTATGAATTTATCCTACTTATTTTTTGTTCAAATATTTATCTTCATTACACCAGACTTCACAACATGGGATCTTCTATTTTTTCATGGGTGATACCTTTATATGAGCATCAACAACCCTTATGTGGTAAAATTAATTTATATATCCTTGCAGATACCTTTATGCATGTCATTTTTCTACCCTTTCATGGGTAATGGAAAACTTTCAACATCTTGACACAATATTGGATACCCTTATAAAATGCTTGGACTACCATTATGCAACACCGACTACCCTTATATAGTGATCAGTAAACATTTACCAAAAATTGACTACCCTTAAGAAATAATCATCTATCATAACCTGTTTATCTTTATGACACACCCCATGACACTTACACACCACATTAATATTTCATTTTACCCATACATAGGTAATGTCCAAGTTTTATTCAATGGGAATGCTACCTTTATATAGAATCAATGTACCTTTATGTAGAAACATGATATTCTCACTACAATTAGTTATTTATAGTTAACCTATGTTGTAAAGTATCTACTCAGGTACTCCTATGAAATAAATAAATTTAATTCAAAATCATTACATTCCTTCTCAAACACCTCAGACTCAATCCCAGGACCTTCCGACTTCAATAAAATAATATTCTTATAAGAACATCAATATTTTTCCATGGAATTATCATTAATGATGTCTTCATTAAAAGTATAGCATTTCATGGGATTCATCTTAATTAATCATCATGAAAAAAAAAATTGTACTTGATTCCATTTCACTGGAAGATAAATATTCTCAGGATATTCACTTGTTGTAAATGTTGTGTCAATTGTATAACTCCATTGAAAAATGTATTTGAACTTATGATCAGTTTAATAAGTTACAAAAAATACAAGGTTAATTTGTTAACAATGATGTTAAATGTCATTAAATTAACCCATAAAAATTATTGAAGAATAATCACTTCACATATTTACTTATTAACAACAAATTTATCAATCCAGATCAATATCCCTAAGACGGGACAAGTTATTAGATAGATTGTAGATAATATTGATAAATAATCTAAATAATGATGACATTAAATCTAATAAAACAATGAGGGAAACCTCAAGATATCCTCAGGGATAATATTATCATGTTCATCAACAATTTTGAGTTACCAATCTAACACAATTTATATTGCACACAAGGCTAAACTCACCAACTAATGGATGATTGTATATAATAACACGAATCCTTACCTTACTCATTAACAAACACCCAACAATGATAATGAATCCAATAATCCAAAAATTTATGATAATGAAAGTTCATATCCTATTTTGAGGGACACCAATAAAATATCTCCCTTTCTAGTTTGAGAACCCATACTTTTAACTACTGTGAGAAAAGGGATGATCACCACCAGTAGGAGTCTCATGTTGAAGAAGTCTTCCTAAGAGATCAATTATAATTTTTAATTACAAGACAACACCATGTATGGAAAGTGTATAAATATTTTTAAAAATGTATGACTATGAATATAAATGAAGAATAAATGATCATACATTGAACCCTTCCAAACACCACTCGTTTAGATCCACTTGTTGTGTTCAACCATCCATAAGTTATCTATTAACACTGTGGGTCTGAAAAGTATTTCCTAAAGCTTGTAAATGGAGATATTCAAAATCATTAAAATTTTATAGAAACACTAAAATCAATAAATATTCTTCTAGAATCACCTATAAAAATGGTGATAATTCTTATAATATAAAAAGAGTAATCCCAAAATGGTTTTTAAGATGGAGGTCTATCCATGAAATTTCTCTGACTATCTACAGGGTAAAATCAACAGGTTTGAATCAAGGATATGCTTGTAACAAGAAACTTCCAACTAAAAATTTGTTCTCTAAGTATCTAAAATAATAGTAGAATATAAAAAGGAACATCCCAAAACTTGAGACTCACCCAAAGGTCTCTATTTAACTCTTGATCCAGATGGAATCTATCCATGGTCATAACCAATGATTAACTTATTAGTAAAAAATCACATGTTATTAGTAATTTATGTGTTTCCTTAAATATATTACAACATATCCAAAACATAAATCACCCAAAAAATATCTTTATATGACATCCTAAACAAAATCACAAACTCGAACCATAGTAGAGTTAAAATGTCATGATTTTGAGTAAATGTATACAAATAGATCATTAGGCCATAATGAAAACTCAATGTGAGAACTAGTATCTAGTTAGAATGTTCCAAAACATGATGATAAACCTGATTCCTACACTCCAACCATTCCTATATCACATAAGGAATATGATATATTCATAAACCCATGAGGCCTCATCTTTTGGAATGCATATAACACATTAAGACTTTTAGTAGCCTCATTTGGATCAGTGAGATTTATATTACACTCTACAAGTTTTTCATTAAAAAGTGAAAATGGTGGAGGATATAACTTCTCACCATGGGTAAATATACCCCACAATCAAGTCACTAAATCAATGCCTCTTCACTCAACTGATCAGTGATTTGAGAAATAAGCACTATCTTGGGATCATCACAACCTTGCCTCTAAATTTTTAATTTCTATTTATAGGTACAATTATCTATTAGACATGATAAATAAATTGTTAGTTGAGTATATCCAGGTGATATAGAACTAGATGGATATGAAAAATCCTAATTGGATGCCACATAATTCATTTACTAACTTACTTAAACCCTATAAATAATACATTAGTGTTTTGGGTTGACTAACATGTTATCAAAGCCTAGAAGAAGGGATAATATGGATACCACAACTATAATGGGATCCCTATTCTAATAACTAAATTTAATAACCCCATACAAGTTCTTCTCTAAATTTCTAAATAAATATTTACAAGATAAAAAAATTCTAAACTCTAACCTTAGGACTCGAACCAATATGATAACATTCTGACATGGACCAAGTCACTAAGGCCCCACCTGAGCTGGTGTTAATCCATGTGTTCCACCCTAATCTTGCCTCTAATAGGCTACAATGGAGACTAAAACCACAAATGCATACAAACATGAGTGGACATAGCTTATATCAACTTGTAATTAATATGCATCTCCAATACACAATATGAAACCAAAAAATACTATATATATATAAGAAATTTAAATATATAAAAATTACATGTATGAGACTAAGAATATTGATACAATTACACATGAAAAAACTTAGAAGTTAAAAATATGATTTGATAAAAACAATGACTACAACTAGAACGTAACAAGAAAAAACACCTCCATTACGTAAGAAATTATAGGAAAAAAACATCAACAACAACCTCCTCCTCCATATACCACTAACCTCATTTATGGACTATATCCATAAGTTTTTATAACTCCATGTACACTAAATTTAGAACCAAACAATGAAACATATCTTTTTACCCAACATGTGTGGGAACATGGGTCATAAAAGGGTGAGTATAAACATACCCAATAAGAGTTATTAAAATCTAAAGTATATGTAAAGTTAGTTGAAAACCCTTTAACTGGTATATCAGTAATAGATAAACCCATAAATTCTGAAAGATCATGGAATAAAGGATGATAGAAAAATATAGTATTTATAGATCATCACCATAAAGGTTCTTATCTCACAAGTAATCAGAGACACATAAAGTCTCTTAGGTCTCATAAAACCTAATGATGAAAACCCTATTGTAAGTTACTTCTTTTATGTTGTTGAGCATGCCTATCATATTGAAATACATGTAACATATAAATCCAACCTCATCCAAATAACATTGTATTTGTAACGTCTAATATATACCTATTTAATAATAGTGTGGACTTGTACCTTTTGGATATTTTTAGGTTAGTCAAGGGGTTTCTGAACCCTATAGAGAACTTGAGCCTTATAGCGTGGTATAGGCATTTCCATAGGGGGTTACCAACTCGATATGCAGAGAAACCTCACCAGGTAATGTAGAGGTTACCTACTCTACAAAGTGTATAGTATATTTACTCCCTAGCACCAATATTCTATAATGGGGTTACTAACACCATTTTTTCTCTAAATTTCTCACTCCTCCCTATCAAAATCTCTACATGCTAAGGGAATCAAACTATTTTAAATTCCTTTATAAAAAACCCTATATGGAAAATAGATATTCACCAAAATACTCTATATGTGAAATGACTCTAAATGGACCATTCATGTGTCTATTTTTGATACCTAGGTAAGAATATATAAAAATCGCCAAGGTGGGTATATTAAAAGACATTTTATACATAGTACATGACATGTATGACCTGATTATAGCTATGTTTAAGATTCAAGAGTTCATATCATGTGGATACAACCAATATGTAATAACTAGTTAGTAAAATAGTGTTTGGTACTAATTATTCCTTCTATTCATATATTGCCATTACACTTTGATCTATAACATTGGGGTACATGGAATGTACTTATGAGCACTTAACATGTGTACTACAACCATAATATCCATATGTAGTAACCATGCTGATAGAATTACTGAAAAAATACATAGTGTAAGGGATTTGAGGTCTAGTTAGGCTTAATCATTCATAAAATCCAAATTCATATATTTGATACACACATGGTGTAGCTTATCCCACAAAGCATATGGGATTAACTTATTAGATGGAGTTTACTACAGAAAATGGTCTATGTATATGTCCAAAAATACAAAACGTCATTGTATTGATGTAATATACAACTTATACCTTAGTACACATGACATGTGAGTCTTATAGATTAGTCAGCATATATAGATGGTACTCACTAAAGATATATAGCCCAAAATATATGACATGTGTCTAGGAGTCACACACCATGTAATATTTATAATCCCATGAAAACATATCTATTATGGAATATAACATACACAACATGAAACTCAAGGGGATACACATTGTGTAGTCTAGAAACATATAGATTCATATTTTTCTATAATTTTCACTACTCCTATCAATGATTCAATACAAAAATCATTGACATCACATCTTTCATACTCAATGACACTATTAACCTGGCATAATACACATAGATTCGACATCTCACTATATAAGAGTTACTTTCCAACAGTCATCAAGTTCCCCTCACATCCCCTTTGCAATGCATCACTAAACTTGCCTCACCCTTACAAGAGATTAACCATCTTACCTTCAAGCCTCCTGAGTATTGAACTAATGACCATTGCAAATTCTAACAATGAACATATTTTATAATTGTGGGAGAAATAAGATGCAAGTTGAAGGATAATTTTTTTTATAGTTGGTGACCATTCATTATTTTTTATTATCGATCATCAAATATTATTTTTTTATAAATAATGATAATTAAAAAAATCATTCAAAAAACCAATTTTGGGTTAGTTTATATAATAAATATGAATATTCATCAATTAATGAATATAATATTTTATACCAAAAATTATAAACTTTTTTCATCTATATTTAAAATGAATAATGTAACATAAAATTTCAATAGTGATTATTTTACAATATAACACAATTAGTATATTAGTGTAAATTTATAAATAGAATTTATTATCAATATTACCTGAAATATATGATAAATTTAATAAAAAGTTTATCCTAAATTAATTCAGAATTGACTATTTGATAAATATTAAAATTATATTTTTTCAAGGATTTTTACCGTATTGCTTATATGAAAATTAGTGTGATTCCAATACGAGGAGAAGAAAATAAATTCACATTATAGATAAGGGTTAACAAAAAACTAAGTCTTATAACATAACTATCACATCAAATCTTAAATTAATTTTTTATCTCTATGTGATATGACCATCATCATCATAAATCCACTAATAATTTAAAATCAAAATAATAATCCTCTTTTGAGTTGATTAATCACCAATGACTAAACATAAGATAATTACCATAACGAGTTATTTATGGGATAACAGTCACAACAACTAATTTTTTTTAAAATATCCAAAACAACTCGATACTTGGCCAAATACACAAACACAAACCTCAATAATCACCTTGTAAAAAACACCCCTTTTGATACACAACTTAAATGTCATAATTTTTGACCAATATACAATTAAGTATATTTCATCATTTATGCCCATGGAATAAATATTTATTTATTTAAAAAATAGTAAACATCCCTTAAAATTCATCTTTCTTGGAACTCGACCAAAAATGAACCCATGGATAGTTACCACATCCCTAAATCGATAAAGCCATAAAGATTTTCAATGGTTATATTATAAGGTAAATTTATTATTTTACACAGCTTTAGGGACCAGTTACATCCAAACTAAAATTAAATTAAGTCTTTCTTGGTGAAAAATTGGGGCCTCTATTATCCTACCAACCTTTAAATAATATTCATCTATGAGAAGAAGAAAATTAGAGTTAATACATCGAGAATCATGTAAAAAAACCTCATAAGTACAAAAAAGCATTCTCACATGCACAATATTTTACTTAGGAGGTGTAGGCTCTAAGATAACCTATTAGATAACCATAATTGGAAGTATTCTCCACCTTCTCAAAATAATAATTCAGCTCAGTTCTTTCTGGTAAAGACTCAGTAAAAAACACTATCTTACATGACACAACTACTTCTAATATTTTTTTATCAAAGATCATTCCACATTCAAGTTAACATTTTCAATCATGAATAAAAAAGGAAAAATCATCAAAATAATCCTTATAAAGGTTTCATATCAAGTACAACACTTTTGAGAATGTCACACTCCAACTTTAAATAAAAACCCAACCACATATCCTTATTGAATCCTACAATATGGTTATTTGATCAAAATTTCCACATTATCTCTATAGGTACTCACAATAAGAGGAACTTAGAGTTCAAATTACAAAGACAACATATAAATTTCACCAAAAATAATATTAATGGAACTAATAGCCGCAAAGATTAATTTTTTATCAACCATATATAGAAATCCCACAATCACACATCTAAATCCAAAAAAACAATCCCCCTTTACCAAGAATAATCTAGTTGTATAATGGTCAATAATTGTGAAAGAAATTAGAAAACAGATCAAGGTATGTCATCAATTTCCTCACACTACCACACAAAAGACCCTTAACTCTTTGTTGACCCATTCTTCCATAATTTGAAGAGGGCAATTTTGAATGTTTATATAGACCTACTCTATATGTTCCAAACCCCATGATGTAGATTTCATAAACATGATCAACCATAAATCTCAACCCGCTGTGAAATATCCCTCATAACATTCTAGATCCACCACATTATGATCACCAAATCTTAGTTTCGATTACACCACAAATGTAACTTAACCTATTGAGAGAGCTTAGTTTAATCGCTCATTATAACACTTATGATGAAATTCAAGGGGACAATACCATCCAATGTCATAGAAATTTAATGTACTCTTCTCATTTTTGAGATTCCATCAGATGTACCACCTAGAAATACCATATCACATATGTTTTAAAATAGAGTATTCCATATAAGATCTCTCACACATGTTGAGTTATGGGGGGTTATTATAATCAATGAAAGCATACAAGATCACCCTCTTTTACTAAGACCAATTTTATTGAGACTAGTCATTCAAAAGTCCAATGTACATACTATGTGTGAAATTATTGATAAGGACATAAACTACAAGACCACTATTTCTACATTATGTTCATTTAATATACCAAAAATTTAATCTCCATACAATCCCTCAGTTAATAAACCATCTAAAACATTATTTATGAAGGTATGAACCACTCAAATCCATAACTCTGACCTTAGAAACCCACCTTACTATTGGTGCTCTAGAATTAAGCAATAAAAAAACCCAAGATGATTGGGATATTCATCATCTGTTTTAGATCAAAAATGGATATGATAAATAGTTACTAGAAAAGATGAACCATAGGATATGTAATAATTGAAGAGATGACGCGACGGGTCGAGTCGGAAGACTCAGCGTGAGCATGGAGTTGGCGTTAATCCCTAATTTGGCGCTTATAGTTGACAATGGGTTCCTTCGACCCAGAGTGGGAATCGGCTGTGTCTTCCATTAAATTCTCAAATGGATTGGCGGCAATGTAAATAACCCTGGATCGCGCACCTAGGGAAAAAGGAGTCTCCTTCTCGGATGCGCTGAAGGGTGCGGTTCGTTCGACGGAGGTTGCTATATCGTCCTCGAATTTGACACCTCGGTCTATTGATGGTGTGTGTTCTGTAATTGACGATCAGGATGCAGTCAAGCAAAGGCTGGAAGCATGAATGTTTTCTGCTCTGGGCCGAATTTCCCTGGTAAAGGGGGACAAACCGTGGACTAATGCAGACCTAAAAATGTGGCTTTCTCAATGTTGGGGTGTGGGTGATTTTAAGCTTATTCCGATTGGGAGAGGGTTTTTCAAGTTGTTTTCAATAGCAGGGATGATATGCGTATGGCATGGAACAGTGGGGTGGATCATCTTAAGTCGGGTGTCTTCAAATTGTCTGAATGGGATCTGCCTTTCAATCCATTCACTCAATGTCAAACCACAGCGCAAATATGGATTCGTCTGCATGGCCTGAACTGGGTTTATTGGCACCCTAAAATTCTTTTTGATATTTCTTCTTGTGTGGGGACTCCTTTGAAGATGGACCAGCATACCATTGAGGGAGGGCTCGGATTTTATGCACATGTTCTGGTGGAAGCTAACATGGATTCAAATCTACCTGAGTTGGTTAACTTCATTGATAATGATAAGAAGTTTGAAATCAGAATTGAATATGAGAATAAACCACCTTTCTGTGATTATTGAAAAATAGTTGGATATGCTGTCTCGAACTGCAGGAATATTCAGAAGCAGCAGCGGTTAGTGAAGGACTCCAATGCTGACAAAGTGAATCCATGGAAAGAGGCTGGTAGGAAAAATAAGGCCAAGGTCTCTACTGAAAAGGGAGAGCATTCTGGTAAAGATCATCATGTAGCTAAGCAGAATGAGGGGCAGGTTGGGATTGTTGTTTCACCCATTCATCCTCAAAATAATGTTGATGCTGATGATTCAAATATTGATACTGAGGTTGTTAATATGGTTTCTGGTACTCTTGCTTTGACTTTTGATTCTGTGGAGGATGAGCACAAAGGAAGTGGAAAGGATATCCTGGACAGCCGTGTTGATGCTGCAAGGGAAGAGATTAATATGGATTCCCTAGGAGTTGTTAATCTGCAAAATTCTGCATGCCCCCCTAAGAAAAGATGGTGTGACATGGTTGAGGAGGATGAAGCATTGGAGGCCAAAAGTGCCCCCCCCCCGTGCTCTTTGGAGGCAAATGTCTCTCCCATAGATAGAAGAAGTTCCGAGTCTGCAATGGATATTGCCGGGACTTCGGTTCATAGAATGAAAACTAGAAGTCTTTCCAAGCTCTCCACTGGATCCAATAACTATTCAAAAAAGAAGAAGGCAAAGAAGAAAAAAAAGAAAGAAAATTTCAATTATAAATCGGTTTCAAAATGAATGTTCTCTATTGGAATTGTCAGGGTCTCGCTAACCCCTCTACTGTTAATGCTTTGCATCGGCATATTCAGATTCACAAGCCAATGTTAATTGGTATCTCAGAACTGAAATCCTCTTTTTCTTTGGGTTTTGCATGCCTTAATAAATTTGGCTTTCGCTTGGTTGCCGCCAATGGTTCAACTGGATAGTGCGAGAGCTTATGGGTTCTTGTTCACTCCTCCATTGGTTTTGTTGACGTTATATCCATCAACGAGCAAGTAATTTCTTGCTCTTTTCATTGGCAATCTGAGATGATGGTTGGATCTTTTTTCTATGCTAAAAGTAGGTATTACGATCGTAGGAGTATGTGGCGGGAACTTGACAACTTTAGGGGCATTTCTTCTCCCTGGTTTATTGTATGTGATTTCAATACTATTCTCTGTTCTAGTGAAAAGATGGGTCCTGTTCACTCGCACAGTTCTCTTAGGGAATTCAAAGGTTGTGTTGATGATAATGACCTGACTGAGGTTAGTCTGGTTGGTGCAAAATACACTTGGTATAGAAGATATCTCAACCATATGATTGCTAGTAAGGTGGATCGGGCCTTTGTGAATATCATTACCCTGGACAAATGGGATTCCATTTCTAGTATCACTCTTCCTAAAATTGCCTCTGACCATCATCTGATTCTGGTTAGTATTAAGGGAATGGAATACAACATGCCTCTTCCTTTTCGTTTCAACAATGCTTGGGCTCTTCAAGATGATTGTTGCAGGCTGATTAAAAATTCCTAGAATAGTATGCAAGGTGCATATTTTCTCTTCAAATTGAGGATGATCAAGTGTTCTTTAAAAACTTGGAGTAGGGAGACTTATAGTGAGATGGAGAAGGAAATATTATGTCTTGAATCCTCTCTCAAGCATCTTCAAGATGAAGCCTCGAGAGTAGACTTCAATCTGGATTTTTCTTGGGAAGCTATTCTGGTTTCTAAATTGAGCTCTCTCCTTGCAATGAAAGAGAATACTCTTAAGGAAACCTTCAAAATAAAATGGCTTCAGGAAGGGGATAGAAACACTAAATTGTTCAACTCTCTCCAAAGAATTAGGAAGGCAAGTCGTCCCTTCTACTATTTTAAGGTTGGTGATCAAATTTTAGATAACATGGATAGCATTGCTGATTATTTCACGGAGCTGTTCAATGGGCCCGCTTTGGGGTGTTCCTTGATGGATGGTATCATACCTTATTTGGTCTCTGCTGCTGATAATTGCCTTCTCACTAATGCCCCTTCGGAATTTGAGATAAAGGATGCTGTTTTTAGCCTTAATTCTTCCAGTTCTCCAGGTCTTGATGGTTTCAACAACTTCTTTTATCAGAAGTATTGGGACATTATTAAAGGTGATTTTTGTAATGTAGTCTTCTCTTTCTTTTCCTCAGGTGCTCTTCTACAGGGTATCAATGCTCAATTTATCTCCTTAATTCCTAAAGTTAAAAATGTTTGTGAGATTCACCTTTTTCGACACATTGCCTTGGTCAACACTAGTTACAAGATAATAAGTAATATTATTTCTAGCAGGCTCTCAGTCATTGCATCAAATATCGTTTCTTGGAATCAATTTGGATTTATTAAAGGAAGATGTATTTAGGATTTTATTTTCTCTGCTTCAGAATGTCTGAATATGCTCAGGAAACCTGTATGGGAGGGAAGAATTGCTATCAATCTTAACATCAAAAAGCCATTTGACACTCTGGATTAGGGATTTCTCTATAAGGTTCTTAAAAGTTTTGGTTTCAATGATATATTTATTTGATGGATTGCCACTCTTTTTCGATCTGCTCATGTCTCGGTTTTGGTTAATGGTTCCCCGAAAGGGTACTTTGCTTGCTCTAGAGGGGTTCGTCAGGGAGATCCTCTCCCAGCCCTACTTTTTTACTATTTCTGAAGATTATCTCAGTAGGCTCATCTCGCACATGGTCTCACAGGGTCAGCTCAAGACGATGCAGGCTTCCAGGTCTCTTCTCACCCCAACTCATCTATTATATGCTGATGATATTATCATCTTCCTACAGGGTAAAAAAAGAATATTCGTGTCCTGAAGAAAGTTCTAAATCATTATGAGGTTGCGTATGGACAATGTATAAGTTGGGATAAATCCTACATACACTTTGGGAAGGGTTTTTCTATCTCCAGGAAGCATTGGATTACTACAGAGTTAGGAATCCGAGAGGGGGTCCTTCCTTTACACTATCTCGGTGTGCCATTATTTTGGGGGCGTCCTAGAGCGTCCTTCTTTTCTAAAATTGTTGATTGGGTTAATGGACAACTCTCAACCTAAAAGGGGAAGAGTCTATCTATGGCTGGGCATTTATGTTTGGTGAAGTCGGTTATTGTTTCTAAATTGGTGTACTCGTTCATGGTGTATAAGTGGTTGAGAGGACTTCTCAAGCGTCTTAATATCTCTATCAGGAACTTTATTTGGAGTGGTAATATCCATGAGAGGAAAATGGTCACAATTCCTTGGAAGGCCTGTTGTCTCCCTTTGCATAATGGTGGCATGGGAATAAAAAATATTTCTCTTTTCAATGATTCCCTTCAAGCCTGTCTTGTTTAGAAGATTCTCCACAGCAATTCTGAATCAATGGGTTTTCTCAATGCTCGCTTTGCTGGTAAATTGAGGCAGAGAAGGAATGCCTATATTGATTCTTCATTAAGGCCATCAATTAATGCTCATTTTCAGGATATTATGTCCTGCTCATGATGGATTGTGAATAGGAACTCAACACTCAAATTTTTGGTTGATAATTGGACTGGTGCCACTCTCTCTGATAATTTCCAACTGGATGTCCTTGATTCTAATGAGCAGGTCACTATTATAGAGTTTTTTTGATGCTCTTCCCTCACCGCTCCCGGATGAGCTTCATGATTTGGTTGCTCATTATGACTTTATTTGTGGCCCTGATATTCTGGTTTGGGAACCTTCTAGGAATGGACTTCTTACTAGAAAACTTTTCTATCATCATGTCACCAAGGGCCATCATGCTGACTTCAATTGGTTATGTTCTTTCCACAAAAAATGTATCAGGCCTTCATGTCTTACTCTTGTTTGGAGGCTTGCTTACAATAGGTTACCACTTGATGATGTTATTCAAATGTATGGTATTCACCTTTTCTCCAGGTGTGCTTTATGTCACCAGCATAGGGAGGATGTAGAACATCTCTTTCTCAGCTGTGCAACGGCCTCAGCCATATGGAAGGCGGTCCTGGAGGCTTTTGAGCTAGTTGGTCTTCGATTTTCAAGTCTGCAATCTCTCCTGCAGTTCTGCTCTTTCATCCAGTTATCACCCCAGGTACGCGCTCTTCTTTGTGTGGCTGTATCTGAATGTTTGCATGCTATATGGGGGCAACGAAATGCAGAAAGTTTTTTGGGAAAAGGCTGCTATGTGAAGCTGTTCACGAAGCATATTTTTTTTGCTATAAGAGATATGTGCAGTGCTAGCATGGGGTATTGAAACAACAGTATTCACGATTTTATTGTGCTGAAAAACTTGGTTGTTCAGGAAAATTTTAGACCTTCTTTGGGGACTTTAGAATTGTTTTGGTTTCCTCCTGTTCTGCATTGGATTAAGGTGAATACAGATGGTGCATAAAAGAGAAATCTGGGACTAGCAGGGTGTGGTGCGGTTTTCAAGATGCATGATGATTCTATTAAGGGATGTTTTTATGGAAATTGTGGTGTGAATAGCTCACTTGAGGTAGAGATGCTTGGAATAATTCATGCTTTCTCATTTGCTAAAATGAATGGTTGGAATAATATATGGCTGGAAAGTGACTCTAGCACTCTTGTGCAGGCCATCAGAAATGGTGAGCTTCATATCTCTTAGAGGCTTGCTGAAAAGTGGAGGGAATGTATGAAGATCCTTATGAGTCTTAACTTCATCATCACTCACATTTATCGGGAGGCGAATATGGTTGCGGATGGTCTTGCTAATATGGGAGTTGGTAAGCCTCTTACCTGGTTAGATTCGCTTCCTATGGTCCTTCTCCCTTATTATGAGGCTGATTGTAACAAGTCCCCGCGTTTTCTTCTCTTGTAACATTATTTTCTTTTATGAATAATATCCTTGGCCTATTGGTCAAGGGAACTTTTCTAAAAAAAAAGAACAGTAAGAACTTTTATCACTCGCAACATCATTAAGATTATTTGTTGTTCATGATAATGATGGATAAATACTTTTTATGAAATGAAATTCCCATAAAGATGAAGATGATACCAAACAAACCTATGTTTTACCTCAAGTTTCTCATTTGTTTACCTTCACAATCCATAGAGGTCACATTAAGCCTAATAAAATTATACAATAGTATTACTAATTACACCATATACTTTTTATGATAATATAGGATATCTAATAAGATATAAAAAATATTATATTATCATCTGAATCAATTCACTATGAGATTCATTCACTCAATGAGGGAAATCACATGATATAATCATTTATAATATTAATATGTTAGTCAACCATTTTGGGTAACCTATGTGCTATATTTTACATATAATATTAGTATAGACTCAATGACTATTGGAAAGTTTGTTTAAATCCTCAAAATCTTTATCCTATTCATCTTCACTTACCATAAAAAGATCATTAATAATACATCCCTAGCAAGGAATGATAACATGTGGTCTTATCCTTTTCTAATACATTCCCAAAAAATCTATATATTTCTACAGGTCTGACGCACTCTTTAAATAACTTTGAGAAATTGAATGAATACACAAAGATAGAGTTTCTAGTTAATGAATTTAGGCTAGGAGATCTACTAGAATTTCCTTTTCTTGAAAAATTACACAAAATTAATGGGGATAGATCATAATGAAATTTTATGAGTTTGAGTGTCCAAAAGGAAGAAAAAATTATACATCTAACCTTTTTTGAGTACTTATCAATAAAATCCATCCATTAGATGTAACCATATATATCCTAGATGTTAATGGTATGGTTCTGATGGGGATTAACCGAAGATGGTAAATGGAGATGGTCAAAAGAGTAATCCATCTCTAGCAACTCATTCACCACAAAATCATCTACAAATATCAACTCTTAAAAGGTAAACAATTCCTACAATAAGAAAACACATGATCTCAAATATTAATAATATTAAGCTCCATCCATGACATTTATCTAACTATATATGTAATAAAATATACCCATATTTATCTAGGGTTCACTTCTAACCAAAATTGTGTAACTACCAATTCTTGATCTACTTCTATAGTGTAAGTGGGTAATGTAAAATGGTAGAACTCAAAGTTAAAAATTCACAAAGAGATTCACTTTAACTTTCTAGATAAAAGAATCCATATAGGATTGAATATAATGAGTAATTCATTTATAAACCCTGAACCATTCATTAAAATGGTTACAAAATATGTAAGAGAGTAGAATATCTCCTAAAATCAAATCATCCATAACATCACCAAATATAATTTCCTGTACAAAATATTAAACTCCAACTATGGTAGAGTAATATCATCAAGAGTTTGATTAAACATTAAACAATAGATCACTACACTATAAAGAGAAATAAATGTGAGAAACACTATGTATTAAATGAGTTAATTTATAGGAAAAAACAAGTCTCGTACTCCAACAAATCCATTCTCACTATTGGATTTGGATTACCTCAATCATCTATCAGGAATTTGCTGTTCGAAAGCATAAAACACATTTAGTATATGTTTATTCTCATCCATATCAATGGTAACTTCCATACACTCTAAAATAAGGTGTTTTAGAAGAATATATAGTGTATGATCCACCATATAGTCATGGGATAAAGATACCTCACAATCAGGTAATCTAATTGATTCCAAATCACTTAAATTATCAGAAATGATAGTCTTAAGAATAGGAATTGGTTATTTATGGCCCTTACTCTAAATAAATGTTAGTTATATATAGGTAATGTCCACTATTTTATAGGATAAACCCATTATTAATAGGTAATTTTTTTTGATAATACATAATAAGTTCATGAAATATCATAATTTGATACCACATGATTCATGTTACAAATTATTTATAACCTATTAAAATTATATTGAATTTTTGGTTAAGTAAAAGTTTACTAGAGTCCTGGAGTGAGGATATGTTAGCTTTCATATCCAAATTCGTTTACCTATTATGATAGAAAATCCCAAGTCCCCCTTAGCATCACTATTATAAATTCATAAACCAATCCCTATAGGACAACAAACTCTAAGATATGGCCCTACGACTTAAATAGATTTGATATGATTCTGGCATGGAATGACCCACTAAGGACACAATGATGTTTAAAATTAGTCATGTACTCCACTCTAAGTGAAACTACATTTGGGAAAGGTGTAGAGACTAAAAATTACTTTTTAATATTTGTATGGGAATAAAAAAGAAAAACACATGATGTCACCCACTCAAGGGGGTCAAAAATGATTAAGTACATGGGAATAAAACATCAAAAACTTATTAACCTCATTAGGTAAAGACCCAAAATAATTATAGAGAATGAGAGTATCACTTGAATTTTCATTGTTGGTGAGTGAATCAACTGCAAAATTACCTTCTATTTAGGTGTGGGTAACATGAATCCCCTAGTTTAAAAAGAATTTTCTCCTCCTAATGAAACAGGTCAACACCCATTGAGATATAACATTCCCCAAGAGAAACCCAACCTTTAACATAGTGTATGAAATGAATTCTATAATCTGAAAATTTCAGGACCAAAACAACAAGTGACTAATGGCCATTTATCTAACATCTTTTCCTTTGGATGTCCTAGGTATGTAAAAGGAACTAAATCCAAGAATAATTGAACCAATAATTGTATATAAATAGTCCACAAACAATTTATTTTCTCCCAATTTCATGTTACATTAAAGTTCAGTTTATGTCATATGATAGGCGGACTCCACTTGACCTATATATCTATCCTACCTTAACCACCTTCCAAGTTGGCATAGGGACTTGGAAAAAAAGCACTGATAGTTGAAGAAAATATCCCTTATTTGATGTGTGATACCATTTCTTCCATCAACAGTTGTATATATAACTAGAGTAAATGAATGTATTATTATTTTTGACACCTTTCCTTATTCCTGGCTCCCAAAAGGACCAACAGATCACTGAGAGGGCTACTGATCTTTCCTTCCTCTCAAACCCATGCTAGCCAGGACCCTGGGTCAAATAATAGAGGATCTCTTTCATAGTTTCCCAACATCAATAAATATTTAATTCATGTCATATGAATTTCTATAGCCCATTTTCCCATTTATGTTCAAAAAATACATTCCACGTGGATTATTTCATTGGTGAAGCACAATACTTGAATCAAGAAGCCAAGGACACTCCATTCTTCTTGATATTTTCATCTATAAAGAGTTAAATATTACTCATCCCACAAACAAAAAAATCCATCTTGCATGAGATCTCTTTTTAAAAAAATCTTTTATTCCCATGTTTCCATCCCACTACTAGAATGTACCATACATATGATTTCCCAAATGATGAATTTCCTGAAGTTTCACCTGATTGAACACACGTATCTGGTTCATTCACCAGAAAAATGTTATCATATAAGGTCTTCTATTAATGATCTAGGACTGAATTGATGAACTATTGAAATTTACTTTCCTCTCTAAAGGTAATGTGTGGAACTAGACACCCAAGGAAGAAGAAGGTTTCCCCAACACAATTCATATACTAGAAATTTAAATCCACATTCCCAACAACCTACCGGGTTTGAACCTTATGCTCCACTAAATGAGTCATCATGCATCACGAAAGGTCTTTCAATATACCAATTATATTTTTTTCATAACTCACATTCCTCTCCATATATGTCCCTCATGGACATATCCCACAAAGAGTCCTCCTCAATGATGTCCTATAGAATTATTTCCTACAATGCATGCATGGTTTCAAAAACACTATGGAGAACTATGACACCTTCATTAATCAGTTTCTCCATCCATTTAAAGGATTCCCAATGGAAGATTCTACTATGATTTGAATCAAAAAATATGTTTAACATAATATTTTCAAACATTGGAAGAGTTCCTTTTATAAGTTTAATAATATAAAGCACAATCGTCAGTATCGATGTTAAGAAACTATTTATCAAATTAATTCTTCCACCAAATGAGAGAAATTTATTTTTCCAATTTATAATCCTCCCTAGGATTCAGTTGGTGATCCCATAAAAATACTTCTTTAGTCTAACAATCGAGATTGAGGCTCTAAGTTAATTTATTGGGAGTTGATTCATTTTCATATTGACTTTTTCTTAAATTGTACTACATCAGCTTATTGAACATTTTTTTGGAAATATACACACTAGTCTTCTAGAAATTAACACATTTTCCAATCAAACTTCAATAAATAGTCATGATTTTAATAATCAATCCATTTTTTACCTACCATTAACAAAAAATAACATATATTCAACGAATATATGGTGGGACACCAAGACATTTCTAGATATGTCACTAAAAGGAATGATTCTTAAATCTTCCATAATTCACTTGATGCTTCTAGAGACTATCACTAATGAGGCATAAATACATGGGAGGCCATGGGAAATACCAACCTGTAACATATATTCATCTCTAATACACAATATGAGATAAATAAGAAACAACCATGTATGTATAAAAACAACTTAAATTTATTAAAAATATACTTTTATGAGACAATTAATATCAAGAACAATGAAAAATGATAAAAACCTAAAAGGAAAAATATATTTGAATAATTAATCTAGGAATAACTAACATATAATAGGGAATAGCACATCCATGCTACAATAATCATGGGATAAGAAGATAAACAAAAACCTCCTCTCTCTTTACTACTAACTTCCACTATCCACCATATCTACTAGATCTTCTAGCATCATGTGCCCCAAATTTGACCCAGAAATTTTCAATATCTACATAGACTTATCACATTTAGGAAGAATTCTATTGAAGTGGTGTTTATAAACATAATTTTTAGTACTCCTTGAAAAATTAAGTGATGATAAATTAGTAAGTAAGATTGAGTACCTTGAATAAGGAGATAGGTAAGAGAAGAAAAAAAATATGATCAAAGTTCTAGTTAACCAAGGATGACAGAAGAAACAAATAATAATTGATCCTCTATAAGAATAGTCATATCTCCCAAGAATCTATAATCGTATAGAGTATCAGAAGTATCTTAAAATATAAACAGTTATACCAAATTATAGGTCACATATTGAAGAATACCCAATATTCTTGTTATGTCTTAACCCATGAAAAATCTAAAACAATCCTTATTTAGGCCTCAAAACCTCTAATTTGTCCCCCATTAATCATAGTGGGGACCATTTTCCCACTGGGATGTACAAGTAAGTCGAGGGTGCACCAACCACCATGGAGTACCTTTGACTCATCTTTTGGTGTACTCATAATCTGAGGGGGTAAAAAATTATATATATAAAGGACCATCACCCCATTTTTAATGTGGTTTACTTACTCGACTATGTTTTTAGTGTAACCATACCTTGGAATTGTTATTCATCCAAAGTGTTCCTGAACCCATGATTTATTCAACTATCTATCTCTACCTCAAAATCATTATTTTAATGAACTAGAAAATTAAAACTACTTAATACTATTAAGAAATATTCCATAGAGGATGAAAATATATGAATAATCACATTTTATATAAAAAAATTCTAAAAATGGACTATTCATGTGTTGGATTCTGACTCCTAGATGAGAAAATATTAAAATCACTAATGAGACAACAATACTTGACATGTACTACTCATAACACAAAGTGTAATAATCAATTATAGTCGGGTATAAGATTCTATAGTTCAAATAATGTTGAGTTAACCTATATAGGATATCTATTTGGGTAAATGGTGTGTGGGATTCCAAGTTCCTTCTAGTCATGGAATGCTTGTACACATCGAGCCTTAATACACAGGGGATTTAAATTTAATTTTGAATACTAGCCTACATACTACCATTTAACTATTCATGTGGGGTTGAAACACACATGAACACATTGTTTCTGGATAGGATATACTATGTATGGGATCTATGATCCACATGGTAATGTACATATAGACCAACCTAAGTTATTTCTCTAATAGACATAAATTAAAACTTAACACATATGACATGTGAGCCCAGCTGGCCTATCTGGACAACCTGCTATATTCTCTTGTAATGAATCAAGGCATGCATCCTAAAATACACCATGTTAGGATATCATGGTTATACACATCATGTACATTAGTACAAATGGTTTGATCATATAGTTGGTTAGTTATCAAGTACCTCTTGTATACACTCATGTTATGTGTCCCTAATTACCCAACGTGTAACCCAAAATCACATCCCATATAATATTTATAATTTATAGAATTATTAAACGCTATATATTTTGACACAAAAATTATATGGAATATAGGAAACCAATCCTTATTGTAGAGAAACATCTAGATTCATCTTTTTCCCATTATATTACAACTCCCATTATCAATTTCATGCTTAACACATATTTTTCATTTTTTCCACAATCAATATAAGACACCCTAGACCTGTATACCAGAATATTTTTCAAAAAAGTAATCCTTAAATATTATATTGATTAGAACTAATGTGACCTGAGAAAAACATAACTATATATTACATCATTTATGTTTAATATTCAATACATATTATAATTATTCACAACCTAGAAACCAAAGGTTTATCCTCTTTGGTGATTAGGTACATAACGAACATATTTTTCAACAACATCATCATAACCTATATGTAATCTTTATATGAAACAACGTATTTAAACATGTCATGCTTAATATCATTCTTCATATAGTGGTGAATATAAGAATAAGAAAATTGTAAGATCAATTTCCTAGAAATCGTAAACAGAGGAGACATTAATCAAAGATCATATGTGAGATTAAGATCACAGTCTATATATGAGATCATAATATATGTGATTGATATATTTTAAGAAAATCATACTTAGTGACACACAAATCATAATTCACGAATCACATCTTATAAATCACAAGCCAATAATATTGATCCATGGGATAATATCAAAAGAATTATAAAATAACATTAAAAATTATATAAATCACATGTCAGGTCTATCCACCATGACATTCATCACATAGTAGGCTTGGGCTAACCACCCGTTTACCATCTTAAACTAAGTATAACTACCTATGTACCATTTTGAGATCATGATATATAAAGAATTACCCAATACATTAGAGGGATATAATAGACCCAACCATCATATAAAGACAAACTATTATTATGTATTACATAATAAAATTAAAGAACTCACTATTAAATGAAATATTAATTAACTCATGAAAAAAAAATTTCATGAATATTTTATTAAAATAGCATGATATACAATACATATAAAAAAATTTGTTGGCATTACTATAGAATATACCTATTAATTCTTAACTATCATTTTAATATCCTTAAATATATGAAAAATATTGTTGGTTGGAGTTTTTCACTCGGGGTGGGGGGGTGAATTGAGTTGTAATAAAAAATTCTATTAAAAATATTATTTAAAATATTTATGCAAGTTAAAATAAATCTGGTCAGTTAACAAAGGTAGTAAAATTATAATAGCTTAGCTATTAAAATAATTTCTCATAAGATTGATTAATTCTCAGTTATAACAATATGAGATATTGATACAACTTTTGAAACTGAAATTATAAGGAAAAATAGTTATAACTACTATCAAAGATTAACTATCAATGTAAAGTTTTGTTTCCTAAAATATAATTTAAAATAGGGAAATACTAAATTCAAAAACATAGAAGATATAAAATAAGAGGTTCAGTCTCAAGTAGAGACTTAGTCTTCTCCACATGGTGATCACCTTCCACCAAAGAATCTATAAAGATAGAGATTTTGATCCACACCCCAAATTGGGGTTAACAACAGTACACCAGACTGTCCAGGTCACAAGACCTCAACCACAGTTCTATGTGGGAACATAAACAATCAGGTCATAGATGAACTCTACCAAAATTAATTATGGGGAAAACTGGTCTAAAAAGACAATTGTTTGAGGATATCTAGTATCCTCAAATTTAGTTCAAGAGAGAGAGACTGTTTTTTATAAATACACACACACTACTCGTAAATGTAAAATAGTACACACATAGAAGAATATAATAATAAAGTATTATAAATGATCTCAGTGTTATGCAATTCAGATCTGGAATCTTTTGATGTAACTGATGTGAAGCTTGAGTCCTTTTTTTTGAAATATACACTAAAATAGAGTGTTGTAAGGCATCATGGTCTGTATTCCTGGAAGATGAGATGTTCTTCTTCTTCAGTTTTGTTGGATACTGTAGAGATGATGTAACTTTGACAAACAATAGTTCTCTGGTTCACAAAAAACATAAATGAATAGTTCCTCATGTTTTCTTCCTTTCTGTATGTTTCTCATGGTAGTATACTCGTATCTTATTGTGTATGCATGTCTACACATGTGTGTTTATCTTTCATGTGCTCTTGTTTTTATATATATTCTTATATCATGATAATGTACATGTCTTAAGGTAGAAGATGTACCTCATACTTTTGACATCCTCATTTAATATGTAGGTAAAACGGAATTAAAATAACTAATAACATTAAAACACTTAAAATATGACCATTAGAAGTAATTTTAAATAAAATAAAATTTTAAATAAAAGAAAATTTTAAATATTCTATCGATGAATCCTCTCTTGGTATATACCTCTTTCAGTAACTCATTCCATCAGTATGTCATTCTATCGGTCTTTTCATGCATCAGTGACTCATTTTAACTAACAGTGAGTCCTTGCGTCGGTAGTACCATGCGTTGGGGACTCATTTGAACTGACGATGATTCCTTGCATCTGTAGCACCTTGCGTCAGTGACTCATTTGAACTGACACTGAGTCGTTGCATCGATAGAACCATGAATCGGTGACTCATGTGCATTAGTAGGTCATCTACCAGTAGTTCATATGTCATTAGGTCATCAACATCGATATGTCATCTCTTGGTAGGACATCTATCGGTAGGTAATCTGCATCGGTAGGTCATTTTCATTTCTAGATCATATATTGGTGACTCGGTTGAACTATCATTATCTCATATATTATTTCAGTGTCAGTCTGTCATACTTAGAAAATATTTTTGTTTGGACTATCTTACAACATAAATATTAATAGAATGTATTAAACATATATGTGATCGTAGATAAACATAATTGCACATATTGAAACTTAAATAATAATGATTGAAATTTTTATACCTGATTAACTGGAATTGGAATGATTTGTGATTATTAATACAATTTATATTAGAGAGGGTGACCAACATTCTCTTATAGACCAACAATCTCCCCATTTTTGATGATCACGAACCATGTCATTATTCAGTGCAATCATTCTACTTATCATATCCCATTACTAATAAAGTTTCTCAATATATAGATAAGTTTCAATGCTAAAATAAATATTGATGGTATTAAAGAAAACTAAAATACATAAGAGTAATATAAAAGGTAATGTAAATAAGGATAATGCAACTATTTTCCCCCTTTTGGGATTATCAAAAATTATAAGGGGAGATAAAACAGTTCTCCCCCTTTGGAGTATAAGCAAGAAGGAAACATGTAGCAATGAAATAAATAAAAAATCATATAATAATAGATAAAAGGGAAATAGATGAAAGACAAGAACACAATATTCCATTAATAAATAAAGTACAATGTGTTACAAATCTCCAAATATAAAAAAAGTCTACAAAACTGCCCTTTCAAAGAATGATCCACGCTATGGATCAAGATGAAGAGGGTTGTTCACTTTATTAGAGGGATCAATAGAGGGTACATTAGGTGGTGGATGAGAAACTGGAGGGTCTAAATAAATTTTCATAGGAGGTAGGATTACTCTTTTTGGAACATTAGGTACAAGTATGGGTTTGTGTTGTGACCACATATGTGGTTGAATTTACTCTTGGATAAATGGACGAATCTGAGTCAAAGCCTGAGCAGCTAAAATCCTATGAGGAGGCACTAATCTAGTAGCTCCAATAGGGGAAGTATTAGGCACTACAATGTATTCACTTTGTACACGAAGTTATGTATTTAAAAGTATAATGAAATCCTGAATGATTTCACCACCATACTTCATTTCTTTCTCAAATTCATCTTTATTCTCCATGAATTTGTCCAATAAAGGTGAAAATTACTTCAAATTTTGAACATGATCTTTGAAAGTTCGTGTCATTGGAGGAAAAGATAGGTTCTCTGTTAAATACATAAAGATACTGGTCAACTGAGGTTTGGTAATGATCTTCTCGAAATAGTATTCCACCTTTTTATGATCTGAGCATTTTCAGTCTCAACACTTTTGGAATAGAGTCTGACCATATCATGAACATGGTCATTGTTTTCCTCAATATTTTCAATGTTTTCCAAACCATACGAATAAAATATAGCTTGAAGATCTTCCTTAAAAACAGTTCTAATGGCCTAAATGTCCAGGATCAGAGAAGACTGACCAGAGGTAGATGGAATTTCAGTAGGAACTGAGGTATGAGACTTCAAGGCCTTAAGAAGAGACACTGCACAACCTTTGTGCTCTGCGGCCAAGGTATTTATTATAGAATCAATCCTAGTCAATTTTTTATCAACATGGAAGTGATTTCAACAATTTTCTCAGCATTTTTAATTAATTTAGGTTGGATCTCCTCAATCACTTTCTTTGAAACATTTAATACATCAAATTCAATTATACACACTTTTTGACTTGGAAAAGAAACTGCTTTCCCAAACTACATCATTTCTGATTTTGAAAATATGAGAGAGTGTAATTAAACACTTTGCTCAGTGTTTTCTATTCTAGTGGTTTGAATCTCATGCACTATTTGATATTGAATAGATATACTAATAGCTGAACAAAATTATTCATAATCCTTTCAAAATCTACTTTAGTGATAGAGTCACTTGGATGGGTCTCAACCACTGATTCTCTTTCAATAGGTAAAAAACTTCATCATCCGAGTCTTCATAATCTAAACCCAGTACCACATACCCAAGATTCATTTCCCATTTAATAATTACATCATCATCTAGAGGAGTGAGAGTTTCAAGTCAAAATCTTCTATGTTGATGCTCTCCCCCAGCTTGATCCCCACTTTCATAAGCCCCCCTCAATTTGAGCTCCCCTTAGTAGTATCTTACCTTGAACATGTGTTATCCTTCTTTCATATACTAACCAAGGTATACATATTTCCTTATCTTCCACTTCATCATGAACATCAACATTTTCTCTTACTTCAACAATAACTTCAAGAGGTTATTCCAACCATGCGCAATCCACAACCTCAACCATTTTAATATCTCCACATTGATCATCCTAATGATTTCCATCATCACTTTCACTATTTTCATCATAATCAAGTATAGAGAAATGACCTTCATTTCCATTTATATCACCATTTTCTTCACCTTCTTCCTCTTCACTACCACTTACACTCTCATCATCTTCACTACCTTCTTCTTCTTCTTTAGATCCACTGGATCTACTTACATATTCCACACTAATTGAGACTTAGGTATCCTCATCTCCATTGTCTTAAAGTGTGGGATCGTCATTGGGTAACACAAGTAAAGGACTAGGAGGTCCAAAAGAAAAACCGTTGTGAGCTTCAATGGTGTCAGGATCACTCATTTCATTGATAGGAGACCCATGATATCTAACTAGAATGGAATGATATTATTTTTCATCGGATGAGTAAGAAAAATCCTCACCAGGTCTGGGAATAGGATCATCCATATTCTTAGGCCTAGTTGGATAGTCAACTGGATTGAACATATTATAAATCTTATATTCATCTCCAACCCATTATCTCTTCTGTGGGTTCTAGTTGATTTTCATCATTTTATAGATATCTTTTCTAAGGAAAATCCCACTACACTCAGAAAAAACTTATTCTCCCTCATTAACAAAACCTTTATCTTTTAACATAGTTGAAAGTAACCTTGGATAAAATAGAGAATTGGTTTTTCAAGAAGGCTTTATCATTTAATTTATGTGAACAACAAGTTATCTACACAGATTTACCTTAATACTTTTTCTCACAAAATAATCCAAATATACATCTTGATACTTCATAGATTAAAAGTCCCATTTCTTGGGAAAGATCTGATGTTGAATAAATAAGAACAATATTCTACACTCACAACTTAACTCTATATCAATAGGTCTTTTGTGGTCAACATTATTAGTAAGCTCCTCCAAAGCTGTCTCACAGTAAAAAATATCACATTTAGGTAGAGAACTACCCTAATAATCATCAAACACACATTTATAAAGGATTTTAAGACATTTATCACATTTTCTTGATGTAGGAGAAAATATATTTCCTTTCACTATGGACTTAATCCAAGAAGCATCACTTCCTTATAGTAGGAATTCAACATTCATATATAACTCACAAACTAGCTTTAGGTAGAAGGGTCTTTCATTATTTGAGAACCACTCAAGCCATCCCTGATCATATAGCACATTGAGTAGTGAATACTTTCATTCCAAAAGATATTGTGCAAAAATCACTTTTTCTGGTGTTACTACATGACTCTCCAAAGCATAATTCACTAGTCCAGAAGATTTGAACGATTCCCCTATCTGTTTCTTAGTTGCATGAGACTCTCCACCATCCAGAGCTCGCTTCACATGCGCCTATATAACTTTTCATTTTTATGGTCAAAAGGTGAATGGTTAGGGGAAGAGAGAAAAAAGGCTGAGTGAGTGTAGGGGTAATGGATTAGAGCGGATCTATTCTAATTTATATCATTTTTTTCTTTTGAAATCACAAAATCATGATATCGTGAACTGAGTTAAAAAAAATCAATGAAACTGTGTCATTTTGGTAAAAACATAAAGAAAATAAAAATAGCGAGTCATCGATGTCTTTATGAAAAAAATTTCATACCACTAATGGTGTTGATGTTACAGGGTGTCAGTGTCGGCATGATAAAGAATTTGAGTCGGCATGACAACTATGTCGACATGACAACTGTGTCGTCATGACTAAGCGTCAGTATGAAAAATTTATCAGTGTTAGTATGAGATTGTCATATTCATACTATGAGTTTCAGCATGACACTATCTGTGGGATATCCTCTAATGACGGCTCCTCTCCAGGTTTCCACCGATGGTGTCCCTGGCACTGAGGATAGAGTGTTTCTGAAGGCTTCATTTAAGGATGTTCTGTGCGGAGTTGCTTCCAGGGGCTGCGCTGGGGGTTCCGCTTCTTCTATGCCTGAGGCTCCCCCAGTCATTCCACCCATTTCTATGGAGAGATGTCCAGCGAAGCATGTTGAAGGGGTTCCTGTTGTGAGGCTCTTGGCTGAGGAGCTTTGGGAAGCGGCTTCCTTTCATGACCTGACTCGGGTGGCTTGTTTAGGTCACAAAAAACCCTCCTGGATATTTTTTTGAAGTTTTGTGGATTCTTGGGTCCTTTATCATCCAGAGGTGGTTCCTGAAATTTCAAGGGTGGATTTATGCATTCATTTTGCATCCAGGGAATATTTTGTTAAGGATTGGTCAAGTGTGGTCAGAAGGTGTGGATCTTGGCGTTATTCCTTGACAAGGTGGTCTTGGGACTGCCATTTTGGCCGAGAATAATCCGTGGATGTGGTTTGGTTATTTCTTCTAGGGTTACCTCTTACTCTTCATAATCCTGCGATTCTAGAGGAGGTAGGTAACTCTTTTGGTTTTTTTCTCTGCGCTGATGAGAAAACACGATCCCTTTAGGCGGCTGCCAACCTCCGAATCTATGTGGAGTTAGATCTTGATGTGCCACACCCAACTTCGATATTCGTGGAATCTAACCATGGATTTTCTTGGAAGAATCATATTTTTTATCATCAGGTTCCATAGTTTTTCACCTTTTGTGGCTTGCATGGTCATTTGGAGAAGACTTTCCAACGATGGAGGGAGGTGGCGAAACCCTCTCGACGGGGTCCGAATGTGGTCTCGGGTCGGGATCTGCCCGAATTGGATGGAGAGAGAAGGGAATATGTTATCTTTATTCCCAACACTTTTTCGAATTCAAAATTATCTGAGGCTCCTGGTACAGAGAAAAAGATGGGTGGTGAGACATCATCTGCCACAAACATCATGCGGTCGGGTCCTTCTTCGGTTTGCACGGACCTTATTTCCTGGTCACCTGTACTGGATGCCCAGGAGGTTCACTATCATGGAAGAGGGTGGATTGGACCTCAGAGGAAATCAGAGGTTTTCTTAACCTTCTCCCTGGGATGTCCGATGAGAGCTCTGTCTACCCCTACTCATCCTATCTGTGTTTCTTCTCAGTTGTCGCCAAAAATGATTCAAAAATCCCTGGTGAGTAAACCCTCGTTTCATTCAGAGAAAGGGAGGTAGAAGGGAGGCATGGCTCCAGGAGTGATAAATGAGCTATTGGTTGCTCGTCTTTCTCCTCAATGGAGGATTTTAATGTCCTTGGTCCAAGGTGACTTTGGGTCGGATCCCATGGATTTTCGCCCGCCTGGTAGAAAGTCTTTCCTGGAGGCAGCAGATGACTCTTTCAAGCAAGTGATCTTATCTCCAAAATAGAGAATGTGCGAAGATGGTCTTTCAGGGCATATTTCTCATTCCAAGGCCAAGGTAAAAAGGTATCCTTGCACACCCCTCTCCCCGTTCTATATTTCCTCGTTCCCAAAGGCCCGTAAGGGCTTACTATAAGGTTCTCTATTATTATCTGGAACACATGCGGATTGGGAGCTCAGGCCAAGCATGCATTTTTGGAGTTTGAGGGTAGTAAGTGTAAGGTTTTTCTAGTGGTCGTTTTGGAACCAATAATTTACCCTTGCAAGTGGGCATGGATTGATAAGAAGATGGGGTTTCCGAACTCCATGCATGGAGGGTCTCTTAACATCCAGACCTGGATTGGCTAGAAAAATAGCATTTCGGCGGAGGTGGTGAATATTCTACCCCAGTGTACTGATATGAGGATTGCTGTTGGAGGACTTCATATGTTATTTTCATTTGTTTATGCAAGCACCGTGGTTGTAGGAAGAAGGGAGCTATGGAACCAATTGAAAGCAACCCAAGCCAGTTCCCTCCCATGGTTTGTGGGAGGGGATTTTAACACTATTGTGGATCCATCAGAAAAAATAGGTGGATCGAGGTTTATTCAGGAGAGTATGTTGGATTTCTAGGAGTGCATATTGTTTGCTGGAATTATGGATCTAGGCTTAATGGGAACTAAATTCACATGGTGCAACAATTGTAAAGGTTCAAGCCGCATCTGGAGTCGGCTGGACAGGTGCCTCACCAACATGAAAGGCATGGATCTCTTTTCAAAAACTTCAGTCATGCACCTCACACGTATTTTGTCCAACCACACTCCCCTTTTTATCGAGGTTAGGTGTGAAACGGTGCTGGGCAGTTCTTTCCACTATTCCGGTGAATGGCACTGTGACCCAGGGTTCATGTAGTTGCTGAAAGTGTCTTGGATTAAGGAGGAGAGAGAGCGTTATTTGGGAGGGCTGGTGAATCATCTAAAACACCTGAAACATGATATCAGAGGCTGGCCGATTAACCAACCAGATTCCTCTAATGGGGTGGTTAGCATGCAGGACGAGATTGAGAGGTTGGAGGGTGCTCTTCAGCTGTCCTGGGACGAGACAACATTTATTATACTCTGTGATAAGAAGGTTTCTCTTGACGGAAAACTTTTGGAGATGGAGAGAGCATACAAAGAGAGGGCTCGGGTTAGATGGATGAGAGAAGGCGATCAGAATAATGCCTTTTTTCAGGCTTGCATCAAGGAAATGAAAAGATTTAAGATCAATATCAAAATGGAGGATGGGCCATTTACCTCAGATATGAATATTTCTAGAAATATGGCATTGAAGCACTTCTAGGGACGGCTTGACAAGGAGTCCATGTCGGGTTTTGAGAGGAATGGGTCGGCTAGTATGGATTTTCTAAGTTTCCTACCTCTTTTGGTGAATGATGGTTATAATGTGTACCTCTCCTCTACTCCTGAGGAGGAGGAGATCAGAGAGTCTTTGCTGAGCATGCCGAAGGCCAGTGTACCCGGTCCAGACAGTTTTCCTGCATTATTTTTTAGTGCTTCTTGGGACATTGTTGGTCCAGTTGTGGTGGATACTATCCATGATTTCTTTAGTGAGGCACCCTTGAACAACGGTCTGTCCTCTTCTCAGGTGGTACTAGTTCCAAAAATCAAGGACCCCAGCCTCATTAATCACTTCCGGCCCATCTACCTTTGTAATGTCTCTTATAAGATTTTTTCCACAGTTATTGGAAGGATACTTTCAAAAATTATTCGCAAGGTTATATCATTGGAGCAGCATGGTTTCATTCAGGGTCAAAGTATCTAGGGAGCAGTTGGTATTTCTAGTGAGCTGGTCCAGGACATTAACAAACGCACAGTGGGGTCCAATGTCATTATTCAAGTTGATATGAATAAGGATTATGATATAATGTAATTGAGCTTTATTATTTGGGTCATGAGGGGGTTTGGGATCCTGGAACGGTTCTGCGATATTTGTTTCAGGTGTTATTCATCGCCATGGCTCTCGATTTCCATGAGGAGGAAATGTTTTGGCTTCTTTAAAATTGTCTGCGGTGTGAGACAGGGTGATCCTCTATCTCCAACTATGTTTTTCCTTGCACAGGATGCTCTGTCCAAGAATCTTAATAGAGGAATTTTAGAGGGCAAGCTGAAGCCGTATCGTGGCAGAAGGAATTCGGGGAGCATCTCACACTTGATGTTTGCTGATGATGTTTTTATTTTCATGAATGGCAGGTGCAAATCTTTAAATCATCTCAGAGACATCATGTCTAGTTAGATCAAGTTTAGTGGATAGTATTTTAATCCATTGAAGAGTCATTCTTTTATCTCGGACAAATGTTCAGGAAGGAGGTTCAAGGATATTTAGAGAACTATTGGCTGCAAGCAGAAGGAACTGCCCATTTTGTATCTTGGGGTTCCAAAATCTTGTGGCCAGATCAGGAAATAGCTCTTTAATGGGATCATTGATTGTTTTCTTGGGAGGATTTTTAACTGGAAGAATAAGCTGTTATCGTTTGAAGGTCGAGTCATGCTCATTAACAGCGTGCTGTTGTCTATTCCCATGCACATATTCTCTGTTATTAAGCCTTCGAAGGGCACCATGGAGAAGATGGAGTGTATTCTTACTGATTTTCTTTGGGATGTGAAGGTATAAGGGAGGTTCCAATAGGCTTCTTGGAAGCGGCTGACACGTCCAATCGATGAAGGAGGAGTCAGCCTTCGTGACATTAATGACACCGTCCTTGGTCTGCAATCTCGGTTAGCTTGGGAAATTATTGATGGGGAGACCTTGTGGGAAATGTTCTTTAGAGGTCGATACGAATGGAATGAGGGTATTATCCCACATGGCACAACGGGTCTGGCCAAATGTATGTTCGCATGGATGGAGGAGTTGTCTGGTTACACCAGATGGATTGTTGGCCGGGGGGAGATTGAGTTCTGGAATGATATCTGAGTGGGTGAAAAACATGCCTACTTTAGTTGTCAGTCCCTTAGAATTTCTTTTAGAGATTCCAACGACATGTATGAGTTCATCCACGCATCGTTAAACCCCACTGAGATGAGCCTCATTGAAAACATTATGATGAACGATGATCTGGATGTGTGTTGTTTCACGGAGGCAAGTTCCGGTAGGTTTAATATCCGTGACTACAGAATAATTCTCCAGAGGTATATCCACACATAGGAAGGGGGACCCATTATTTGGTGTAATGAATTACTGAAGAGGATGAATTTATTGGTGTGGATAATTAAAAAACAGGGATTTACCAACGGAGGAAAATATCCAGAAAAGAGGGGTTTGCATGGTTTCATGGTGCTACTGCTATGAGTACCCTAATACATAGACGGCGGTTAATCTCCTCTTCCAATGACAATGGGCCTCGCTACTTTGGTCATTTTTTACTCACCCGCTGTCCCTTGATGGAGAGTCTTAGACCTTTCAAGTGTTTGTGCCAACTTGGTTTACTGGGACAGAAAACAGTGCTATGGAGCAGACGATTGGGATCATCATTTTGGTGGCTGTTTGCTGGACCATTTGGGAGGCACGAAACCAAGTTAGGTTGGGTTTCAAAAGATCTCCTTTGACCCTTCGGATTTGAATTAAGTCGCTCATTGTGGAATTGGATTTTCTAGTCAAAGGGGGACTGGAGTTGGCCCATCTATGTAATTTCTTTCAGAAACCATGCATGCTGTAAAGGAGGGGTGGATTATGGGAGAAGTGGCAACCCCCAAGCCATGGGTTGAAACTGAATGTCGATGGGTCGTTCATGGAGGGAGTGGTGAGGGGTGGAGGATTACTTTGTGAGTGTTAGGGATCCGTGCATGTTTCCTTTAGTGTGTTTTATGGTCCGGGTAATTCACTAGGGGCGGAGGTTCGGGCCCTTCTTTCTGGTTTGATGGTCTGTAGGAGGAGGGGCTTGTAGGTGGCAGAGGTGGAATCAGATTCGGAGGTGCTGGTCAAGGCTTTGCAGGGAAGTTATGAGATTCCTTGGGAATTGATCTACCTTATTTGAATGTGTAAGGTAGAAACAAATCATGGAAGGTTAATCCACCATAGCTGGAGGGAATCCAACTTTTCTGCTGATTCGCTTGCTCATTTGGGCAGCCAGGAGGACACTCTTGTGGTTTATGATAGTCTTCAGTCTCTTCCCCTTGAGTGATTTTGTGTGGTGCAAGGGGATTCCCTAGGACTACATCATTTTCACCCCCTTGAAGGGCTATTTTTTGGTTTTTCTTGTTCTCCTTTTAAATAATAATAAAAAAAAACCTTCAGCCAAATATAAGGTCCTATAGATTTATCAATCCACCATCATGCCTGATGTAGTTCATTTTTTCAGTGCTCAATGGATTAGTAAAAATATCAGCAGGCTTATGTTCTATCCCAATGAAATATAAAGTTATGTCACATTTTTTATAATGGTCTCCCAACAAGTGATGATTTATATCAATGTGTTTTGTCCTAGAATGTGAAACATGTTTTCTAGAAATATTAATAGCACTTGTGTTATCACAATTTATAGGGATTTGTCCAAATTCATATCCCTAATCTACTAATATGTGTTTCAACCACAAAAGTTTTGAACAAAAACTACTATCATCTATGTATTCCAATTTTGCAGTAGATAAAGCAACTAAATTTTGTTTCTTACTACACCATGAAACTAGAGACTTGACCAAAAAGTGACATGTGCCAACAGTTCTTTTTCTATCTAACTTACAACCTCTAAAGTTAGAAACTGAATAACTCACTAAAACAAAAGGTTGTCCTCTACGATAGAATAGTCCCAAATTTTTTGTATACTTGAAGTACTTTAAAATCCTTTTGATAGAATTAAAATGATATTATTTTCGTTTTTATTGAAAATGTGCACACATACACACACTAAACATCATATATGGGCTAGTAAAAGTTAAGTAGATTAAAATCCCAATAATTCTTCTGTATGTTGTTTCATCAATAGATTTACCATCTTTATCAAGGTCCAACTTACATGTGGTACTAATTGGAGTGTCACTACTCTAAGTGATTTCAAATTCAAACCTTTTTAAAATATCCTTATTATATTTAATTTTATTCAAAACAATAACTTCTTTATTTTAGAATATTTAAAATCCAATAAAGAATTTGAGTTCCCCCATTAAACTCATTTCAAATTAACTTTTTATCATTTTTGAAAAATCAACACATAAATAATTTTTAGAAGATCCAAAAATAATGTCATATACATAAATTTTTACTAAAAAACATATTTGTAAATTCATGTTATTAAAACTGCAGAATCATCAATACCATCTATAAAACCATTAGAAATAAGAAAAGTGATAATCCTATCATACCAAGATCTTAGATTTTTCTTTAAAACATACAAGGATTTTGTTAATTAAAAACGTGATTTGGAAAGTAGGAATTTGTAAAACTAGGGGTTGTTCAACAAAGAACATCATAAATTATATAACAATTTAAGAATGCACTGTTGACATCCATTTGATCAAGTTTGAAATATAGATGTGCTGTATAGGCAAGAAGGATTCTAATGGTGACATGTCTAGCTATTGGTGTAAAGGTTTCTTCATAAAAAATTCTTTCTTTATGACAATAACCTTGTATAACCAATATAGCTATGTTTCTAACTATGTTACCAACTTCATCTACTATATTCCTAAACACCCATTTAATTCATATATTCAAGGTGTCTTTTGGTATATCTACAATTTTACAGAATTTGTTTCTTTCAAATTTATTTAATTATTCTTGCATATCCATCACCCAAAATTCATCAATTATTGCATCATTTATGTTCTTAGGTTCAAGATGTGATAGAAAAGCTTAATGTTCAACCTGATTTTTGAGAGTAGCTCTAGTCTGAGTTCCTTTGTCTAAATCTCCAACTATAGAAGTGAAATTATTATTCTTGAGAGTTTTAATAAGTCTATAAAAGGATTGGATAATCACTTAAGGGTTTTCAATAGGTTTAGGTTCATCATGACTAAAATTTGTAGAATTTCCAAAACTACAAGTTTTAGTATATTTCATCATAGGATGGTCATAAAATATAGCATTGATGCACAGATTTGACATATCATCCACAAGATTATCTATGGAGGTCTTTGAATCATGAGGATCTATATCATAAAACTTGACATGTACAGATTCTTCCAAACATTTGGTTCTCTTATTGAAGACTCTATAGGATTTACTAGAAATTTAATAACCTAGTAAAATCCCTTCATCAGTCATGAATGAAATTTTTTCTAGATTATCCTTAGTGTTACGAATATAGACTTTTCAACCAAAAACTTTTAAGTAGTTAACCTTGGGTTTTCTATTGTTCCAAAACTCAGAAGTAGTTCTTCTAAGGAAAGGTTTAATCAAGAATCTATTGATCATATAGCATGTTGTATTAACAGCTTCTCCCCAAATGTATATAGGTAGGTCATACTCACTAAGCATGGTTGTAGCCATTTCTTGTAGGGTTCTATTACTTGTTTCTACAAATCCATTTTTCTGTGGTGTCCTAGGTGAAGAAAATTTTTGACTATAGCCATTTTTTAGTAAAAGTTTTAAAATTTTGGTTTCCAAACTCACAGCTATGGTCACTTCTTAGGGTTTTAATTATAAGACCACTACGATTTTCTATAGTCTGAGAAATCTTGGTGAAATTTGAGCGAGCTTCACTTTTGTGGGACACGAATAAGGTTGAAGTATATCTAGAGTAGTTACCTATAAGAACATTGAAATAGAGATTCCTACTTATACTTGAAACTCTATAAGGTCCAAACAAGTCTATGTCAACCAAATTGAGAGGTTGAGAAGTTTAAACTTACTTTTTTTTGTTTGAAAGAGATTTTGTGTTGTTTACCCTTTTGAAAAGGATTACAGACTTTGTCATTTAGAAAATCAAGTTTAGGTAGATCCTTAACTAACCTTTTTCTTGTAATCTTTCTAAGTGAGTGTATATTCTAGTGTTCTAATATCCTATGCCAAATCCAAGATTATTTATGAAAATCACTCAAGCAATAATTTTTTTTTGGAGAAATTAAAGAATGTAAGTTAACAACATAAACATTTTCATTTATAAGATCAAAAAATAGAAAATTGTTTTTAGAGTTAAACAACATTTCATGCATCCTTTTAAAATTTAACATTAAAACCATCATCACATAACTAAGATATACTATGTATATTGTATTTAAATCCATCAACAAAAATAATCTATAAATTAGAACTGAGTTAGAGTTACAAATCTATCCAAGCCCAATGATTTTTCCTTTAGAATTATCACCAAAGGTGACATTCCCACCATAAATATTTATCAAGTACTTTATGCATGAGTAATGTACTATAATGTGTCTTGAACATCCACTATACATGTACTATAAGATTTTACATGAGATATTCAAATAGTTTTCCTACAAAACAAAATTTTCATGAAAATATTTTGGTACTGAGATTTGTTTGTGTCCAGTAATATTAGTAATATGAACTTTGAGAACCCATATATGCTTCATGGGACTCCTATAAGCATTATGTAATGTATTTGAAAATATACATTATTTGGTTTAGAAAAATATGAAATAGTGGAAGATTCTTCATAGCTGGAACATTTAGAAAATTTTCTAGAAGTGGGCATAAAACTGGATTTTTTGGATTTTGATACAAAATGACTTTTGGTTATATTCCTCTTTCCATGTTGGTATCCTATTCTAGTATTATACATAGAATCTACTTGTTTACCAATAATTTGAACTAATATTTATCTTCCATTACTAAATATTTCAGGATCCTTTATAATATCTCATTTAAAAATTTTAGTTAATTGTTTTCTTTAAGTAGTTGAAATTTTTTCTCGTTTTCTACAGCAAGTTCATATTTAACAGTGGTAGTAAAAACATATTGTTTATTTAAAGATTTGTTTTTTAAGAAGGTGGTTCCTTGTTTAAGGTCTAAAGTCACAATTTAATGAATAGAGAAAAAAGAGTTACATGAGTCTAAAAGACATAATCTTAAGACAATATTTATCATAAAGAGGGAGTAAATAAATATGCAGGTCATCCTTCCAAGTTATATCCTAGCTGACCCCCTTATTAGAAAGACCATCTAAAAACATATTGGATTTTTCATAAATTTCATCATGTGAAGATTCTGAGTCACCTAATCTATCCTCAAAAGCACTCCATGTCGCCTTCATTGCCTTTTTATACTTTCTGTCTTTATCATCATATATATTTTAAATTTTATCTAGGGACAATCAACATTTTCATGTCCCTTTCTCTTACATTCATAAAACATTATTTCATTGGAAGTATCACCTTTATTTCAATCATTTTTCTAGTTTCCCTTATGATCATACTTACCTTTGTAGTTGGGATTTATAATGAATTTCTTCTTTATATAGAATTTCTTAAGCCTTCTAGATATTTAAACCATATCTTCATCACTATTTGTTGATGATTTTCCATTAATTGAACTCTTACTTTCATCATGAATATTTTTTTACTTCTGGGAGGCACTAGATTCGAAATCAACATATTTTCTTTTGGGTTCATCATCATCTTATTTATTTACTTTTAGCTCTCCCTCATACACCATCAACTTACATATAGGATCCTAGACTGGAAACTTGTAGATATCATAAGATTATCTAATTGATACATAAGTTCCTCTCCATATATCTGATAATATTATAATTATTCTCATGATTTTCTTCTTGGCTGTAACATCCCTTCCCAGAGAGATCATAGTATTCACAATTTCATTAAACCTGAGATACATGTCAGAAATAGGATTATCAATCTTCATTTTAATATTATAATATCTAATAGTATATGTTTTAATTCTCATTTCCATAACACTAGAGGTTCCTTCATATTAAATAGATAAAGTGTTCCAAATTTCATGGGATTTTTACATACATAAATTCTATTAAACTCTTCATCACCAAAAGAACAGAATAGTTCATTCATTGATTTGTAATTATTATTGTAAGAAGCCTTATTTGGGTCATCCCAAGTATTCCTAGCAATAGAAGGAATCTTATATTCATATATAATAGAAGAAAAAAATATCAAACCCCATACTTTGTAGGTACATTTGCATTTTAATTCTCCATTGTGAATAATTGGTTCCATTTAAAGAATATAGGTTTGTTGTTAGTAGTAAGTTATAATCTATTAGACAAATTAAAGAGATAAAGGATATGTTTTAAAGATCTATAAATTTAAAACTAACATAAATTTAATAGTCTTTAAAATAAAACAAAATCATAATTGGATTTTTTTGTAAAAAGATTTAAAACTTTTGAAAATAGTAGTTTAAAAAAATCATTTGATACCAAATGTTGGTCGGAGAATGACACTCAAGAGAGGGGTGGGGGGAGGTGAATTTAGTTCCTATAAAAATTTCTATTAAAAATATTATTTAAAATATTACCCCACGTTCAAATAAAACTATCCAGTTAACCAAGGTGGTAAAATTATAATAGATTGGTTGTTCAAATAGTTTCTCAGATGATTGATTAATTCCCAGTTATAAAACTATGAGATATTAATACAACTTTTGAAACTACTCTAATAAGGGAAAAATTTATAACTATTATCCAATACTAACTACCAAAGTAAAATTTAGTTTCCTAAAATAATTGTTAAACTAGTGAAATATTAAATTGAAAAACATAGCGGATATAAAACTAGAGGTTCAGTCACAAGAAGAGACATTGTCCACTCCACTTGGTGATAACCTACCACCAAGAAATCTATCAATATAGATAATTTGATCCACACCCTATATCAGGGTTAAAAACAGTACACCAAACTTTCCTGGTCACAAGACTTCTACCAAAATTCTATGTGGAAAAAAAAACAACCAGGTCACACATGACCTCTACAATAGTTCTTCATGGAAATAAATAGGTTTAAAAAAATAGTTTTTTGAGGATATCTTGTAACCTTTAGTTCAGTGCAGGAGAAAGTGTGTGTTTTTCATACAGACAAAAAAAAATGCTTGTAAATGTAAAATAGTACACACAGAGAATAATATAATAATAAAGGATTATAAATGCTTTGAGTGTTATGCAGTTTAGCTCTGGACTCTTTGGATATAGTTGATGTGAAGCTCAAGTCTTCTTCTGGAAACAGACACTAAAATAGAGTTTTGTAAGGCAATATGGTCTTTCTTCTAGGAAGATGAGATATTCTTCTAAATTAGCTTTTTTGGATGATATAGAGATTATGGAGATTTGGTTCACATTAAATAGTAATGAAGAGTTCCTCATGTTTTCTACTTTGTTGTGCGTTTCCCATGGGGGGCTGCTCGTATCTTCTTTTGTATGTGTGTATTCACGTGTGTGTTCCTATTTTAGGAGCTCATATATATATATATATATATATATATATTCTTTTAGCCTAATAAATTGCATGTCTTAAGGTAGATGATGTACCTTATAATTCTGATATCTTCATTTGATATGTCTTCAAAAAGGAATTAAAATAATTAGTTGCATTAAAACAAACAAAATATAATAATTATAAGTAATTCTAAATAAATAAATATTTTAAATAGTCTATCGACGAGTCCTCTACTTGTATCTCCTTCTGTCGGTGACTCATTCTATTGGTATGTCATTCTATCGATCTTTCCATGTGTCGGTGACTCATTTTAACTGAAGTTGAGTCCTTCTGTTGATAGGACCATGCATCAATGACTCATTTGAATTGACAGTGAGTCCTTGTGTCGGTAACACCATGTGTCTGTGACTCATTTGAACTCACGGTGAGTCCTTTCATTGGTAGAACCATGCATCAGCAACTCATGTGCATCAATAGGTGATCTGTTGGTAGGTCATCTGTCTATAGGTCATCTGTGTCAGTAGGACATTTTTCGGTAGGTCATCTACCAGTAGGTCATCTGCATCGGTAGGTCATTTGCATCGGTAGGTCATCTATCAGTGCTCTAGTTGAACTATCGGCATCTCATCTCTTCTATTAGTGTTATTCTTTCATACATAGAAAATATTTCTCTTTGGACTAGATTACAACCAAAATATTAAGAGAATGTGTTAAGAATATATGTGATCATAGATAAACATAATTGCACATATTGAAACTTAAATAATCATGATTTAAATGTTTAAACATGTTTAAATGGAATTGAAAATATTTTTGGTTATTAAAACCATTTATACTAGATAGGGTAGCCAACAGTCTCCTATGGGCCAAAAAATATTTTTATAAAATAATTATAGAAATGTTTTGGAAAAAAACAAGAAATATATTTTACTTTTAGTGTATTTTAAAAATGAAAAATCCATTCAATAATGAGAATTATATTTTATTTGGAAAATATAAAATCATATAAAGGAATATAATTAATGAGTAATGGTCATGATAGGGAGAAAATGTGCTCATGGGATAAATTTTAAAACACATTCTTTTCATAATATTTCAATTAAAGTGAAAAGTGAACCGTATGAGAAAATTTAAAAATATAAAATTTAAAAACTTCTTGAATAAAGTAAATGATAGTTCAAAATTAATTTAGAAAAATAATTTAATTTAAAATAAAAAAATTCTCTAAATAGTTCAAGAGTATAGACATGGTGTTAAAAAACTTAAAAGGAAAATATTAAAACATTTAAATAATGTCTTAAAAGGATAACACTTATATATTTTGTAACATTTGAATGAAAATATAATGAATTAAATAACCATATATGGATTTTAAAATCCATAAAATTTTCATGAAATGTTTCAAAAGGTAAATTAATGGTTACTATATACACCACACAAATGAAAGAAGGTGTTGAATATAAAACATATCACAATGAAGGGACATTGAGATGACAAAAACCATACCTCATACTTCTATTTGGTCAGAAATATTATTGTACATATATTACAAAAACATATTTATATTTATATTTAAAGATACCATTCTCAAATATTTTTTTCATACACATTTATTTATAATTCTTTGTTAAATTCAGTATTTGGGTATTAACTGTTCCATTTTCCATGCATGTTTCGGTTTGATGGTTATGGTCCTTGCATCTTTTTCACTGTTTAATCATATAAAAAATTATAATAGTGTAATAATTATCATATTTTTTTTAAATAGTTTTTTAGAATATTTCATGTATCTAGTTATCAAAAATGATATTCATCCTTCATGGAGGCAGTAGTTTGCATGAGCACATATGAAAAGTTCTCATTTTTGAATGGTTAGAAGAAAAAGAAAGTAGATAATGATTTGTAATTATAGAATAATAATTAAAATATATGAATAATTTTTATTCGTTAAATCTATATTTATAAATATCTATGTATGGTGGTGAATAAAAATTAAATAATTCATTCATGGAGGTGGTAGTCCTCACATACGCATGAGTAATATTTTCATTTTTATAATGGATAGAAGGAAGGTAGATTATGATTATTCCTTAAAATAATATAATTAAAGTATTATAATGATAATTATGAAATTAAATTTGGATTATTATTAATAATTTTAATGAATTTAAGGGATAAATAAATATGTAATAATTCTATGAATAAAATTATCTTTTCCTTGGGTATCCTCTTTTAGATCTCTACATGAGCCTTCTTGGGTGGATGTTTTGGTAAGAACACGACCTCTAGGTAATGGTAAAGAGTACTAGAAAGTTATTTAGATATATCTTGGTTTATATAAAGTTTTCAATGTGTGTGAAGGAGTGAGGGGAGGATTGGTACTTTTATAGGTGAGGGGAGTGACACATGTGTAAATACTCTTAACGTTAAAATAATATATATATATTTCACTTGGTAAAGTGGAACCAAAACCACCCAAAATATAATATTAGATGTGGGGGTAATAAATAAAATCAACCAATTAAATAAATGAATGGTGTTTTGATATTTGAATATGTATCCCTTAATCTTGACACTTTCTAACTAATTTTAACCTTTATGGTGATGACTTAGCTTTTACCATGATAAATATTAATTTCGAATAAAAATTTTATAGAAATTATTACCATATTTTAATATTATGATTCTATATATGAAAAACTAGTTATAAAATAAAACATCTATATGTGATAAACATTAATGTTAATATAATTACACATAATTCAATAAAAAACTTTATCAAAAAAATAGCCTTTGAGAATAAAAATGAATTTAAACCAAAATAATGTATAGAAATGATCATAATGGACTTTCTTGATTTCTAGAGAAATTTATAATAGCTTCACGACTTTTAATAAAATATAAAATTGAATTGATAATTTTGAATAATTAATTAATAGAAATGTACCAAAATAAGTTTTACTATAATTAAATATAACTTAGGTTCTAAAAATTCAAACATGAGTTGCCAAATTCAAAATAATATTTGTAAATGATTTATTTTAATCCTTAAATAAATATGTTTTTAATTATAATGTTTAAAATATTTTTAATTTATGACTATATCATTACGATTTCATAAAATTTACAATGTTTGTAAAAAAAATATTTCTCACTATTCACATAAAAACCCCATTTCGGAAAAAACTTCAAAAATAACCCTAAATTATTTTGACATTGGGAATTCATAAATGAAGTTCATTTTGAAAAATTAAAATTATAGATTCTAGGAAATTTATATTTAAAAAATAATATATACAATATACAATCAAAACTATGTTTTTAAACAGAACTTTTTTCTTTATCCATGAATAATTAAAGTAGTACTTAATTAATTTTACAAATTATGTTTCATTTAATTTTCTACTAAAATATATAATTTTTAATATAATATTTAATCATTCAATTAATTTTTGTGTTCCATGCATTGTAAGCTATCAAAATCATCAAATTTGTTTGAAAATAAAAATATATAATTAAATCTTAAGGTGTTACATTTTACCCCCTCAAAAAAATTTATCCCAAAAAATTAATTACAATAAAAAAAATGAATATAAATTTACATCATAACATCCTTAGGTTCCCATATAGATTCCTCAGACTTCTGGTTCTTTCAAAAAACTCTTACTACCTTGTTGTTCTTGTTCGACAACACTTTATCTCTTAAATATCGAATCTCCACTGGTTGTTCCCCATAAGAGATATCAATACCCAATTATATATCTTCAGAGTTCAGTAAATGTGATGGATCATGTATGTACTTAATCATTAGTGATACATGGAATAAATAATGAATCTGAGAAAGGATTGGTGGTATCACAAAGTGATATGTTACGATACCAATATGATTAATGATCTGAAAGGGATCACTATATATAGGACTCACCATCCTCTCCTTTCAAAATATCATTAATATATTCTAAGTAGATATTTTATGGAATACCTTATCACTAATTTCGAATGCTATATATCATCGATGATGGTCATCATAACTCTTTTCATAACTATGATCTCTCTTGATGTGTCGTTGAATGGTTCTAACCTTCCATGCAATTTCTTTATCTTGCAAAAGTACCAATAGATTTTGTTTTCCAAATTCATCTCATCATGTTGGTGTTCTACCCTTATTTCTATAGAGGCCTTTATAAGGATCCATCCTAATTCTCTAGTGGAATCTATTATTATATAGAAATTCTAGCATTTGAAGGTGTTGATCCCAACCACCTTTGAAATACATAGAAAAATATCTCAGTATATCATTAAGTGTTTTAATTGGACTATCTAACTAAACATCAATATGAGGATAATGTACATTACTAAAGGTTGACTATGTATTCAGGGATTGGAGAAATATTATCTAGAAAATTGAGGTATACCTCAAATATCAACCATATATAATCGATAATGGTACCCTATTCAGCCTTACCACCTCCCGAGTGCATATACTATAAAGTTAGAAAAACAAGAAATCTTCTTTGATAGAATTGAATTATTCTAACTTCATAGGGTGATCGGCTGATCCCAAATAGAGTTATTGATTGTATATATATTATGGAGTCCTATGAGGAAATCTATGATTAAGTTCTCTAATTTCAATAAAAGTATAGGTAATGGTTACATAATTCCATTAGACTTGTGATTTTTAACCTTAACATGTTGCAACACCATACATTGAGATATATAATCCATAATGTCACAGTTAATTTTTGTACCACTAGAAATAATCATTGATATATTTATATATCTTTGAAATTCTACTATGGATAGATAATGATTAAATATGTGCTTTATCAAATAGATCCTTCATTAATATTAGTATTTAAGGTACCCTTATTTGGGTCTTGAAGCTTATCATTCAATCATGGACATGGTTGAAGTCTTTAATATTCCTTCTAAACTTTTGCAGCTCAACATCTTCCTTTTTTACCTCTTTAACCTTAACCTGAATGGATGGTCGAATATTTACCTAGTAAATATAGTATCTCTACCCATTCCTTATGATTCCAAGGTCTATCCTCTTAAAATCCATAATTATTAAAACCTTTCCAATTAGCATTTGGAAAATCTTCCATGATCCTTTCAACTCAAAGCATCATCCACCTTTTTTACATTCCCATGGAGGTAATCTATCAAGAAGTTATAATATTTCAGAAACCCCAACCATCTCCTTTGGACCATATTTATCTATTTTAAGTGAATATATACATCAAGAATTTATTATTGGTATATATATGTAAAACGTTTCACTATAGTGATAACACATCCATATTTTCTATGAAAAGAATACATCTATTAGTTCTGAATTATGATTCATGTAATTTTTCAAATGAATATCTAATTGACATGATCTATATGTCATCACAATATTATTTATCCTAAATAAATATCTCAATCAGTTATTTTATGCATCACAATAAATAAAAACCCATTATCCATATGATGGTAGTGTGAGTACAGATATGGTGAACAACCTTCCATTTAGATCCTTAAATTCATTTTCATATTCCGCTATCCAAAGGAACATAACTCCCTTTTGAGTTAAGTTGGTTAGTGGATTTAATATCCATGAGAAATTCATCATAAAGAGTAGATAGTATCCATCCAAACTAATAAAACTGCAGAACTTTGTTACAATGGTTTCACATGTCCATTTTTCAATAACCTCTATTTTTTATGGATAAAAAAATATTGTGACACTAACTGGTTCAATATTATGTTTAAATTATTGTTTTATATATAATTTTTATTGGTTTTAAGGTTTCTAGTTTCTGGGAGTTGGAAATTGGACTTTTAGGAAAAGACATACCCATACACATGTTTTGAGCATTGTTTTCACCAACTCTGTGGCCTCTTAGGGATAACCATGAAAGGGAAGATAATGGGGTTTTATAAAGATTGAGAATGGTTTTCCAAAATATTTGAAATGAAAAAGTAATCATGTGACCTGTCTAGTGAGGGGAAGTATCTCCACATTTCATGATTACAATTTTCCCAAACTGTGCGAGGTCTTAGGGAAAATCATGTAGCCTATATATGGGTGGACAGTGGAACCCACATGGTTAGTGAACCATTTTACTAACTCTGTAGAAAAATTATGTGAACTGATCCATATCATTAGAAATTATAAAATTATCAAAATTCCCATGTTAGTTTTTAGCCTCTGGACCTCATTTTCTCCCCCATCATGTGCAGCTCACCTCCCTTTGATGGGAGCTTCTTCATCTCTTCCTTTGTAGATATCTCTTGGAGATCATGGTGTTTTTACCTAAGGTATAACCCATTTCATCTTATTTTATTCTTTAATCCCCCTTCTTCTTACTTTTCCGTCTATTTTTGATGAAGTGTAGAACCCTAGTGGAATTGTTCTATAAATATAGGGTTTAAAATGGGATAATTGTTTTTTTCCTTCTGTCTTAGGTATTTAAAGACTTATTATTCCACATTTGGGTGGTCTTCATTTGATGCGATGAGATTTGGGCCGAATTTGAGGTAGGTGTTTCTATGTATAGAAATTTTCCATTGTTTAAAAAAAATTATGAATCACCTTTTGTTTTTGTTATCTATATTTTTAAATTAATTATTTATGGTTGATGTGTATCTCATGTTTGAAGTGTCTCATGATTTGGTTTGGAAATTGGGGGTTTAAGAATGGTTTTCCAAATGGGTGTGTCTTTTATGCATACAAAGTTTTTATTAAAATGTATCAAATAAGTTTTATGAATATAAATGTATTAATAAAGTGTTTTTGGAAATTATTTTAGTTTGATAATTGTGTTTTGATAAAATTAGAATATTTTTTTTATGAATTTGGATTGTGATATGGATTTGATTGTTTGTAACTTTCTAGTGGTTTCGTTGGCATGGAGAAGCACATTGGTTTACTAGGTTGTGAGTGAGGGATTATCTGAGGGATCATGAGAGGCATCAAGTAGGAAGACCATGATAGATTCTATTTTGGTATACAAGGTGACAAGATAGCCATTGGGTTAGAATACCATTCGATATTCCATATTAATTTCCAAGAGACCATGTGAGCTCTTGGAGTTGGGATGGGGGGAATACATTGAGATCTTCCATTTTCTTACTTAGATATAATATTTTTTTAATCACTGATGGTAGGACAGATGAATAGATCCCTAGGTTTATTTAATTGTTCCAGGTCATTTTTACACTTTATGCTTTTATCTAGTTCCATATTTAATTCAATGAGATATGTTGTGACCATTTGTTTATTTCCATTTTATAGTCAATGAATATTTCTATTATGATCTCCATTGGTTATGATTGTTTATTTATGTTGATAATAATGTGTCTTATGGACATTTTTATTTATTTTAGTTATGTTTATAGATTTTTTTGGAAAAATGGTTTGTTTAAAATTGAAAACCAAATGGACTTCAAAGGTATTTGAAAATGGTATGTTTTCAAATTTGAAAAGTTTGGAAATATTTTTCAAACAATTTTATTGGTTTCAATGGATAAAATCCTCAAATAAATTCATGGTTTTATGCTACTGGTATTCATGCCTCAAACCCTGATTGTGATATTTTGGGTGTTTTCATATTTTGTTCTCCAACACATAGGTAAAGGAAAGGCCACCATTTTTCATGGTGGATCTTCTTGATTATCATTATTTGATGTTTTGTAAATATGATATGGTCTCATAGGGATTGGATGATATGGATTTTTATTTTATTTTATACCCATTAGGTTGTATTCATGGGCTTTGTTTGTCTTTGTACACTCTCTTTGAGTTTGGGTTTGTTTGGATGTACCGTGTATACCAATATGTACTATCATGGTCTATTTGTACTGCGATATATGTTTTGGTTTATGGTATCTACTTATCCTCTTCTATTTAATATGATGATATTTGTGTGTCCATCCTATTTTATGGATGGATCATGCCAGTTTACCTATTGTGATGTTTTTCCCAAGTGATAGTTGGTTAAGCCCAGTTCATGTCACCAACCCATGGCAACTAAGAATGTGATTTAGGTCATGTAGTGGGCTGGCTTGGGTGACGAGTTGGGCCAATATGAGTTGTTTTATTATAAAATGGTGTTATAGGATTTTTATTTGGGATTTATTGGTTTTTAAGAGCTAGGAATTACTCGAATCAAGTTGTATGAATGGGGGAGTTCCTGGACATATCTTTTCATGTCAATCCTCGAGCTTCCATGGGTGGTTCAAGATTTTGGTTATGTCTTAAATCATATTATGGGTCATTTTGATGATTTCTTACCTCTTTAATTGGTTTTTTTGGTTATTTCCCTATTGAGTTTTTTCTTTTTATACTTTTTGGGGGTTTGTAGCTGAATTTTGAATCATGAACCCTGTTATTTGTGTCTTGTAGACAATGACTCACAAAAGGAACTCATATAGGCATAAATGTGTTTTTATAGAAATTACCCCAAAGTAAAACCCAACTGTTGATCCATCTTTAGGTGAGTTTATGATTTTTAAGATCCATGCATTGTTTCAAGTAAGTAGTTGTGAGTAGACATGGACCATTGACTATGCTAAAGTGTTTTTAGTAAGAATCCACCATTGTTTCATGGGGATAAGGGATCCAATGAGCCTAATGAGAGGTTCGATCATATTGGGTAGATAATCATATTTTTGAGGACCCCCAGAATCCTATAAGGTGGGATTTTCCACATATGGACTAGGTAGGTACTGGTGGGAATCAATTGTGATTTCGAGGAAGCATGATGACATCACATGGTGTTCCTCTAATATTGATTTTAGTCGGATGTTCTCCTCTAAAAAATTGATATCAGTAAAGTCCAATGAGTTTTTAAAGATAGAGTAGGGTAATTGTACAGTGATATATTATTCCAATAGATTCACTGAATTTTTTCATATGTCTCGTGATCTCCTAGTGAATGATATCTCAAGGCTCTACATTTTGAGATGGGATTGAGGAAAAATATCAGATCTATTTTTTTCATTATGTGCCTACCAATATATTCCAAGGGGTTTGATAAGTAATATATTAAATAGGATTATTTGATAGAAATAAATAGTCTCAATATAATTCCTTAAATGTGTGGTTAACATAGTTCTTCATCGGTATAGAAATAGAAGTTGGATGAGTCTTATAGGGGTAGTGGAAAGAGTGTCCAGCAGCCTTAATGTTCAGTTCCAGTGGCTTTTATAGGGCATAATACCATTTTTACTATCGATATAAGAAGTCAATAAACTCCAAGATTCAGCAAAAAAAGACTTTGAGGATGTTTAACTAGTGTGGGAAATCATGGCATGTCCAATGATTTTGTCAGTTTCCTTTGTGAGAGAGTGGTGTGGGATCCACCTTATTGAAAGGGTCTTAGGTTAAGATAGAGGAACCCAAGGGTGTATTATGTCACTCCCATGTAAATGGGTATTCTAAAAAAGGGAAGATGGTGCATGGTGTGTCTAATCTAGTGCATCACCATGTATTGGAGGTTATTTTAGAAGACTTAAATTTTTGGTCTTCCACTATTTGAGGTGTTGGAATAAAGGTTTTTAACTTTTATAGATAGTGTGTATTTTTTAATACACACTAGGTTTTATCAAGGAGTTTATAAAGAAAGTGATGTTTCAAATCATAAGGATCCAATGTTGAAGGTGGCATCATTTCCCAATGTTTTGAAAATTTTTGGAGCTCAAAATTAGGATGTAGGAGAAAACTTTGTGAAAGGTGTTGTTATAGGTTTTTCTCTTTTAGTTATGGTAAAGGCATGATTTTCATGAAGGTTGGATTTCAAGAAGTTTTGGATTCATGATGGTTTGGAGCATCATAAACATACGATAAAAATATATTGGTCTCATGACTACAATAAACGTAGAAAATATGTGATGGGGATATGGTATCTATATGACTATGAGAAGATTTGAGAATGGGTAAAATTTCAATGGAGCTTTAAAAAGTCTTGGAGCTTTGTGCACATGAATGTAGAGATTTTTTAAATATATACTAGGAGCTTGGGATCTTTGGGAAAGAAATGTTTATAAATAGGATGACACCCCTCATTTGAAAACATGATGATAATTTTAGAAAGGCTGAATCACTAGGAATTCGAGAAGGTTGGGAGATTCATCAATCCAAAATTCTTTTTGATATTGAGCATCAGGAAAATACTGGTTAAGTCTAAACTGATGTTAAAGTTTTTATTAAAACATACATTTCATGAAGACTAAGAGTTTCAGGAAGACTTAGTGTTCCATGAAGGTTCAGAGATTCATGAATGTTGGGTGCTTCATGAATGTGTGTTGGTTCATGAGTGTTTGTATTAATTTAAAACATGAAGGGGGTTTCATGAAGGATGGGATCTCGATTAATAGTAGTGGAGAATATATGGTTTATGTGAACAATGATTTAAAGTGTATCAAATTTGGAATATATTGTAAAAGGAGTATTATTATAATCAATTAGAAAGACTTAAATGACCAATCAACTGAAGAAACTATCAATACATTAAGCTGAGTAAGATTTAACCTAAGGTAGTCAGGTTGGGGGAGTTGATGGAAGATTTATGAGGGATGTAGTTTGAAATCCCTATAATTATTGTAAAGGTATTATGACTTGCATAGAGTGACTATGTCAGATCTTATTTACTCCACAATAACTAGTGATGTTTAGTGGATTTAGGTACGACCAACACATTATTAGCGGGTGCTCCTTGGACTATATCTTAGTGGTGAACCAAGTGAAACTGATGTGTTTTACCTCTTCTTATGAATGTTAAATAACTACATGATTCCATCAGATGGGTTTTTTTAGTTCCTACCAACATGGGGACAAGATCTATCAATTTAAAAGAAATAGTTGACACCCAGATTCACACATTGATTCTAATAGTTTTCTTGGGTCCTACAAGAGGTAAAACATTTATTTCTTCTTCGAAGGAATTAGATTTATTTGGAAAGGTTTCATATCATTCTTTTATTTCAAGAAATATGATTAATTCCTTGGGTATACAGGTTAGGTCAATGATTTATGTCATAGATCTAATAAACTTATTGGATAGTTTGAAGGAGAAAGGTTTTAGGTTCCCTAAGTGTTGTGTTGTGGTTTCTGTCCTAGAAGTCATATGGGACTTCCTCATTTTGGAATTGGATGTTTGTGACCTTATTATCATCACAAGTTTTTTGATCATCTTTAAGGAGTTGTTCAAATTTTATCCCCATAGGTTCAATTTTGTTTCTTCTAACTATATCAATCATGTATTTATAGATGAGTGGGATCTTCATAGGGTTGATATCATGTGAGTTGTCTAGTTTTATCCTTGAGGATATTGAACAGGGTTCAGTGGGTGAACATATAGTTGTCTTGCATAGGTACCCAGATGTTTTTCAAGAGGATTTATTGGTATTTCCCAAATAGAAATAGCTCGAGTTTACCATCGATCTACTCCATGGCATGGGAAATATTTCCATTCAATCATATCTAATAGCTCTATTCGATCATAAGAAGATAACTATCCATCTATAAGATCTCGAGCAAAGGGTTTTATCCATGCTAGAGTGTCATATTGAGATTTTAATGTTCTATTTTAAAATAAGGTGGACGGATGAATCAAAATTTTCATAGACTATCGTAATATTAATTAGGTGAAAGTAAATAATAAATAACCATTTCACAGAATTAATTATCTCATTGATCAGCTTAGGGGGGCCATTGGTTTTGAAAGATCGATTTGAGACCAAGGTACCAACAGTTGAGGGTCTAGGAAGAGGATATTCATAAGAATAATTTTGAAAGATGGTATATAAATTTCAAGTATTTGGTAATTCCATTTGGTATTACCAGTTCTCCTATACTCTGTATGGTATTGATTAAATGAATATTCCATATCTTTTTGGACTCCTTCAAGTCATTATTGTAGATTAAATCTTTTTGTATTATATGATAGAGGTGGATCATACTAGACATATAGAGGTTTCTTTCAGACTTTTGAAAGGTAATCATTTATATTACATGTTTTCCATGGGAAATCTTTGGATTTATGAAGTAAAATTATTTGGCCTTTTGATTTTTGAGGTAGGAGTCTCAGTGGATCCATATAATGTTTTAGCAGTTAGGTATTAGGATCATACCAAGAATGTGTTTGAGATCTGTAGATTTTTAGGTTGTCTAGTTATTATTATAATATTATTTTAGACTTCCCTCGGATATAATATAATTTAATATATTTGACTAGGAAAGGGGTAATATTTGTGTGGGATGATATGTTTTGGAGTTTTTTTTAATTGGTGACTCATTTGATATAAAAAACTATTTTGATTCTTCTTGATCCTATGAGAGTTTACTCAATGTATTTTGATGCTTCTAATGTGGGTTTTGGATTTCTATTGATGATGGTGATCTTGTGGTGGATTAGAAATCATGGGAACTATTACCAAAAGAGAATAATTATCCCACACACGACCTTGATTTTGGAAACTGTTATGCATCTACTGAAGATGTTGTGACACTGACACTTAAGAGAGTATTTTATATTGTATTCAGATTAGAAGACCTTGAAGTATATTTCCCCTAATAGGGACCTAAACCTTATGAAGGAAAATTGGGTTTAATATGTTTATATTTTTTGTTTTTATTTTTTATATACACTCAGGAAGGGAAACATGGTCACTAATGCATTAAGTAGGAAGAATCCTTTGTATTATATTTTTGAATCAGTGGATGAGTGGGTTATGATGTGTTTGTTTTTTGATCTATGATTGGATGTTTAAGAGAAAGGAGGGAATCTATTATTTTCCATTTTGAAGATTACACCCTCTCTAATGGATTAGGTAAGGATTGATCAGGAATACTACCATGAGTGTCAGTACATTAACACTAAGTTAAATGGTGGAGAGACCTCGGGTGATTGGTCTTAGTCACCCAATGGTTCTATTCTCTTCTAAAAGTAGATGGTTCCTTTGAGTCTGAGGCTAGAGGTGACGAATGAGGTTCAAAATTCTAGTTTGTTCATTCACTATATGGTGAACAAGATGTTCGATACCATGAGTGTCTGGTAATAGTGGTCCAGGATGATACATGCTATATAAAACTTCTTTTCCAAATACTTGACTTTCTAGATGATCAAAGTTGAGCCTAAATGACCAGTCGAGTTATTGCAGCCACATCACATGATTGTGTGGAAGTGGGATGATATCTCTATGGATTTCATGATCAGAATACCTCCTAATCCCAGTGAGAAATATTCTCTATGATTAATTTTCAATATTCTAATGAAATTATCCCACATTATACCCATCTGGGAGTTAATGAAGTTAGAGGACCTTAGACACATGTTTGTTTGAGAGTTTTGTTGGCTTTATTGACTACCCACGATGATAGTGTCTGGTCAGGAAGATCGTTTTACATATCTCTTATGTAATAGAATTCAAGAGGCATTAAGAACCTATTTTAGGTTGAGTAGTACATATCACCCATAGAAGGATGGTCAGCCTGAGCATAAAATCCATATGCTCAAGGAAATGTTGCATGCATGTTTTCTTTCCTTCAAGGGTTTGTGTTAAAGGATCCTATAGTTGTTTGAGTTTTATTATAATAAAATTCCCCATTAATCAAATATAATCGATCAATTTGATGAATTTTACAAGAATCCATTCAAATCTATGGTTTTTGTGCAAATCTAGGCGATCTTTACTTGGGTTAGGCATAGCCTTGTATAGGATACAACTCATACATTGTAGTTGATTTTGAAACAGTTAACGATAGATCAGAGTAACAAAAAATCTTATACTTATTGTTTTCATCATCTATTGGAGTCTCAGGTGGTTGATTAGGTCTTTTTGAAGGTGTTGTTTTGGTTAGGACACCATCATTTGGGAAAGAAAGTGATGCTTGTTCGATGTTATGTTTGGTTGTTTTGAGTTGTGGGAAATCTTGGGAAGGTATCCTATTAGTTGGAGTTTCCACCATGGCTAGGCTCAATCCATGATTTCATTTAATTTTCCCAACTAAATAGACACTATCCAAACCCATATCATGTCATAAAATTTAAATATTTGTAGCTCGATTCAGATACCATTGTGGTAGAGTAGCCTATTTGTATCATTGATATTTAGAATAGGTTTCTTCGTGGAATGTTGATCACGTTGGTCTATGTATTTTGATAAAGAGGTTGTGATATCCATGAGACATGGGAGTGGGAATGTTGGGTGAGGGATTAGTTCCCCACCATATTTTTTTATAGTGAATCATATATTATTTTTGGGGATAGAAAGTTCTATGGTGGAGAGTTTGTGACACCTGTCAGGTCACTTGTATGTTTACATCTGATTTTTATTTATATTTTGGTTTAGTTTTAGATTAAAATGTTGTCTAGAGTTGGAAATTATAATTTTGGTAAGAGGCATAACCCAAATCAAGGTTTCAAAATAAATTTTCTTGAGTATGTAGCCTATTAGGGATAACTGTGAAAGAGGGAAAGGGGTTTTTCATTTCTTAGGAATCATTTTCAAAATCATGAGACAACCAGCAGCAACTGTGCGATCATTATTGGGAGGGAAAATAGCTTATCATGGATTCAAAATAGTTTCCCCAAACCATGTGAGGTCCTAGGGAAGATCAGGTGACTCATTTTTAGGTAGAAAGTGGCACCGACACTATTGGTGCATGGTTTTCCTAACCATGTAGCAAAACCACGCGACCATTTCCATCTCATGAAAAATTTTAAAATTACCAAAATCCCACTATTGGTTTTTATCCTTTGTATATAAACCAAAAATTATCATACCTAGATATTACATCATTTTTTATGAATATTAATTATTTTACATAAACACATGCCTAAGGACTATAATAGTTTAGTTTCTATAGAAAATTGAAAACATAAACACCTAGTCCGTAGGTAAAATACATAAACTCCCACTATGATCTTTATAACTAGAAACCTTTTTAAATATTTCATACACAATAAATTTTATTATAACTTGGGTAATAGAAACATAAGTAAGGGTGAGCTCCAATTCCCAATAAGGGTAAAAAAGTGAGATACATAAGCATAAAATGAACATAACAGTATGAGAACATGATAATACGATTTAAAAACCATACTAAGAACATAAAATATCCTAATCACGAGTCATCAAAGAAATATGGATAGGTCACAAGACATGAATCATAATGGAATCAAATAACATGATAAATGGGAGGATAAGATTGGAATAAGACATAGATTTATGGCACAAACATAAGAATATAAAACATTCCCATAGTTATCAAGGATGACTACAAAATATATCATAGTGGAATGGGTTCATCCCCCAAACCAATATAGTACTCAAGGTTCACTCCCCAAACCATAATATAATACAAAGTCCCTTACTGAATCAAGTTGAATTCATTCTCATGTACAACTTATCTCATGAGATGTAAATTTTTACCCAATATAGTGGATGGAGATATAGGCCCCACCAGTCTCATAATGAAAAACATATATACATATTCGAAAAGATAATAAAACATTCATCAAATCATAATCCATGAAATGAAATGGGGTTCATAAAAATTTCAAGGTATCATAACCTATATAAAATAGATAGTTTACATAATTATTTCATCATTTCATCATAGAATATCCTATGGAAAAAGACGGGTGTTTCATAGGAAATTTATCATGGTATACCATGTGAATGAGAAATTCGTTTAATAAACATCATTTCATTATAATAATAAACCATTTATAAAATAAGTAATAATGGATTCCTTGGATTATATCCCTAATAATTCATAGGTAATAACAACAGATTCCTTCTTTGATAGAAAATGAACTTGATCGATCATTTAAAACATTTCTTGAGGAAAATATCCTTTCCCCTTTGAAAAAATATTTTTATAACTTAATTTTTTTTAAATAAATTATTCTTTGAAAATAACCTTCAAAAAATATAAATTAATAATCAAATAAAATTATTTACTTATTGATGGGAATTTTTTTTCATTCCATACATGATAAAACAAATATTTGTTTCACATTTACATTAAAATCCAAATGGACATTGTTTGGAAAGTGAAATGAAGATTACATTCAATTTTTTTTAAAATAGTCAAACATGGGTAAAAGATTTTTTAAAAAATTATTATATAATAATAAAATATTTTTTAATTTTTTTTAGAAAATATAGTTTTGCGAGAAAAAGGTTTTCTGCCGGAAAGAATATTTCTCCTCAAAAATTATTTCAAACTATTTATTACATAAAGTGAAGAAGATTAATGAAACAAATTATTCTACACAAGTAACTAGAGGATAATAAAATTCCAATGTTTCTTTAGAGATTTATCATAAGATTTTATCATAAAAAGCATGAACATAAACAATCCTAATAAATGATTATATTGTAACTTCAAATCATTACCCCATGTAAATTTAAATTGTAATAAACATGAATTAATAACATAAAATGAAACATAAAATATAATTAAAAATAATAAATTCATGATATTATATTTCAAATGGGATGTATATATGCCTCATTAAAGAATATAGGTGAATAACATATCGAAAATCTCAAAGAAATAAATTGAGGCAAAAATATTTTATCGCTTTAGTAATATTTAGAATCATAATCTTAGATAAATAATAACATAAAATGAAACTTTAAATTTCATGAAAATAATTGGAATAATGATATAACATATCAAAGTGGTAGTATATACATCATATAAAATAAATGAGTGGTGAATTTTCATTTGTCTCCCAAAAGTAAAAGGAGAGACTAGAAATCCCTTACTTTAAGTATTATATTCCATCTTACACATTCAAACCTCCCATATAATAAATATAAATTTATTATAAATAAATAAAAGACAAATATTGATAAATATAATACCATAAATTATATTATTATGACATTTATTACACATGAAATAAAAATTCCATGTTAAATTTATGTTTTGGGTAATAACCGCTTTGTTTTTCATACATGTTTTTTATTTTATATTTTTGTTCCAATTAATTTGATCATGGTTCCATAATAATTTTTTTTAACATGATATAAATATCATATATATTCAGTTTATATGTATATTTTGTAATATATGTAATATGAAGATAGAAAATGAAGTACACCATTCATAGAGAAGTTAGGTTGTACGTACACATGAACATTGTTTCCATTTTATCAAATTATTTAAATAAATAATGGTAAATGATATATTATAATTAGAGAATCATTTTTATGTCATATATGTCACATATTTTCATTAAAATAATCCTTATTACCTTCCATGTAAATTGAAAATGAATCATATCGCTTCGTGAGGTGGTAGTCTACTGCACACATGAGAAACATTATCGTATTCCCACAAAATGAAAATCATAAAGGTATATGAGATATAATATTTTCATAATAATAATATAGTATATATTATATATAAATAATAAATCCATCATTATTTCCATATTTGAGATATATAAATGGAATAACTAATGACATCGGTTAGCGAGGCACTAATATACCATACACTAGAAGGATGATTTCCTAACGCATTTGATGGAAGTGGAGATAGTTTTAGGTCAATAAATTAACACAATAATATATAATTATATTTAATATATTGATATTTTTTTTGTCATCATGATATAAAAATAATTCAAGTATGTGGAGAAATAAATAAAACAAAAATTATCATTGATGAACTTTGCCTCTTCATCCAATATCCTCTTTAAGTTTTCACTAAATTCATTGCTATGTTAAATTTTCATAAAAAATAAAGATTTTTGAATGAGAGGAATGAATTTGGAAATTTATTTAGTTAGGTATTTTCTTATAATTTTTTTTTGGTTTGAAGGGGAGATGAAAAGGGGTGTCCTTATAAGTATGGTAGGGGGAAAACCTGTAATTTTTTAAAGTAAAGAATTCAACCCAAATTTAATCCATGACATAAGGCTCATATAATAGACCATTATAAGGAACAGAATATATAAGGTTGAAATATTTCCATCCAATCGGTATTGGGAATGTTTTGGGTTATTTTTTACCCATATCATTTTATTTTAACACCACTGGTAAACCCATTTTACCTATACAGTAAATTATTTTTAATGTTTTTAATATTAATTTTGGGAAAATATTAAGTTTAACTTATTATATAATAAAAATTATTATGATTAAAAATATTGAATCAGTTTTTTCAAATTCCATTCACATAAGTTCCAAAATTTATTTTGAAATTAATCTCGTAGTGCTAAAACTAAACTCTGTATCATGAGATTACTGATGACATCACTAAAACATTAAGGTAAACCCTATATCCCTATCAAACACAATGGAATTTGGTACTCCATAAAACTTTACCGATTCCTTAATGTATACACATAAAAAATTATCCAGAGAGAAGTCTTCTTTGATAGCGATGAAGTGTTCTGACTTAGTAAGGTGATCGACTACAACCCATATATCATTATTCCCTTCATATGTTTTGGGGAATCCAATGAAAAAAATCCATATTGCTATTTTACAATTTCCATTCTAGTTTGGGTAATTGATGTAACATCCCCTTATAACTTTCTATCTGAGCCTAAAATTTATGAAATATTAAGCACAGAGATACAAACTCTATGATTTGTCCCTTCATTCCATCCGAACAGAAGTAATCTTTCAAATCTATATAAATATTCTTACTTCTTGGATGAAAAGAGAATGAAGAGATTGGTGATTACTCTAACAACTCCTTAAAATATATTATGTACAGAACACATACATAGTTTTTGATCGTTATCATTACTTGACAATTAAAGTTAAAATTAGGAACATTTCTAACCCTATTTTGTGGCTTTACATCTTCCTTATGTGCCTCTTTAATATTCACTTGGATAGATGGTTGAACATTAAATTAATCAAGATAATATTTCCCCCTTCCTTCAATCATTCCATATTCATACTTTTGAAATATATAATAAATAGATCATTTTTAATCCTCATCATGGATAAGCTATCACAATCCTCTTGACTCAAAGTATCGGTAACCATGTTTTCATTTCTAGGGGTAATGTATTGAGCATTCATAATATTTAATTAGCTCAAACTATATTATTTAGCTCATATTAAACTCTTTATATGTGAATATATAATTTCAATTTTATGATCAGTATATATATCACACTTTTCTATATAAATATAATTATTCCATAACTTTAATGTAAAATATATAGGAGATAAATCCAAATCATGAGTTGGGTAATTTTTCTCATCAATCTTCAATTGTTATGAGGAATGGGTTATAAAATTATCATTTTCCATAATAACACATCCTTATCCCTTCGTGGATGCAAGCATATTGATAATAACCCCTTCTACACTATATGGTAATGTAATCATAGGTGAGATGACTAATATTCTCTCCAGTCACTTGAAATGTTCCTCACAATTATCTATCCAGAGGAACTTGGTTCCCTTCCATGTTAACTTGGTCATGGGATTAAATATTTGTGAGTAAGGCTTAAATAACCATCGATAATATTCAATTAAAATAAGAAAACAATAGTTCCAAATCACCTTGTTTTTTCTCCTAAAACATTTAATAGCCCTTGTTATTGATGGATCTACTGATATACCCTCTCTTTAGATTCTATGAACCAAATATGAAAAATATTGCATCCAAAAGTCACAAATTTATGTTTTTTATAGTTTATCCATAATTAAGGTATTTAATGTAATTATTAATTGTTAATAGTACTCTTAATTTTTCATTTATTATATTATAATATCATCTATAAAGATTAAAACAAACTAATCAACGTAATCTCTAAATAAACTATTCATTAGATCTATAAAGATATTGGGGGAATTATTAAGACTAAATGGAATAACTATATAATTCTAGTATCTATACATTGTATATAATTCCATCTTAGGTATATCCTCCTTCTTGACCCTTAATTGATGATATCAATAATGTAAGTTAATATTGAAAATTATTGAGCTCCTTATAGTTTATCAAACAATTCTTTAATATGGGGAATAAGATACTTGTTCTCGATTGAATTATTTTTAAACTACCGATTATCAATGTTGGGTTTCATTGATCCATATTTATTTTTAAAAAAAGAACAGGTTCACCCTAAAGTTGAAAAAATGGCTGAATAGATCCCTTGTCAAGGTTTTCCAAGAGTTTCATCTTCAATTCTTGCAAACCAATCATGGATATTATAAACAGATTCTATGAAATTGGTGTGTCACTATTTCATAGTTCCTTGAAACATGTGTTCCAGTTTTAAGAATCACTATTTCTAGGCGGGTTCCATTGGATTTATTCATGGAAACAGAAACTCATAACAGTTCTTTATCCAAAGGGGACCTACTTTCCAGAGGAAGGTGTTCATTATGTTTGAACTTTATGATACTTAAGAACGTTCATTGGTCAAGAGGATGGGAGGTCGGACTCATCACACCCTTTTTGGGGAGAATTATTATCTACTATGGGACTCTCTTTTAAAATTTAATATATCTTGTTGAATCCTTATTAATTCACCAAGTATATCATAAGTACCCCTTGGAATTTACAACCACTTATTAACTTGGGGTAAAACTTAGAATCATCACTATGAATTCAAGGTTCTTAATCAAAGGAAACATCTGTATGTATTCGAGGTTTTCCATTAATGGTATCCTCTAATATATCGATTAGAGATTCTTTTAATCATCATTGTGATGATACTGGTTTTAAGCCACTCAGTGGGGGTACTCTAGAATTTATTGTCATGTAGGGAAACAAAGGTTTGTTTTGATCTTGGGATCGTGCTCATAAAATGGGATACCAATGTATCCTTGTGAAATGAATCATAACCCTCGTAGTTTGGTGTCACATAATAGGACACATCATATCTTTTAAGGTCATGTGATACGGACCTCTAAGTGAAATGTGCTTAGTCAAAACATAGTGTGGGACCTATGCTGAATCATCCCAAGGAACTTTGGAAAGGATATAGGTTTCCATGTAGGATCATACCCTATTAGAAATATGGCCCAGAGAGAACAAGGTTGATTTGAAGTGTTAGGTTTGATCCTCAAGGAGGCTTCCTACGTATCCCATATTAATGGGAATTAAAGCCCACATATTTTGATAAATCTCATATGAGAGTATAGTTCTATGAGAGAGATGAGTTTGGGATTACTTCTTGAAAAGGATTCCTTGATGATTTGAGGATTGAATTTGGGGCTTACTTCTTAAGAAGGATACCCATGTTGGGAGAATTCAGGTTGGATTCCTGAGGAGAATATCCAGTGAGCTTGGCCCCTGAAAGAGATTCCCACTTATCCTGGTTTGAACATGAATCTGAGTTCTCATAGTTACTTACCCTGAGTATTTTTGCACAAGTTGTAACCATCACATATCTCTAAGACCACGTGAATCATTCTCAGTGTGAGAAACAAGAGGATGTGAAAGATTCAACAATGACACTTCACACTTTTCCTCCTCTGCTGATGGAAGAGGGCGCGTGTAGCATGGAATAGGGTGAGGTGAAAAGCCTTCCCTCTATTCTATTTACATTGGACAAGGGTACAATGTAAAGAGGAAGGGATGAAGGTGAGGGGATTATACCAGGATTCCTACACTGAAATTGGTTCTGGTAAAAAAGGGAGCCTTATCCTTTTCTTGTGTAGAAAAGTAAGTGTGAACTGTACCTTCCCTACCATAGACCTGAGGTTCCAGGTCACCTATTTGAGAAAGGACAGGCCAGGACCCAACCCTCCTCCAACCCAAGAACTTGCCAAAACTGTTTCTAGGAGAAAGGTCCATGTGACTACGGATTTAAAAACCCACAGACATCCCATGAATCCTAACCCCATTGTGAAACGAATGTGGGAAACCTATGATTGTGGATGTACAAACCCAAAAAGGTGACACGTTGATGTGCATTTCCCAAAGGTTTGATAAGTCAAGAGGTTTCGGTGGAGGATTCGACTTAGTCCCTTTTAGATAAGGGAACCAAGGAAGGAGATACCCTACCATGAATGGATTTCAAAAAATGGTACTTGAGTTGGTTTCATAGGTCCCTCATGCAGGTATACCGTGCAGGTATGACACAGAGGTATATCGCGCAGGTATGACACATAGGTGTAAATGATTACTGAAGAATGTGAAGAAATTCAAAAAACATGCTTATCCCATTTAATTATCTCTTCTATCATGGTTTAGAGAGCTACCTGAGACAATTTGAGGGATCTAGGCAAAAGAGCAACGCAATGGGACCTTCAGAGAGTCTTTCAATTTTTTTTTTCAGTCGTTGAAATGTGGAGCCCTAGGGTTTTATTTATAGGCATGGAGGGGACCTAGTCAAAGGTAAGTTATCCACGCAGGTCCTTCGAGCAGGTCCTCTATGTAGGTCCTTCTCCAAGGTCTTCCGCGTCGCTTTTCAGGATAATTTTTTTCGGCTTCCGAGTGCCAAAACTTTTGATCCGTAAGTCCATTTAGGCTCTGTGACTAGTCAAATAGAAGGTCCTGAAGAGATATACACTTCTTGAGATCGTAAATACACCCTGTCATCTTAGAAAAAACTCATAAATTGAATTTAACATGTCTAAAACTTTTCATCATCGATACTGGAGATCCAGTACATACTCTTAGAAGGGGGAATCATTCCACTTATTCATCGGGTGTGGGTAGTATTTTGGCACATTGAAATCTATCTTGCATCTTATTCTTTTCTGATGAAAACATATTTACTCATACTTGAATTTTTTTTGTCTATGTAGGAATTATATCTTCACTCTACGGAAAAGTGTGTTGAACACATTTCATGGTGTCTACAGAAGCCCCCCCTAGAATTTTATTCATTTGGAATGAAAATAATCTTGTTCTAAGGTAAAATTATGGAACTTTGATTCATTCCAACATCATTTGGTTAGATTTGGAGCTATTTCAAGTTAGGAAGGATGCTCAATTTTTTTCCTAAGCCATGGTGTGTAGTGAACGTAGTTTGAATATTGATAGGGTCATATGGACAACTCTACATTATTACCTAAACCATACAAAAATGTACGTTTAGTGAGCTGGGACTCGACATTTGTCCAGAATTCCTTTTATAGGTTTATAATATGGTGAGTACCACATCTCTTGTTGTTGTTAGTTTAAAGTCATGAATATTAGACTATAAAGGGCTAATATTTAATGTCAAATAGCTTTGACCATAAATTTGGATATTTGTTCCTAAACAAGACTCTATGAGTAAGAATTACTTTAATATTCATTAAATATTTCTAAGGGGAATCTTGATGCATGATTTTTATGGTCACAAAATTTAAAACCCATTTCAACATAAGTGGTGTCTTTTCCAAGAATGAAATTACCATTATTTGACAAACCCGTTATGTGGGCTTTGTTATGTAGGTCCAACTGGGGTATATACTACATATCCAAATAGTGACATCTTTTGACTAACATACCTTTTATGTAGGCAACTTATGCAAGGCCTCTTAAGGGCACATGCTGCATAGTCATGTAAAATAATTCATTAGGAATTTAACGTTTTTCTGTTGATAGATTGGGGAAAAAAGATTTGGGTGACCCAAGACCACAATGAGTGGTTTTTCCATGGAAATAAATGTGAAGAATGAAAGGGTTATTTTAGATTGATATAAGTCATGAATATGAAAATCATTTCTATAAAAATTTGGTATATGAGTAATGGTTAAAAATTTATCATAAAAAGGGAGATTTCTGATATCACACTACGCAGTTTTAAGTCATGCAGTGAGGACATTGTGTGGTTTTAATTTAAGGTCTTTAGCTCGGACCAAATCTATGAGAAAACTCTCCCAATTTCTTGATAATTTGATTGGAGACATACTATCAAATTTAGGTATGGAAGGGAAAATTGTAAACTATGATTTAGGAATTTCTGTAACCGAGGTATGATATGGTAAAAGGGCTAAAATCATTAGAGGAAGTATTTTCTGAGAAAAAAGTTAGAATTACTTGACCAACCCATTATGGGGGTTGTATTATGAAGGGTTAACTCGGGAATATGCTGCATAGCCAAATAGTGACATCTTTTGACTGATAATCCTATTATGTAGGCAACTAATGCAAGCCCACCTAAGGGCATGTGCTACATAGTCAGGCAAAAGAGATCTCAGAATTTCGATGTTCTATTGATAAAAGTCGAAGAATGTTTACGAAGATTCAGATTTTCTGAAGCATAGAGTTTGGTTTATGGAGAAAGGTTCCTGAATATGGAAAGGGTATTTTCAATCAAGATATCCAAAAAATCAAAGGAATATGACTTTTATGAAGGTCTGATCTAATTGTAAAAGATATGGTGTTTGTAGTTTTAGGTCATAAAACTTGGACCAGAAATAGAAACAATATATAACATGTGGCCAAGTGATTTCAAGGTTATTCCCTAGCGCATCAAACACATGGTGAAGGAAATGTGTAAACCATGGTTTTAAAGATTTTCTGATTGCGAGAAAGATAATGGGAAAAATATAGTTGAATGATTGTTTTAAAATACAGATTCTTGTTTATTATTGTCTATAATTAAAGGTGAAAAAGATACTATAACTAATAAATAAGTTATCATTACTTGAAAAACCTGTTATGGGGGTTGAATTATGCAGGACCAACTAGGGCATATGTTGCATAGACAAATAATGGCATCTTTTGGCTAACAAGACTATTATGTAGGAAACTTATGCAAGGCTGCCTAAGGGAACATGCTGCATAGTCAGGAAAAAAATCTCTCAAGTATTATAAATCCTATCATAAGAAACCATAATAAATATTTTTAGGATCTGGAAATATTCAAGATTAAGAGTGTAAAATATGGACGCGGGTTTATGTTCAATGTTTATGAGAAATATTTGAATCAATATTGACCAAGAGTTTGATGTCCTTTACATAGATCTGACTCATATGTAAAATAGAGACTTTATTTGTTTCCTTTGAATGGATATGGTGATGTTAAGTTTTAAGTCATGCAAGGAGGACATTATACTATGCATCTCTAAGTCATGCAGTGAGGACATTATACTATGCGGTTTTAAGTCATACAGTGAGGACATTATACTATGCAGTTTTAAGTCATGCAGTGAGGACATTATACTATATAGTTTTAAGTCATGTAGTGAGGACATTATTAACCCCATAAGAAATTAAAACACCTTATATAAAGAACCCATTTACCCAATTCCTAAGCTCACGTGATCTATGCTCAGTGTAAGAAATAAGGAGGAGTAAGGTTTATTTTAAAATTAAAAGGTGATGCAAATGAAGAATAGAGGTATTATATTTCCATGCAGTTTAACATCGTGTGATAAGGACAAAGATGAATAGATGTGAAAGGAAAAGACATATTGTAACTAGGTTAAGGGATAACACCCAAGTGTCGCTATTTGTCTTGCTAGGGAAAGGATCAAGTCATACATAATTCTTAAAACACTTCCTATGAATATTTGATTCTTATAAAGTAAATAAAGGGGGGGGGGGGGTTTAACGTAGTTTAGCCCAATATTGGAGATTTAGGTGTCTCTACATATCTTAAAATATATGAGAATCAAGCCATATGTAGTTCTTTAAGCAATTATTCATCGCGCTAAGTTTGACATACAGAATGGGGGCTTTTAACACGTTCTGAAGGAACGGTAAATATTTAAGACATAAAATGGTATAAGGACTAAATCATATATCTTAAGGAAACACTCTGTATAGATATGATTCATACACATGAGGTGAAATGAAAATAAGAAGATTTTTTTATTATGGATGGGACCAAAATTAGATATTTAGGCCTCTCTACGTATCTCATGGAAAATGAGAATCAATCCATACATAGTTCTTGAAACATGGTCTCTATGTAGATCTGACTCCGACATAGGAAAGAGAGGGACTCATGTACTACTCTGGAGTAGTGATGACGTCAATGAAATTAGCTTATGGAAACTTCTAATGTCTTATAGAGAAAATGTTAGTTGTACAAATGATGTCATGAATTTTAACGTCAAGCGATAAGGATGAAGATTATATGATCTTTAACGTCGTGTAGCATGGATTCTTATGGTTGTTATACAATTTAATATCTTGCAACTAGGACATGGGTACTATGCAGTTTTAAGTCTTGTTACAAGGACATGGTACTGTGCAGTTTAATGTCTTGCAGTGATGACTAATGTGTCTAATTACACAAAGTATTTCTTCAAGAGTCTCGAATTGGTTGGAGTTGTAATGATCTCTCTATCCATTGAGATTAAAGCATAGGCTCCATTTGAATATACCCTATTTAGGGAATAAGGTCCCTCTAAATTTGATTCAAGTTTTGGAGGTTTCTTACCTGGTATCATTGGAGTCCTAAGGACTAATACCAATTCTCCTTGAAGGAATGAACGAAGGAAAACTCTCTTATTAAATGCTCACGCTATTCTGTTCAGATAGACTTCTAAATAATGAAAATTTTGAAATCTTCTCTCATCTAATATTTCCAACTCATCAAACAATTTCTGATATCTTTCATCTATATAAAACTGATCACATATTTCAACCCTAAGTGAAGGAAATTGTATTTCAATTGGAAAAACTACTTCGGTTCCATATACCAATGGATAAGGAGTTTCTTGAGGAGCAGTATGGGTAGTTGTCCGATAAGCCCATAAAGCATTCAAAATATTATATGGCCATGATTTCTTATCTTTATCCACCATATGTTGGAGTATATTTGATAGAGTCTTATTGAATGCCTCTATCTGTCCATTGGCCGATGCATGACAGTGAGATCAGTGGTTAGACTTGATATTTTGTTCCTAATACAACTTTTTTACTTCAGAAGAACAAAACTTAGTGCCATTTTCTGTAAAAATAATATGAGGGACTCCAAATCTAATGATGATATTAGTTTTTACAAAACAAACAATGATTTTGGATCCTTCTTCCTTGAGAGGTATTTCCTCAGCCCGTTTAGAGAAGAAGTCAGTAGCAGTGAGAATATACTTGAAATGCTTATCCGTGGCTGGAGGATAAGGCCCTACTACATCCATTCCCCATATGGAAAATTTCCAGGTGTATTTAGCTGTATGTAGTAACTCTGGGGGGGGGGGGTAGATTAATGAAGTTGGCATGCACTTGACATGGATGACATTTTTTAGTGAAATATGTACAATCATGTGTCATTTAAGGCCAAAAGTACCCAAGCCTTCGGATCTGATCGGAGAGTCTGTGCCCATATTGATGGGCACCACAATCTCTTGAGTGTATTTATTTTAGGATAGTTTTGGTCTCTTATCCATCAATACTTCTGAAGATAATTACACCAAAGCCTCACTTGTAAAGAAACCTTTGGTGGTCTGGACTATCATAAAGAGTAAAATTGGCAACTCATCGCCAGATATGCTCCTTCTCATCCCTATTTGGTGGAAGTATCCCATTTTAAAGATATTCAATGATGGATGTTATAAAACCCATGGTATGACCATACGGTTCATAAATAGGGCTAATATCATTAATTTCATCCCTTTTAGTTTGAACAAAAGGTGAAACCACACAGTGATGGGTTATGCAAATAACTATCTCATCCCAATTTGGATCTTCCAAGGCTATATCTACATTAGCTAGTGCATCTTCTTGGGCATTTTGTGATCAAGAGACATAGGACAATGTCATCTATGAGGTAAATTCATCCATTAACTCTCTTATACAATCAAACAAATGTATTAACTCTTCTTTTTTGATAGAGTATTCCCAATTTATTTTTTTGATTACCAATTCCAAATCACCTTTTACCCTTAAATGATCCATTTTCACCTGAAGGGCCAATTCCAAACATGTGATGAAAGCTTGATATTCTATTTTATTATTCGTACCAACTTCCTATAATAGGAAATAATAGGGAAATACTACCTTTTCTTGGGAAATAAGGACAATTCTTAATCCATCCTTGTTGAGTTTAAGGTTTTCCAATCTATTCCCTGGTGGACTTCTGGAAGCCCCATCAAAATACATTTCCCATGTTTGGGAATTATATTGAATAGAGAATACCTCTTCATTAGGAAGTTTAGTATTAAATGATGTATCTTCCGTAGATAGATTCTCAGCAAGGAAATCAGCCAGAGGTTGGCCTTTTATTGACTTTTGAGGAAAAAACTAGATATCAAACTGTTGAAAAATAACCACCCACCATGCTAGATGCCCTGTAAGAATTGGATGACTAAGGATAAATTTGAGTGGGTTATTACGATACACTAATTGGACCTCATGATGTTGCAGGTAGTGCCATAATTTCTGAACTGCATAGATTAATGTTAGGAAGAACTTATCAATACTTGAATACCGAGTTTCCGCATCAAGAACAGTTCGACCGAGATAGTAAAGGCTGTTTTCATTCCTAGAATCATTTTTTTGGGTGAGGAAGGCACCTAGTGATCACTCTAAAGTTGTCACATAGAGATTAAGTGGTCTTCCTTCAACAGGCGGAATCAATACCGGTGGACTCAAGAGATATTTCTTGAGGGTATTAAATGCTTATGAGAAATCTGCAGTCCATCGGTAAGTGACTCCTTTTTTCATTAATCAAGTGAATGGTAAACACTTTCCCACCAAATTAGTGATAAAGCACCAAATATAGGCCAAGTGACCTTGGAATCCTCTTAATTAATTTAAATTTAAGGGATATTACATACTAAGGATTGATTTAATTTTCTCAGGATCAACTTCGATACCACGATGGCATATAACGAAGCCAGGGAATTTTCTAGAGGTTACCCCGAAAGCACATTTCGAGGGGTTCATCTTCAAACTGTGTTGCTGAAGTATATTGAATATGGTTTCCAAATCATCCAAATGATTGGAACGCTGTCTGGATTTGACTACCACATCATCCACATAACATTCAAAAAATTTCCCTAAGAAGGGTTTGAAGATATTGTGCATGGCACAATTGTATGTTTCACTTGCATTCTTTAAGACAAAGGGAATTACCCAATAGAAAAACACACCTTGATGGGATCTAAAGGCTGTAGATTCTTCATACCCTAGGGCCATTCAAATTTTATTATAACCAGAGTATCCATCCAGGAAGGAAAGAGATTCATAACCAGCTGTTGCATCAATTAGAAGTTCTGTAATTGGGACTGGAAAATCATATTTTGGACAATGCCGGTTAAGATCTCTAAAATCAATGCAGACACTAATTTTCCCATTCTTATTTTTCAATGGGACAATATTTTCTAGCCATTTGGGATACTAAACTTCCCTGATGAAGTTATCCTTTATAATTTTATCATTGTCAACTTCAATTTTAGAAGCATGAGTTGGGTGTGTCCTCCTTGCTGTTTGCTTAAATACACGATGTTCTTCTGGCCAACCCAAATGATGGGTGAATACATCAGGATTAAGACCTTGAATTTATGTATAATTTCAGGCAAATTTATCTCAATGTTGTTTTAGAAAGGAAGTATACACCTCTTTATCCTCAGAGTCCATGACCACACTAATTAGAGTGGGGAGTGGATCTTCTTCTATACCCAAATTTATTTCTCTGAGTTCATCCACGGTGGTAGAGACACCTTCTTCAAATGCTGGAGGAGAATCTCTGAGATCTTCCTCTTCTTTTTCATTATGTGTTACCTATTCTGTTTTCATTTTCATGGTATATGACAGGGAAAAACTCCCATATTTTGGGGAGGAGTTAGTATTCGAACATTTCGAAGAAGAGACCACCATATCTAACCCAACTAATGGCGAATGGTCTTCTTGTGGTAATAAAGAGGGATTGATGGATTTAAAATCATCATCTTTGTCTTCCCCTGGAATTGCTACAATTTCTTCTACTCTGATTGATGAAGTAGAGGCTTGTTGTAGTTCAGAAGATGAAATGAAAACATCTCCATTCAGGCTTCCATCATTTCTTGGTGTATCAATAATTTCTTCCATATTTTCAGGCTCAGTCACCACAATTGAAATTATGGAAACTACTGGACAAGTATTCAGATTTGGTTTTACCTTTTCAATTTGATTGATGGGTAACACATAATCTTTACTCAAATGTATGAATGGATTTGCTAGAATGTTTACTAGTCCATTTGGAGCATTAACTCTAGTTGTTTCCTTTATCATGGGATTTGTTCCTTTTGTTTGATAAAACTTTTCCTCAATTTATTGAGATTAACATGTTTTGAATAGTGCCTCATCACCATACAATGTTCCGATTTGACCATTGAAACAGTATTTTAGACAATGGTGGTATGATGAAGGTAGGGCTGCATGTTGAAACAACCAAGGCCTTCCAAGAATAATATTGAAGGCTGTGTCCTGACAAACAACCATGAAATATGAATTAGACACCAGATCTACAAATTGAGTTCTGAGCGTAATCTCACCCAGAGGTTCTTGTTCATTCTTGTCATATCCTTACAACATTAAAGTCGAAGGAGAAAATCCAGATTCAGTCAGGCCTAATCGAAAAAGTGTACGAATGGGAATGAGGTTGACCCCAGAGCCATTATCAATGAAGGATCATTAGATATCTATGTCATTGACCTTTCCAGACAGATACCAAGGTCTGATATTCCCATGTACCACATGGTCTTCATCTTCATTCGTAAAAGATATAACTGCATGACATTCTACATGATCATTCTCTTTATGGTAAATCTCAGTAGTAGAAAATTCAGTTTCAAAATCTCGAGGACTTGACAGAGCCTCAATGAGTGACTCTCTTAGATGTTTTGATATATTTAATGCATCTAGAATTGAAAACATGGCCGGTACTTGGGCCAATTTTTTCAAGATGTCATACTTTTGGTCCAAAGGTCTGTGTTTTCCATCATAGAGATGCGATTTTTCTAGTGATTTATAAGTTGATGTGTCTGATGTAGTGGTATTTTGTGTTGAAATAGAAGTAGGTGATATTCTTGAATTTTGAGGATTGGCTGACTAGCTCAATTCACTTGATGAGAGGAAGATGACATTACTTCTAATCAGTCCTCTGAAATAATTGTGCCAGAACTAGACTTGTTTCGCATGGAAGAAACCCATTGTTCTTGTTGAGACCTCAAAAGGGATATTCAACAAGTTTTGCAGCATATATGGTTTGAGAAAGTGTAGAATTAAAATGGTGGTTTCTATAATTCCCACGTCTTCCCCTGTATCCTCGACCTTATCCCCTTCCTCTTGTTCCCCAATTAGGCACAAAGAATTCTGGCTCACTACAATCAGAATTACCATTGGCATATGGATCCGTTAAATGGATAACATTAATAGAACAAAAAATAAATTCTTTATCTGACAGAGATTCTTCTTGACAGGTTAATTATGGTTATACCGTTTGGAAAGGTGGTGCTCGTGCTTTTGAAATAGATGGCATAAAATATAATAGGGTCAAGGAAAACTTAGGCCTTGAAACGATCTTGTCTTCTTCTGAAAGATTTTTATCTTTATAATCACTTTGATTCTTTGAGTAATGGACTTTTGATGAAGATGGTTTGGTTGTGGAAGGAGTGGTAGAAGACAAAATTTGTTGTTTCAACTATGTTTGTAAAATAGCATGAGTCAGGTTGATCATTTTCTTGATCATCCAATCATCATATTTCTATACACTATTACTTTTAACCTATTCCATTCTCCCTCTTCCTCTGTATTGGTAGCAGTAACACCTGCTACTTGAGCTGATGAATTTTTCAATTTCACTTGTCCAGAGTCTACCATCTTTTGCAGAAGGTTTTTGAAAACAAAGCACTCTTGAATGGGGTGTACCAACATCTGATGAAAGGGAAAATAATTCAGACGATCTTCATCTCCATATTTATTAGGCTTTTTTGGCCTTGACAACTGAACCAAATTTTTTTTAAGGTTGAGATGAAGTAGCTAGGAACTTTCTCATTCGTGAATGAATAAACTTTATTCTTTAATTCCTCAAACTATTTCCACCAATGATCTCTTTTATCATCTTGAACATGTAGTCATTTCTGTTGATACTTAGAAGGCGATGCCCTTTGGTATGATGAAGGTATTGAAGTTGAAGCAGGTACATGTGCCTGTTTGAGTGTGACTGTAGAAGCTTTTTCCTTTCCTATTCTATTTTCTGGAACAGATGTAATTACATGAGTTTTAGCCTTAGTTTTTATAATAGAGTCTTATATCTGCTAAGCGATTGAAGTAAAGTCTCTAAACCCTCCAATATATTTTCTAGAGAGAAATGGTGTGCGTAATTCATCATTCTGATTTGCTACACAGATTGGCATCAAATCTTCTTGAGGGAGTGATAAACTTATGTAATATGTTAATACCTTTTATCGAGCAATGAAATCTGAAACTCTTTCATTATCCCTTTGTTTATAATTCGTATGATCAAAAACCGTTGTCTTTTTTAGTGATGAGCTAAATTGAAGAAGGAATTTCTAACGGAGATCTTCCCACCCAATATTTGATCGAGATTGCAAACTTGTATAACAGACCAAAGCTGGTCCTTCTAATGACTGCACAAAACACCTAAGCTTAATTACTTATTATGGTTGAGAAGTTTCCATAATAGGATCACAATGAGAAACAAAATGCATTAAGTGTTGTTCTGGATCTCTTTAACCATTAAAGATTAGGAATGTGGTATTCACAAAATTTTGTGGGGGAGGAATTGCATCCACCCATTTAGGATAAGCTCTCTTTTCCGGCTGAACTGGTGCACATCTTTCCTCCATAGCTTCCAATCAAGTCGTTAATGCCTCGATTGTGTTCATAATCATTTGGGGAATATTCGGTTGAGTTGGATTCTGTGCAGGTATAACAACTGGAGATTGAGCTGGTGCAACGACCAGTAAAACCACTGATGGTGGTATTGATACCAGCCTTGGTTGTATACCCAATGGAGGGAATTCATTATTCGCATCAGTAGTTATTACAAATCCCATTTGCTGAGGAGATCCTACAGGATTTTCAAGTTGAGGACTTTCCTGGGAAGTATGTCTAGCAGAAATGTTGTTTCGATGTAACTCTATATTGAGTCTTTTTAACTTCTTCATTTCCACTTATTTCTGTGCAAATCTGTCTTCAAGTAAATGAGATTTACCTTCTCTAGTGGAAAAGTGAGATGCAATCTAAGTTTTTTCTTTCCCTTTGTTAGATACCTTTCAGAGAGGAGGGAGTTGGTTATTTGAAGGCATACCAAGATTTTGGATAAGCCTCTGACTTCAAGAACACACACCTTATTCATTTGACATGGTGTGTACCGTATTATGGAAAATAACTTCATCTTATGATTCCCCTAAAATAGACTTATTTTCTGGAGGATCTTCTACAATGGTGTTAATAACATTCACTGATGGATAATGCATTGATGACATTCTGTCATTGTTTCTATTAGATCATCTCTCTTTGTGTTTTTCATGAGACTCTATTATATTATATGAAGAATTCCCTGGTACAGTTTGGCGGACAGTAACATGAAGGTAATCATAGGGTAGTTCAGTTGTACACTTTCCTTATGGACTCTTCCGTATTCGAGATAAAACTGACTTCTGTTGAGGAGGGGATTGTAGATTTGAAAAATACCCCAGCCTTGCAGGGTCGGGTTGATCATGTTCTTATTATTCATATTTTTGAACATTTTTTAATGAATTTTAAGGTTGAATTAAATGATCCCCCATCCTGGAAAGATGGGGTGATTCTTGAACTTCTATGGCTGAAATTAATGCAACTGATTTTATAATTTATTGGATTTCAGTTCGGACATTTGCTGGGTGCATTATCTGAAAATCACTTAAATAAACCATTTCAACAGATCATTGTGCTAATTTAGACATTTACATCCGCTAACACCTGACATCCTCTAAATGGGATGATTGTTCAAGATTCTAAGAGGCTTGATGTAAAAGTAACTCAACAATCTCTTTTATTTGGGCATGATTCTAATGAGAACTGGTTGAGGCCTATTTTTGAGCAGACATTTGATTACATAGAAAACCTATTAATTGTGTCCGACCATGGGAAATAACATTGCATGAGACCACTTTTGGGGGGGCCTTGATGATTTTGGAGTGCAGTGAAATGCAATGCTCCACATGAACCCCTTCCTATAATGCGAACACTATAAGGGGAATCAAAACATAATTGGCGTAGTCTCATTAGAGCATTGAGACATGCACATTGAAGGGTTCTCTACTATTTTTCAACCCTTGGATGTTGGGAAACTGAGAGAGATTCCAAGTCAATTTGGTGCTGCATCCATTATATTAAATTTACACGATTTTTGATACTTATCATATGGAAATACATTAGTTTTCAAGTGACGATGTGTTTTCCATAATTTGAGATGAATGTCATGAATGCAATCTTCTATCATCAATTCTAGAATATCAAACTCAGAATTTTCCGAAGGCTAGAACATGACTGAAATTTATCCTTTAGATAATTGTTTCCTCATGCTTAACACATATTTATCATCTTTTACAAGAGGTTTCTCCACATGATCTGACCAGAGTGTATGCTCTGTATTAAAAGATAAATTACCTAAAGGATGTTCAGATAATGACCATTCCCTTAAGACGTATTCTGGTTGGGAAAGTGTTTCACCTGTCAATGCTTAGGCATCAGACATGACTGGCCTTGTGTTTTCAAGTGCCTTGAGATATGAGGGCTTTCTCATCGCTACATTGTCAATTATGGAATCATTTTGACAATGTAAAATACTACTACAAATAGGAATTTCGTAGCGAATTCTATCATGGGGAGGATCACTATGGTGGATTACACCAAGGGATAAATATTATTGCTCCTTGATCTTTTGTCCACATGGAGGGTTTCTGTGGATCTCATCTCGAGATAGACACTCTGGATTGACAGATTTTTCCTAAAGAAAGCCTTCATGATAAATAACCTGATGAGAAACTTCATAATTACAACTACCACTCCAAAAATTTAGTAATGAGATGGTAGGATCTTGAGCAGCAAAAGATAAATGTTCGAGGGCTTCAAGAACTCCAACATTAAGAGGAACCAAATCACACCTTGATTCTTGATTTTCCAACGATGATTGGCGAGAATTATTCTTGGATGTTCTCTTATACTTAGTTGGGGCCACCTTCTAGTATAATTGGTTATAATGGGCAGGTGTATGTTCCTTCCTTGGAGTGGTTACCAGAATGGACCGATTAACTCCAATTGGAAAGGGTGTATGTTTCTGATTCGGTTGTCCGTACGATATGTGGGAATATGACCCATGACCCTCCTAAACTAGAACAGAGTTGTGTATCTGCTCTGGGATGGAATGCTGATGTGTTATCCCATGTGTTGGGAATGATTTATATGTATGTTCCCTGGATACTTCTCAAGTAGTTGTTTAAATATTCAGGCATGCTTCCAGAATATGGGCAGGTATATGCGTATGGCCTTTTACCATTGATAAGATATGTTGGGTGACTTCAGCGGCTGAAACGGGAATATACATCCATTCCATATCTGGAGTAGGTGTATGTGACTTCTCTTTTCCTCCTTTTACTATCAATGGATATTTACATTACTCATGCATGGGGGCAAAGAATTGGGTCTTCCCAAAATTTGTCGTCGGATCTTTTTGAATGACTTCTCTGAGTGCTACCAAATGAGATTCTTTACAGGTTTGATGATCATTGTTAGGCGTATGTTCCTGATGGCTGTTTTCCATCAAGTATGGTTGAAGAACTTACTTCAATACTGGTAGATGAGACTGCTCAAATAATTGGTGATTGTAAACATTTTTATGTTCCTGTTTACTAGTTTCCACCATATTAGATTGGCGTGCCTCTTTAAATGCATTCAGACAAGCCTGATGACTGACTGATAACTTGTTAGCAGGTGTATGTGCCTGTTCAGGGTACTCCACTAGGTTTATCTGGTGGGATTGGTGGTTTGTTGTCAGACGAGCCTGCTGAGCAACAAAATTAGGACACACGGGTGTATGTGTCTGCTCATTGTTATCCATCAAGTTAGGTTGATGAACTTATCTGGAAGAGGCATAGGTGATAACCTGATCCCAGTTGACTGGACATTTTCCCTGGCAGTTCTTCTTGCATGCTTGAGTCTGAGAGACCTGGGCCAAATTTCTATAGGAAACACCCCCATCATGTTGGGGGTTCACTACTGCATGATTCTGCTGGCGGTGATTACTGATGAGAGTCCTCAAGAAAGACTTCTACAATCTTGAATTGATCCCTTCAATGACCTCTTGATCTACATCCCTGTAGTATGAGAGAGACTCGTTATTGCGTTCTGGGGATAAGGACCCAAAACGGTTGGAGACGGTGGTTTGTGCCATTTGCTTCTTGACAATTGGTCATCATTGGCCAGATGATCGAGGATTATTATTGACCTAGAGGGCCTATCGAGTAGCCTCCAATGTCAGGATTGTACCATGATGGCGATATTATTGTACCAATACATTAGAGACCCAACATTGAAGATGCTAGGATAGTGATGACATCCTTCCTATGGATGAAGATCTCGCATGAGTAGTGGTCAGGAAGTTCACAAATGTTGTCTTGGAGAAATCCATTCTTTGGATTGAAGTGAATTTTGTGAAGAAAAACCAAGACAAAACAAACTCCATTAAAGAAACATCTTTTTAGAGGGATACATGCGTGATTGATTCCATTGTCTGGACTTCCTTTATCAATTTATAGGGCCCTAGCATGTGGGTAACATTATTGACATTTTTAAGGATTCATGTTGGGTTCACCATTTTTTGTTTCGTAGTTCCTTGAAACATGTGTTCTAGTTTTATGAATCACTATTTCCAGGCAGTTTCCATTGGATTTATTTATGGAACTGGAAACTCCCAATAGCTATTTATCCAAATGGGACCTACTTTCCAAAGGCATAAGTTCATTATGTTTGAACATTATGATACTTAAGAACATGCATTGGTCGAGAGGATGGGAGGTCGGACTCTTCACACCCTTTTGGTGGGAATTATTGTCCACTTCGGGGCTCTCTTTGAAAATTTAAGATATTATCATGAATCCTTTTTAATTCACCAAGTATATCATAAGTATCCCTTGGAATTTACAATCACTTATTAACTTGTGTAAAATTTAGAATCATTAGTATGAATTCAAGGTTCTTCATGAATGGAAACATCTGTATGTATTCAATATTTTCCATCAATGGTACCCTCTAATATACCAATTAGAGATTCTTTTAATAATCGATGTGATGATACAGGTTTTTAAGCCACTAAGTGGGGAACTCTGGAATTTATTGTCATCCAGGGAGATGAAGGTTTGTTTTGATCTTAGGATCGTGCCTGTAAAATGCACAACCTACGTATCCTTGTGAACGGAATCAGAACCCTCATAGTTTGGTGTCGCTTAATAGGACACATCATACCTTTTAAGGTCATGTGATAAGGACCTCTAATTGAAAGGTGCTTATTAGAAACTTAGTTTGTGACTTATGCTGAAGCAGCCCAAGGGACTTTGGAAAGGATATAAGTTTCAAAGTAGGATTAGACCCTATTGGGAATATGGACAAAGGAGAATAGGGTTGATTTGAAGTGTTGGGTTTGAACCACAAGAAGGCATCCTACGTATCTCTTATTAATGGGAATCAATGCCCACGTAGTTCGATAAATATCATAGGAGAGTATAGTCCTCTGAGAGAGATGAGTTTGGGATTACATCCTAAAAAGAATTCCTTGATGATTTGAGGATTGAATTTGGGGATTACTTTATAAAGAGGATGCCCAAATTGGAGGAATTAGGGTTCTATTCCTGAGGAGAATATCAAGTGAGCTCGGGCCCTAAAAAGGTTCCTACGTATCCTAGTTTGAACAGGAATCAGAGTTCTCATAGTTCCTTATAGTGAGTGTTTGTGCACATGTTGTAACCATCACGTATCTCTAAGACCACATGAGTCATGATCGGTGCAATAAAAATGAGTATGTGAAAGATTCAATAATGAAACTTCATACTTTTCCTCCTCCGCTGATGGAAGAGGGTGCATCGATCATGGAAGAGGGAGAGGTGATGAGCCTTCCCCATGTTCTATATACATTTGACAAGGGTCCAATGTAAGGAGGAAGGGATGAAGGTGAGGAGATTATACCAGGATGGCTGCCCTGAAATTGGTTCTAGTATGAAATAGAGACTTCTCCTTTTCTTGTGCGGAAAAGTAAGTATTAACTGTACCTTCCCTAATAGATACTTGAGATTCCAGGTCACCTCTTTGAGAAAGGAGAGGCCATGACCCAACCCTCCTCCAAACCGGGAACTTCCTAACACTGTTTTTGGGAGAAAGGTCCTTGTGACTATGAATATACTAACCCACAAACATCCCTTGGATCCTAACCCCATCGTGAAACAAATGTGGGAAACCTCTAAATGTGGATATACAAACCTAAAAAGGAGAGACGCTGATGTGCCTTTCCCAAAGGTTTGATAAGTCAGCAGGTTTCGGTGGAGGTTTCGACTAAGTCCCTTTATGATAAGGGAACCAAGGAAGGAGATACCCTAACATGAATCGATTTTAAAAAGGGTACTTGTGTTGTTCGGGTAGGTCCCTCACATAGATATACTGGGCTGGTATGGTGCACAGGTATACCGCGCAGGTATGGTGCGCAGGTATGGTGCGCAGTTATGGCGCATAGGTATGGCATGCAGGTATGGCGCGTAGGTATGGAGTACAAGTATAAATGATGACTGAATAATGTGAATACATTCAAAACATTCTTATCCTATTTAATTATCTCTTCTCTCATGGTTTAGGGAGCTACCTGAGGAAATTAGAGGGATCTAGTCGAAAGAGCTACGCAATGGGAGATTCAAAGAGTCTTTCAATTTCGTCTAGTCATTAAAATGGGAAGCCCAAGGGTCCTATTTATAGGCATGGAGGGGACTTGGTCGAAGGTAAGTAGTCCACATAGGTCCTCCAGGCAAGTCCTCTGTGCAGGTCCTTCACGTTGGTCTTTCGCGTATCTTTTCAGGATAAAATTTGTTCATCTTCCGAGTGCCATAACTTTTGATCCGTAAGTCTATTTCAGCTCTACAACCAGTCAAATAGAAGGTCTTGAAGAGATATACACTTATTGAGATCGTAAATACACCATGTGATCTCGGAAAAAACTCTAAAATTGAATTTAATGGTTCGAAACATTTTCTTCATCGATCCAAGAGATCCACTACATACTCCTAGAAGGGGGAATCATTCCACTTATTTATCATGTGTGGGGTAGTATTTTGGCACATAGAAATCCATACAACATCTTCTTCTTTTCTAGTGAAAACATCTTTATTCATACATGAAATTTGTTTTCTATGTGAGAATCATATCTTCACTCTACGGAAAAGTGCATTGAACAAATTTTATGGTGTCTACAGTCACCAAGCATGAGTTACATTGAGAACTAAACTTCACATTTTATAGGATGGCTAAGAAACTATTTTGAAATAAATCAAAAATTTCCCACAAAATTGGAATATCATTGACGCAAAGTTTCTCCCCAAACATTTGAGATAAACATCCCTTCTGAATGGGAATTAAGACCCATACATTAAATTTTATCTCCATAAAAAATTAATACTTATCATCACATTTATATATGATCATGGGTTGATTTGGAATATTAAACATGACTTCCATTCCTCAAAAAAATTTGGTATTAACATAGAGAAATCCAATCCATTCCCATGATAATGTCAAATTCAACGAGAGAAATTATGACAATATTTATAGGAATAACATTCCCACCAATTTCAACTAGATAAGAATCATAGAAAGGAGATGAAATAATCATACCATTAAGGGTTTTAACCAATAATTCTACATCTTATTATTCACGTGGTGTATCAATACCCTTATAAAATTATTTATATATGAATGAATGAGTTTATCTAGAGTCAAATATGACATTAGTAGTTCTATAGTGGATGGTATGTGTACCTTTCATGAATTATATATTGCAACACTCTTTAAAAATAGTAATCATGTGAGATTTACCTTTATCTCTAGGCTTAAGAGGTTGGTAAAATTGATCATCATCATTAACCTTTGTATTTGGGAACCAGTTAGCATAGTTATCCAAATCCTTTTATTTGAAACACTAGAGAGTGGGTGGTGAATTTTATGTATCCTTTTCTCTATTTATAACATTAGTTAAATACTTCCCATCACTTCAACTATTAATTTACCAATGAACATCGCATTAAAACATGAAAAGATTTACTGGTATCCTTAATAAAACTTCCTATATATTTCTTCTCATAGTTTGAGTATAAATTAAAAATCATCTTCATTCCTCCATGTTTCTTATAATTTTATTCCAAATTCCATTTTCCCTTCTTATCAAAACCGTGAGATTGATACCTAACTCCAACCTCTATTTCTCAATTCATATAACATCAAAAAAATATCTTCATAAATTTTGATGTTTATTATGGATAATTCCTTTATGGAGACTTCGTTTTAATCCACCAAATAACTTATCAACATTACATTCAGGTTGGATGATATTACCAGAATTGTAGCTCACATTTATAGTAAAATTTTTCATTATAATTACAAACAAATTCACCATCCTTTTTCTTTATCTCAAAGAAATTTTTACCTATTTTCATAAGAATAATAAAATTATTTTACTTAGTGAAAAATAAGTTCCTAAACTATTCCAAATCAATGAAGTAAATTTTATCCTCTTTCCTCATATTCCTTATAGGATTCCACTGTTGATCCACTTCACATTTTAAATTATAGACAAGTAAAATGACTTTTTGATGTTCTAACTAAAAATTAATGGAAAATATATTTTCAGTGGTTATGATCCATTATTTAGAAAATAGTGGATTAGAGGACCCACTAAATGAAGGTCGAAGTTTCCTCAGATTAGGACTCAATAGAATGTTGTTCCCTACTTTGTTCATTAAGAAGTCCAGCCAGATTCATACCTCTGTTCCAGATCCATGTCCACTTGTAGTGTCAATATAGGAATGAAATTTTGAGGAAAATAATCACTTTTTCCTTTAAAAAAATTCCATGACATATTCCTATACCTTGACTTATCCTTATAATTATCCTTTGACAGGTTTTTAGAGGTATCACTAAGTTTTTATCATCCTTGTTTACAAAGGATAACTAAACATATCCTTTGATACCAACTTTAGAAACCCAGACTTATCATACATTAATATTTCATCATTTTTTAAAAATATTAATTAAATTACACAAACATATTCCTATGGATAGTAATATTTTATTGTCTTTTAAATCATGAAAACATAAACCAATGGTCCATAGGTAAAATACATCATCTCCCGCTATGATCTTCATAACTATAAACCTTCTTAAACATATCATATATAATAAATCACTTCATAAACTTGAGAATCGAAACATAAGAAACAGTCACCTTAGATTCCCATTAAGGGGAAACATGATAGAAATAAAAGAATAACATGAGCCTATGGGTATGCCAAAAAGAGTTTAAAATTTGAAACATACAACCTTTATATCAAATATCATAATCCTGAGTCATATAATAAATATTGATAGTTCTTAAGACATGAATCATAATGAAATTAAAGAACTTGGGCTATGAGATGATAAATTTGGCAGAAGACATAATTTTTGAGTGTAAAAAAAGAAAAGAATATCATTACCATAGTAGTCAAGGATCATTTACAAGGCTATCATAGTGGAATGGGCTCACTCCCCAAACCATCATAGTAGTAAAGGTTCACTCCAAAGACTATCCTAGAATACAAATTCCCTTATTGAAATGGGATCAATCTCCATTCTAGTTCTATCTATCTCATTAGATATAATTAATTACCCAATTTATTAGAGGGAGTTATAGGTCCCACCCATCTCATAATGAAAACCATATTTATGTGTTCCTAAAGATCATAAAAAATTAATCATATCATTACCTTTGAAATTAAATGGGGTTCATAAACATGTCAAAATATCGTAACCTGTAAAATAGAGATAGGTTTCACAAATCATTTCATCATATAATGAATAATGGAAAAAGAAATGGTTTTCCTAAGAATTTCATCTCAGTATAACCTATGGAAGAGAAATTAGTTTCATAAACATCGTTCCATTATAAATATAAACCATTAAAAGAATGAATACGAATGGTATCCTTGGACCATACACCCATTCTGGAATAGGTACCATCAATAGATGTTAGCTTAGATAGAAAATGATTTTGATCAATTATTTAAATCATTTATATAGAAAAAAATAATTTCTAAATTGAAAAACACTTTTGAAAGCATAACAAATTTTGAAAATGATTTTATTTGAAAATAATGTTGAAAAATAATATTTTAAGCTTAAACTAAAATAGTGGTCCTTTTGATGGGATGTTTCATTCATTTCAAACATGTTAAATTAAATATCCCTTTAATGTTTTTGGTAAAATCATAATAGGTTTTTATTGAAAGATGAAATGAATATTCCTTTCAATTTTTTTTGTAAAAATTCAATCACGAGTAAAAATTTCTTTTAAAAATCATACTAAAATAATAAACGATTATTGAAAACATTTTTAGAAAACATGGTTTTGTACAAATTATTTTTACTAAAAATATGATATTTATTTTAAAAGTTGGTTTGAACTCTTGATTACATAAAAAAGGAAAATGAAGTGGAAACATCATATCATTAAGGGTTTTAACTGATAATTCTACATCTTATCATTTGGGTGGTGTCTTAATACCGTTAGAAAATTTTTTAGATATGAAGAATGAGTAGATATATATTCAAATATGACATTAGCAGCTCTAGAGTGGATGGTATGTGTACTTTTCACCACATATTTATTTCACCACTCTTTAGAAATAGAAATCATGAGAGATTTAACTTTGTCTCTAGGCTTCATAGGTCGCTAAAATTGATCACCATCATTATACTTTGTATTTAGGTTCTACTTAGCATAGTTATCATACCCTTTTTATTTGAAACACTAGAGAGTGTGTAGTTCATTCTATATAGACTTTTCTCTATTTTCGTCAATTTCTAACTACTTCCCATCACTTCAACAATTATTTTCACAATGGCCTTCCCTTAAAAAATTTACAATCTTACTAGTCCCCCTCTGAAAATTTCCACCAGTTTTCTTATCATGACCCAACTCTGAAATACCCGGAGCCAGTTCCATACAGAGGATGGAATTCGGTTCAAGCTCCGAGAAACCAGCTACTTCTGAAATGCTTCTTCTTCTAAATGCTGAAAACAAAAAAATTTATTTAAAAAATGTATGGTGAGAATACGAATGCCCAGTAAGGGGTTGAAAAAAATTACATACTATACCCAATATAACTTTAGAAAAAATTATTTAAAATTTCCATAAAACATTTTTTCTTACATATAACTCATAATAATAATACAAGTTCACAATTAAAGCATGCCAATAGAAATACAAGGGAAAGTGATTCGATTAGTATCACTCTAATTAAGAGTAATAATTATAAGACATTCGAAATAAGCATGAAATATGAATATGCAAGTACAATTTAACAACTAAAAGTAATGCATGATTAGAGTTGCACATAAAAAACATAAATGTCCTATTTACAATAGTGAGACATACATTAGCCATTAAATCTCAGAATATTGTATAAATAATATGTATTAACCTATTCTTATTTTTATTTTCATAATCATAATTTCTTTAACCAAGGATATTCTACTAGCTGAATAATCCTCTGGTTAATTAATTTTCATATTCATAAAGAGGAAAGTGCATATGCCAGACATTCTGAAACATATTATCAAGGTCTTGGACAAGATTTCTAATGATTATTGCCTCAACCAAAATCCATAATCTCTTTAACCGATAATATTTTACTAGTCGAATATTTTTCTGGTTAATTAAATTACATAGTCATAATAAGGAAAGTGCATATGCCAAACTATCTCAAGGCCTCGACCAAGTCATCTAATGATTAAGGCCTCAGACAAAATCCATAACTCATAGGTTGGAAAGGCCTCAACCAATTCTACTTCTAATTGTCTCATGAGACCTATCGATGCATTGAAGGGCTATTATGAGCCCCAACCGCCACATACTAAGTCCAATGCATTCCTCATATCTCTAAATCAATGTGAATATCCCACTTTGATTTATTAAATTACTTATCACATATCTATCCAAGTGTTACATTTTACTTGGTTACTTACTTCACATTATTCAAAGTGTCCCATACCACTTGGAATAATTTAATTCTTATTTCCCTTCATAAAATTTCATTAATAATAAATTTTTATAATTATCACATAACTTCACAAACCATTCCATGGTAATAAAATTTTAATGCATTAAAATACATGTTCATTATTCATGCTCAATTCATGCACTGATAAATGGAATTGGAAATGGATTAAATCATAATATGCCTGTTATTATTTAGACAACAAGTTTCTCAATGATATGTATAAACGAGTATATACTCATTACACACATGATATTGATTTAAACCACACAAGTAATTAATGAATGGGGTTTCCACATAAAATGATAGATCCTTAGTTTTCAAAATCCTTGGTTTGTGGAAATGAACATTTATAGTTCAAAATGACTTGGTTTGAATTAAGACGGAAGTCATTTGTTCACAAAGCATGCACTGATAAATGGCCACGTCTTATTAAATGGCCATGCCTTTTGTTTCCTAGCATATAAGGTCAATTGATTTGCAGCACATAATTTGTTTTATGTAATGCATATATTTAATTAAACATATCAAAAACATACTTTAGCCATCAAAGTTTGTTTTAGGACAAGTTAATTCGGATTATAGTTCAAACTTATAGATTCATACATACAACCAAATGTATATATATGTGTGTGTGTATATATAATATGAATGCCGCACCCACTTACTTATCTATGAAACAAATAGTCGTTAATTTTACAATCAAATACTTATATATATATATTTATATATCTTCATATGGTGAAGAAAAGGTTGTGACCGTATACTTATATTTACGTGTATATATGTATTTGTCATGGATTGAAATTTGACAAACATAAATTGATGAATTATAACCTTAATACATCTCAAAAAAAATACATTTAAAAAATAAATGATTTTTCTCATATGTCGAACCAGAAAATAATAAATCAATTAATGTCTTTGTTCTAAATAATTTTTTGTTGCACCCTTAAAAAATAAAATCTGTTTAATAAAATATGTAATCTTCTCAATTGATTTTTAGTAGGAAAGAATAGAGGGAACCATTTCAATTACATAAATAAAACTTCTGATAATTAAATATTTAAAAATTTACTGTCTTCTCTTACATCAATTTCAAAATCAAATACTGTAATTGAAAATAATTTCCACCCATCATGTTCTAAAACATCATTGCAAATCAACACATAGAAGATTTAAAACCGAGTGAAATAAAACTATATAAATTCATATATAATATATAAACTGGTTCATATTAATGTTTAGAAAAAAAGTCAAAGTATATTAAACCCTTACTTTATATGCTAATTGCCTTGTGTCATGACTCAAATTCACCAAGAAGGAAGTTTAGTGCTCAAGTTGGGTATACAGGAACCCCCAATTGCATGTGCAGGACCTCAATAGAGTGAAGAACCCTAATGGGGAGCACCAAAACAGTCAATTTTAAGGACTCCCTTTATTGTCTATATAGTATTTATATATATATATATAGCTTTTTGAATGGAGTATAGTAAACAAATATATATATATATATATTAAAATAGGTTTTCTAAGATTCATTTTAGAGAAAAAGTAAAAGAAAACATCTTATAAATCACACTCAGATCAAAACAAGATAACAATCTCGAAAGCAGATTCATCCGCTGTTCATAGTCCAAAGAAAAACAAATGACTGAGTTAAAACAAATCAAACATCCCAAAACAACAGAATCGCACACCTACCTAGTAGATTGAAGAATAACCAAAACACTCGAATCTAGACCTAGTGACCAAGAGAAAAACCCTACCTCTCTCTAGATTGTAGAAAACCCAAAAAAACCCTAACCCCTAACTACACTAGAATCAGACTCCATCGAAGGTTGCGCCTTCTGCTGCTCGAACCCGTCGGCGCCACCCGATACCTCAGCCTCAGCCACCTCTTACCCTCTACATGAAGTCTCCATTGAATATTGAACCTAATCCATGGCCGCGACAAACCCTGACTCGGCATGACATGATACTCCTAGAGAAACCCTATGCGCGACACCCCCCCTTCTTCATGGATCTCAAATCCCTTACGGGATTCTCCACTTTTTTTCCTTTTGTCCGATTTCCACCACTATTATTATTATAAAATTTATTTTATTATATTATATCATTACTCTATTATTATCATATACAATATTATCAATAACATTAAAAAAGTCAAAAGTAAAAAAAACTAATATTAAAAATACTTTTAAAAAGTAAAAGTTATTATTATTAAATTCTTTTATAAAACATATATTTATATATTTCATATTACATACTTATAATGTTATAAATTAAATTGATAATTGTAATTGTATTATAATAATTATTATTATCACAATTTGTAATTTTAAAACTTTAGAAAAATGTTAATATTGCACATATATATATGATTTAAGATAACAATAATATTTATCAAAAGATCATTCATATATGTACAATTTTAATCAATCTATTAAAATAGTTTTATTATATATTCAAAATGATAATAATTTTATGAAACTTTTAATCCAATAAAAAATTTATAATCTAATAATTATTTATACATCACATTTTTAAAAATATACAAAACAAATTAAGTAATTGTCTGCATAATTAAAATTGTGCACTTTTTACAAAATAATGTCTTTAAAATATTGTAAAAAAATAATTTTCAACATTATTTATAACCTCAATATGAAATTATAATCTTATCATAATTTCATATAATTCAAATCTAGTATACATATGTATATATATACACATATCATATTTTGGAACCAAACAACCAATTAGATATATTTATATATTAGTATGATTATTATTTAAAATATTTTATTAAATAATAATTTGAAAAGAATAAAAATAGTCATTTTAAACTGTACGTAAATATAAATTTTCTACTATTATTTTACAGGAAAATATCTTAAAAAAAGATATAACTATATCCATTTAATAAAATACAAATAGTCACTAGATTAAAACTCCAATGATTAATTCATTTTGAATTCCAACAGTTACTTTATTTTGAAATACAATGGTTATAAAATGGTCACAAGTATTTCTAATGGCCAGGAAAATCCTTATAAATACATGCTTATGGTATCCCATATCTAAGTTGGTTCAGTTTACCAGGATTGTTCTCTACATTCCTTTTATACTAAGTACTTATGCCATTCTCCTAGCAATCACATTCTTCTTTATGGATGGTCCAAGTGATGAGGGCTACCTGCTCAGCCTCTTCGTGGTGTTAACAGGTCTCTGAATGGCGTTTCTCAAATTTTTTATTAGTTTCATAGGCTAAATATGGTTTTCTTCCCTTATGAGATGTTAAAATTTTAGTGGTTTATTAATAATATGTGTCTGGTTTTATTTTGAGAACCATTGTTTGAATGACTAAATAATTACAAGTTATTGTTACAAATTGATAAGGTTCGGGGCGTCACATTACCCCCCCTTTCGAAGAATTGTTTCCTCACAGTTCTAAAATATTTGTACACAAACTACAAAAATATCATAAACATGTAACTCTCGAGGTCCCTTTACCAGGAACACTTTAGATGGTAGGGTGATAACAACCTCAGGTGGATTCCTATAGTAGTATTCAGCTGGTTGATTTCCTTGGCCCAAACACATTATGAATAGCTAGGGTCGAACCTCTGCCTAAAGCACTCAGCCTTCCATAGAGAGGCACGAGAAGTGTGGATGTTGGAAAGTTTAGAGTGGAATAAATCCCTATAAATCCCATTCACCACGCCGTTCTTTAAAATATTGATGTTGTAGAGTTCTCCATTCATACTAAAACTCATGACATGGAATAGGTAGGCTGCTCGATGGTCACCATCCAAACCAGCTTCTAGAAATTTACCTACATCTTGGTAGTTATCTGCCAAAGTGAATCATATAAAAATAGCTTCATGAAACTTCCCTCTTTTCCTATATGTTGCAAATTGTGAAATTTCACTACGGTAATATACAAGATTTATTCCTCGGTAATGATGGAGTATGTTTGGGTGGTTCAACACCAGAAAAATTTGTTTACAAGTCAGATGTAAGTTGGCATAGGGCTAGTACTCCTCGGAGCACGTCTTGATGATTTTAGTCTCTAACAGTTTGGTAGGAAGAGGTAAAATATTTGTGGGTGAACTCATGTCATCTATCTAATTTTTTTTAAGAATTTAGCCATCAGAATGGAAATTCTAGTTTAATTAGAGTCATTGTTTAATATAAAAGCATATAAAAATAGAGTATATAATATCCTTCACTTAGACATGATTTATAAAACTCAAGAAATTACATAATCTCTTACTCCCTCTCACAAAACACAAGTATGGATTTCCTGACATCCTCTAAGATGGCTCCTCATATATTACACCGATGTTGTGGATTTCCCCAGTTCTCAGACAAGAGGATCCCCACAGCGGTTCTAAATTCTTCTATCTCCTTGGTCCAGATACAATGTGTGCAACTAGGATCAACCACATGTAGAAATCTTGAATTCAGATGGAGAGAAGCATGTCGGGTATCAATTTGAGTGACCTCGGTATGAACTTGATGCCTATAATGCAAATGAGTAGTCTCGTTCTCAAGGGATTCAAAGTCTATAACTTAACCAAAGAGACTATAGGTCAACGTTTGACATAAATAAGCTGCCCGAAGGTTTCCCCCTTGTGTAACCTCCTCAAAATCCTCAAGAGAAAAGAAATTATTTTCTAGGGTAAAACATTTTAAGATACCCTCAATGTATTTCCCTTGTCGTACGTAGAATGAGAATTGATCTTTCATCATGAGGTAGTAGACAAAACCTGCTCTTTAGTGAAGTTGGAGTACATGAGGAGAGTTGGATACTCGGTAGAGGGTTTTTCATGATAAATGAATATTCTAAAAATTATTTTAGTTTTCTACATATTATTTTCCCACTACGGTCTCTAATACTTCCGTTGGAAGAGAAAAAAGACTTTCACTTTCATTTTCCATCTAAAAATTAAGAAAATGTCATTCTTAGAATTTCTTAAGTAAATTTTTCATTGTTCAGTTCTGGTTTTCCAGAGTTATCTAAACTGAATCCTCTGATACGAACTATCATGCCCTGTCTCCCAAATACCTGGAGTCGGTGCCATACAAAGGATCAAATTCGGTTCAGGCTCTGAGAAATCAGCTACTACTGAAATGCTTCTTCTTCCAAAAGCTGATACATGAAAAAATTATTTCAAAAACGTAGCATGAGCATACAAATTCTTCGTAAGGGGATTAAAAAAATAATATACTATACCCAATATAACTTTTGAAAACATTCTTTAAAATTTCCGTAATTTTTTTCTTACATATAAAACATAATAATAATAAAAGTACATGATTAAATCATGCCAACCAAAATACAAGGGAAACTGATTCGATTACTTTAATTATCATTTAGAGTAATAATTGTAAGACATTCAAAATAGGCATGACATATGAATATGCAAGTACAATTTTAAAACTAAAAGTAATGCATGATCAGAGTTGCGCATAACAAACTTCAATGTCATCTTTTCTATAGTGAGACATACAATGGCCATTAAATCTATGAATATTGCATAAATAATATGGAGTAACCTATTATTATTTTGATTCTCATAATCATAAGTTCATTAACGAATCATATTCTACTAGCCGAATAATCCTTTGGGTAATTAATTTTCATAGTCATAAAGAAGAAAGTGTATATGCTGGACATTATGAAACATATTGTCAAGGCCTTGGCCAAGATGTCTAATGATTAAGGCCTCGACCAAAATCCACAATCTCTTTAACCAAGAATATTCTACTAGTCGGATATTTTTCTGGTTAATTAAATTACATTTTCAAAATGAGGAATGTGCATATGAAGAACTATGTCAAGGCCTCAGCTAAGACCTATGATGATTAAGGCCTCTTCCAGAATCCATAACTCATAGCTGGGAAAGGCTTCGACCAATTCTGCTTCTAATTGTCTCATGAGAAAAACCGATGCATCAAGGGGATATAGCAGGCCCCAACCGTCACATACGATTTCCAATGAATTCCTCATATCTGTAAATCAAAGTTCACATCCCACTTTGATTTATTTAATTACTTATCACATATAAATCCAAGTGTCACATTTTACTTGGTTACATACTTCACATTATTCAAAGTGTCCCATACCACCTTGAATAATTTAATTCTTATTTCCCTTCATAAATTTTCATAAACATTAAGTTTTTAGATTTATCACATAAGTTTACAAACCCTTCCATGGTAATAAACTTTTAATGCATTAAAATACATGTTCATCATTCATTATAAATTCATGCACTGATAAATGGAATTGGAAATGGACTACATAATAATAAGCAAGTTATTATTTAGACAAAAAGTTTCTCAACGACATGCATAAACTAGTATACATTCATTGCATAGGTGATATTGATTTAAAACATAGGAGTAATGAATGAATGGGGTTACCACATAAAATGATAGTTCCTTAATTTTCAAAATCCTTGGTTCGTGGAAATGAACATTTATAGTTTATAATGACTAATTTTCAATTAAGAAAGAAGTTATTTGTTCCCAAAGCATGCGCTGATAAAAGGTCACGTCTTATTAAATGGCCTTCCCTTATATTTCATTGCAAATAAGGTGAATTTATTTGTAGCGCATCATTTATTTTATGTAATGAATATATCTAATTAAACATATAAAAAACCTACTTTAACCACCGAAGTTTGTTTTTGGCCAAGTTAATTCATATTATGGTTCAAACTTATAGGTGAATATATACAACCATATATATGTGTATATATATAATATATGAATGTCGCACCCACTTACTTCTCATTGAAACAAATAGTCATTGAGTTTACAATCAAATACTTATATAAATATATATTTTTATGGTGAAGAAAATCTTGTGACCATATAATTTTATTTATGTACATAAATTTATTTATCATGGATTTAAATTTGACAAACATAAATTGATTAATTATTACCTAAATACATATAAAAAAATATAAGTTTGAAAAATAAAAGATTTTTCTTATATACAGAACCAGAAAATAATAAATAAATTAACTTCTTTGTTCTAAATAATTTTTTGTGCACCCAAACAAAATAAAATTTGCTTAATAAAATATGTAATCTTCTCAATTAATTTGTAGTAAGAAAAAATAGAGAGAACCATTTAAATTACATAAATAAAACTTCAGATAAATAAATATTTAAAAATTAACAGTTTTCTCTTACAACAATTTGAAACTAAAATACTGTAATGGAAAATAAATTTCACCCATAATGTTCTAAAACATCATTTCCAAACAACACTTTGTAGATTTAAAACTGGGTGAAATAAAACTATAAAAATGTATATATAATATATATACTAGTGCTTATTTGTGTTTTCAAATTAAAGAAAAAGTGTATTAAACCCTTACTTTATATGCTAATTGCCTTGTGGCAAGACTTAGATTCACTAAGAAGGAGGTGTGGTGCTCAGGTTGGGTATGCAAGAACCCCCAATTGCGTGTGCAGGACCTCAATAGGGTGAAGAGCCCCAATGGTGAGCAACAACATAGTAAATTTTAAAGACACCCTTCATTTTCTACGTAGTATTTATATATATATATAGCTTATTAAAAAGAGTATAATAAACAAATATATATATATATATATACATTAAAATAGGTTTGTCTAAGATTCAATTAATATAAAAAGTAAAACAAAACAACATATAAATTACACCTTGATCAAAACAACAAGATAATAATCTCGAAAGCAGATTCATCTGCTATTTATAGTCCAAAGAAAAACAAACGCCCAAGTTAAAACAAATCCGATATCCCAAAACAACAGAATCACACACCTTCCTAGTAGATTGAAGAATAATCAAAACACCTGAATCTAGACCTAGAGACCAATAGAAAAACCCTACCTTATTCTAGATTGGAGAAAACCCAAAAAAAGATCCCTTACTCGTAACGACACCAGAATCTGACTCCACCGAAGGTCGTGTCTTCTTCTGCTCTAACCCATCGATGCCACCTGATACCTCAGCCTCGACCGCCTCTTACCCTCCACCCAAAGTTGCCATCAAAGATCGAACTGAATCCATGGCCATGAAAACCCCCGACTCGGCGCGACATGATACTCTTAGAGAAACCCTACACATGACACCCCCCTTTTTCACGGATCTCAAAATCCCTCACGGGATTCTCCACTTTTTTTTCCTTTTGTCTGATTTCCAACACTATTATTATTTTTATAATATTTCTATTATTATATTATATAATTAATCTATTATTATCATATTCTATATTATCAATAACTTTAAAAAAGTCAAAAGTTAAAAAAAACTAAATTTAAAAATACTTTTAAAAAGTAAAAGTAATTATTATTAAATTCTTTTATAAAACATATATTTATATATTTCATATTACATACTTATAATGTTATAAATTAAATTGATAATTGGAAATGTTTTATAGTAATAATTATTATCACAATTTGTAATTTCATAACATTAGAAAAATGTTAACATTACATACACATATATATGATTCATGGTAACAATAATTTTTTTTGAAAAGATCATTCATATATGTACAATTTTAATCAATCTATTAAAATAGTTTTATTATATATTCAAAATGTTAATAATGTTATGAAACTTTTAATCTAATCAAAAATTTATAATCTAATAATAATGTATACATAGAATTTTTGAAAATATACAAAATATTGCCCACATAATTAAAATTGTTCAATTTTTACAAAATAATGTCTTTAAAATATATTAAAACAACAATTTTCAATATTATTTATAACCTCAATATAAAATTATAATCTTATCATAATTTAATATAATTAAAATCTAGTATACATATGTATATGTATATATATATATCATATTTTGGAACCAAACAACAAATTAGCTATATTTATATATTAGTATAATTATTATTTAAAATATTCTATTAAAAAATAATTTGAAAAGAATATAAACATTTATTTTAAACTGTAATTTAATATAAATTTTTTATTATTATTTTACAAGAAACTGTGTTAAAAAATTTATAACTATCTCCATTTAATAAAATACTAACGACCACTCGATTAAAACTCCAACGATTACTTCATTTTTAATTCCAATGATTACTTCATTCTGAAATCCAATGGTTATAAAATGGTCACAAGTATTTATAATGGTTTGGAAAACCCTTATAAAAACATGTTTATGGTATCTCATATCTAAGTTGGTTTAGTTTACTAGGTTGGTTATCTACATTCCTTTTATGGTTATTAGTTGTTCCATTCCCCTAGAATTGAAATTATTCTTTATGGTTGGTCCAAGCGATGAGGGCTACCTACTCGACCTCTTTATGGTGTTAGCAGGTCTCTTAATGGTGCTTCTCAGATTTTCTATTAGCTTCTTAGGATAACTATGGTTTTATTCCCTTATGAGATGTAAGCATTTCCATGGATTATTAATAATATGTGTCTCATTTTATTTCGAGAACCATTGTTTGAATGAATAATATAATAAAAAGTTATTATTACACATTGACAAGGTTTAGGGTGTCACATTTATTCCCACACTTTGAACATAAATGAAATATCATTTTTATTCCTCCATGTTTCTTAGAAGTTTCTTTTGAATTCCATTTCCCTTTATTATAGACACAATGGGATTGATACGTAACTCTGAACTCTATTTCCCCATTAACAGAACATAAAAAAATATATTCATATCTATTGATTTTTCTTATAGATAATTTCTTTTTGGAGGCTTAGTTTTAATCCACAAAATAATTTATCAACATTACATTCAGGTTGGATGATAATACCATAATTGTAGCTCACATTTCTTGTAAAATTTTAATCATATGTACTAACAAATTCTTTATCCTTTTGATTTAGCTCAAGGAAATTTTTCTATACTTTCATAAGAATAATAAAAGGAAAGTACTTATTGAAAAATAAGTTCCAAAACATCTCCAAATCCATGGATTCAATTTCAGCCTCATTCCACATATTCCTGATAATATTTCACTATTGATCCACTTCACCTTTTAAACGATAGACAAATAAAATGACTTTTTGATGTTACAACCAAAAATTAATGTAAAATATATTTTTAGTGGTTATGATCCATTGTTCAAAAACCAGTTGATCATAGGACCCACTAAATGATGGTGAACGTTTCCTCAGTGTAGAAATCAATAGAATGTTGTTCCCTCCTTTGTTCATTAATACGTCCATCATGATTCATAGCTTAAGAAAGTTTTCTAATTATGGAAATGATATTTTTAATTCCATCACCAATAATTATTGGAATATTTGGAGGATAATAATTTAATTATCCATCACACACATCATTAACATGGTATATTTGAGTTATATCCATCGACTAAAACAAGAAAAACATAGTATAAGAAATAATAATCATGATTGTGAAAAAATAATCATGAAAAATTACTTAGAGTTTGTCTAAATCACGATAACTTATTTAATATGTAACACTGTAGGTTTATCCTAGGTCACTCATGTTCATCATTTATTTAAATCCTTAATTATGTTTATAAAATAGTTTTGTGAATTTCTAAAGAATATCCCATGGGAGTGTTAAACCAATTTTAAAGCATGGATCATTATTGTGTATCAGGTGATGACTGTATCTAGTTTAATATGAAATTTTTAGAGTTATTACAGATAGGTACCTATATTCTAGAGCTATATACACTTGAAGTGTCCAAATAGGGATGAAATATCTATGAAAAAACTCACTCTTTCAATTAGAAAAATTCCATGACATCTTCCTATACATTGACTTATCCTTATAATTATCTTTTGACATGTTTTTAGGGATCTCGATAAGGTTTTCTCATCCTAGTTTCCAAAGGATAACTAAAACTATCCTCTGATACCAACTATAGAGACCCAAACATATCATACATAGATATTAATTTTTTATAAATACTCATTACATTATACGAACACATTCTTAAGGACATTAATACTTTAGTGTCTTTTGAATCCTAAAAACACAAACCAATGGTCCATTGGTAAACTACATAATCTCTCACTATGATCTTCATAACTATAAACTTTATTAAACATATCATATGTAATAAATCAATTCATATACATGGGAATGGAAATATAATAGATGGTCACCTTAGATGCCCATTAAGGGAAAACAAGAGAGAGAAAAAGAATATCAAGCGCCTAACGATATTCCAACAAGATTATAACATTTGAAACCCATACCCTTCATATAAAAGATCATAATATTGAGTAATTTAATAAATATTGATAGTTCATAAGACTTGAATAATAAAATAATTAAAGAACTTGGTCTATGAGATTGAAACTTTGGAATCAGACATACATTTTTAGTGTACAAAAAAGAAAACATTTCCATTTCCATAGTAGTCAAGGATAATTTCCAAGGCTATCATAGTGGAATGGGTTCATTCCCCAAACACTCACAATAGTCAAGGTTCACTCCCAAGACCATCATAGTGGACAAAGTCCCTTATGGAAATGGTCTCAATACCTATTCTAGTCTTGTCTATCTCTTGAGATATAAGTCATTACCCAATGCATTGGTGGGAGATATAGGTATCACCCATCTAATAATGAAATACATATTTATGAGGTTCTAATGATCAAAAAAATTCATCATATAATTACCAATGAAATTAAATGGGTTTCATAAACATGTCAACATATCATAACCTATAAAAAAGAGACAGGTTTTACAAATCATTTCATCATATAATAAATCATGGAATAATATGTGGGTTTAATAAGAATTTCATCTTGGTATAACATATGTAAGATAAATGAGTTTCATTAACATCATGACATTATAAATAGAAACCATTCCACATTATCCATAGACCATATACCCATTCTATAAGAGGTACCATCAATATATATCATCTTTTATGGAAAATGATTTTGATCGACTATTTAAATAATTTATTTTAGAAAAAATCCATTCCAAATTGAAAAAAACTATGGAAATCATAAATTTTTTGGAAAATGATTATATTTAAAAATAACATTATAAAATTATATTGTAAGATCCAACTAAAATAATGGTCATTTTGAAGGGAAGTTTCATTCATGTCACACATATTATATTAAATATTCTATTCAATTTTTTGATAAAATACAAAAAAGGCGTTGTTTGGAAAATAAAATGATGATTCCCTTGAAATATTTTTATAAAAATTCAATCAGGTTTAAAATTTTATTTTAAAAATCATAGTGAAATAATATAAGATTTTTGAAAACATTTATAGAAAACATGGTTTTGTAAAAAATGGGTTTTTTACAAAAAAGGTGATTTTTTCTTAAAAATGTGCTTTTGAACTCTTTGGTACGTAATGAGAGGAAAATGAAGGGGAAATATGTATTCTTATGAAATAAAATTAAGAGAATAATATTAATGAGTTTTCTAGATATGGATTATAATATTTTACCATTTAAAGCATAATCATAATAAATTCTGATAAACAATGCGGTTCTTATGTAAAATCATTACCACTTTTGTAACATTGTATCCTAATACCCATGAAGGAATACATAAAAATAAAAATAAAATTTCATGATGACCAATAAATTCATGATATTAAATTTTAATGGAGTTGTATACACACCTCATGAAAGAATATAGGTGCATAAAATATTGTACATCTCAAAGAAGGAAAATTGAGACAAAATCCATTACTCTATATAATGTCCGATATTTTGTTCCAGTTTAAAAATTCTGGGTGATTTTGAAATTTTCACATTTAGTGGACCATATGGATTTAAATATGGGATTTTAATCCTGAATATAGGTGTTGTAACACTTAAAGGTGTTGTTTTTTATGATGATTAAATCACAGAAGGTATCACAAGAGTTCAGTTGAGTTTCATAACAGTCAGGCTCTAAAAGAATAGGTTCTTGGGGAAGCATAATGAGGCGTATGGTTAGAGAACAATTAGTTTAAACTTGAGGACAATTTAATGAGTGGGTATAGTTTATTCAAACCTTGTAACCTACCATGAGTAATCATTCACCATGGTGAAGTTGTGAATGGGTGACCCCAAAGGCTGTGCATGGTTTTCATAAACCGTGTACCTATCCTGCGCCATTAGTACCACATAACAAGTAGAACTGCATGGTTAGAGCATAGATAGATCAAACCTGAACCTTAATAGTAATAGGGTAATGATAGTAAGTAGATAAAGACACACATTTAGTTCAAGGTTTTTCAAATTGTGTAGCCAAACTATGTGGGTCTTTATGTAAATGGAAATGAAACCCCCACCTTTTTAATCCTCCTCTCTATTTCTTAACACTACACACACAACATCCCCCATCATGTGAGAGAATTCACTTTGTATCCTCCTAGTAAATGATCTATCTCTTTCATTTAGTGTGGGAATAAAGCGTCATTAGTCTCATTGGGTGATGTTAGTTTCCTTATTTTGGATCATTGGGATAAGGGATAATAGGGTAAGTGAATTACTCTATACATTTTTATACTCGGGCATGGTATCCCTTAAATTATGATACTCAAGAATTGTAACCCTTATCACAAAATCCATTTGATTATAATACTCAGGAATGGTGTCCCATTTATTTGTGATACTCAGTAATGGAGTCCATAAGCATGTCATCTATTTTATTTGTGATACTAAAGCCTGGAGGTCCTAGGAATATCATCCCCTACTTTTTGATACATGGGATTCAAGTACCTTTTCATTTTGATACCCGGGAATGGCATCCCTTACATTGATACTCGGGCATGGCATCCCTTCATTTTTTGATACATGATCATGGCTTCCACGATACTTTATGAGATTCATACCACTACCCATGGATACCTGAGTTATTCCCCATGTACAAGATATTAACAGTATCCATATATATAGCTATCAACCCCCCTATGTATGTAGACCAAATATATGTATACATATGGTTACTTGTTTATAGATCAATAAGTTTAGTCCAATGAAGGTAGTGTCAGCATGGTGTCCTTTGGAAATAGAACTGACCCATTTTCATTTTGGATATTTTATTATATTATTATACATGCACACTAATTATTTTATACTCATGGACTATATAGCTAATATATCGTTGGTGGTGTCCTATTGAGTATATCCCACACCCAGTTTGGGCATGCATTGCAATGAGGTACACAAAAATACCTCATGGTTTTAGGATTAGGTTCCTGGGTTATGGATATTTTTTGTTACCTTTCTATCTATTATTGTGGCACCTAAATCTATTTTTCCACCTGAATAGTGCTCAGGCCCTGTTGGCCACCATGCCTTAGGAAAACATCCACATAGTCCAAAGGCTACCGACTATGTGAGAGGGTCTAAATAGGTTGAATTGGGGATATTATATCCTCTATTGATGAAAATAATAATGGTCTATATGTATACAAAATAGAATAAAAAACACCATAAAACACTTGACTAGTGAACCACGATAACAGAAGAAAAATAATCCAATAGCGGAAGCATAAACAGAAAGCAACAGTAATCGAAAACAATTACAACATACAATTTGTAGAGTAAAAACATTTTTAGCTACTAAAAAACATGATACAATTTATATAAGAGTTCATAAAAGTTATGTCATATATGATAATGAAAAAAAGGGTTTCTAGTGATCGACCTCATTAGTTTCAAATAATAGGAATGCTGAAACAGAAGAAAGATAAAATAATAAACTCCATCTGATGAAAGATTATCCAAGGTCCCTTTCCATACATCCCATGAAACATTTCTGACATGATCAAAATGGTCTAGCTCTTGGGGTTGGTCCCTTACCTCATTTCAAGATCATAAGGTCTACTTGTGTCCTGAGGTGCCTATGTTAGGTGTGAGAAGAATCTGAGTAGTTTACCACAAACGTGTCATTAACATATATCTATGATAAAGAAAAAGTATCTAAAAATAAATAAAACATCACATGCACTTAATTTAAAATAAAATTCTTTCCTTGTGATCAATATCGACAAGGAATAAGTTGCCTTCATCATCTAATGATTGTATAATGGTAGTAAATATGATTCATATCATAAATCCCAATGAATCTCCCAAAAAAAACCATCCTAGGTGAACCCTCTAGTTCCACATCTAAAAGATTCACCCGACACCTCATTCCATCAATAAAATAATTGAATTCCCAAAGTCATGGTCAATCAAACACCTGGTCCCTCTAAACATAGATATGAATAATCCTTATTGGATTGAAACATGAGAGGCACAACTATAGTTTTAATCCAAATAATAACAATGTATTATCAAGATCCAACCTCCCAAGGATGGTTTAAATTCCTCCTCCCTAAAAATCCCATCCCAATGGCCTCAATATATGGTGAGCCCTAGTCTCCATCCAACGGTCTCAACACCATAAACTGATGGCTTCCCACCATCCATGTGTATTTTTATAGAAAGAACCTCCAACCACACTGGTTGTCAAAACCACCCTGAGCCACATTTAATAAAGGGATTTACCCACCGAAGGGGTCAAAACCACCTTATCATCTAATTATTATCTATATTCATATGGTTCTAATGGTGTGTTGTCTAATCATGGGGAGCACCAATAACCCACAAAATAGCTAATCCACATAATACCGGTACCTCATTCCCATGTGACATTTTCAGTCATCCCTGTCATCAACACCTTCCAATATCTCAAGAGCCATGCTCGTATCCTAATGACCTCATCACCCCAATATGATGACCAAGTCACCCATCTGGTTATCAACATCACCCAAGGCATCACAACCAATCCAAACCCAACAATTAACATTACCTCTATCTAGGTGGTCATCACCACCTTAATCCTAGACTCAAGCACGTATCGCTCCCTTGAATCCATCTTAAGAAAGAAAAATAAATTATTTTATATAAATAAACACCCTAGATTAATTTTACCACATTTTTAAGCCTCCAACCACTTTCCTTACATTTTTAGCTTGGTGGATTCATTACCATAAGCATTTCTAGGGATCAATTAATTAATTAAAAGTAAACACTAAATTTATATGGTTTCCCTCTCAGAAAACCTAATGGAGTGAACAAGAACGCATCCCCAAAAACCAGATTGAAATGTAAGATTAATCTAACCATAACCTAACCCATGTTGGTGGATTTTCTCTGATATGATATCAACTTATATCTCTAGACGGTTCAGAATAAATCCATGTTTTAGGGGAATTCCTTCAAAAAGTGGTAAAACTACTCAAATGAAATTAGTGAACCATATGATGAGATAAAAATATAAAAGAGAAGATAGTATTTAATCCCTTTATGATGTGGTACTAATGATATCAATGATGATCAATTTAGATCTTAGATGGACAATGCATCTCAAATCCGAATGGAGGGAGCATGGGAGCTCCACAACTACAAGATATAAAGTACACGCATTTGAGGAATTAAAGGAGGAGGAATAAATCAGAATAAAGGATAAAAATATTAATTCCTCAATTTTCAAATACCCTCATAGTTTTGATTCATTTTTTAGTTACCCGTGTTCCAACCATGCTACTCCCACTGCTTAGGAACCACACACACATGGTCAAGGCATACATTTTCACAAACTGTTTGTAGACTGTGCATGAGCCTCTGCTAAAAACTGCATAACTCCCCACATGGTTGTTAAAAAAACCATACATAGTTTTTAAACCATAAATATTTAAAAAGGAGGGCCTCATGACTGTACCTGGTAGGTCACATAGTTTTTCCAAAAAACTTTCTTTTGTTTGTGCTTTCCCAAAAATGGGTTTTCGGCCTTCGATGCACAAAAAACCCACTCAAAATCCACATGAAATTTCTAGAAATTATAACCCATATAAAAATATTCCTTGGATGAATGTAACTATTGGAATAAATTTTAGATAATCAGGAAAAAAGTTGGTATGACCACCAAAATCTAAGGATTCAAACAGGCTGAGGAATGTGACCCGCTCTAAAAATCTTGGACATTATAATCTCCCCACCGCAACATAGATCATCCCTTAGATATAAATACATAGCCTAATAGGGTACCTAAATTATCCATATATTTAAAATTTACCTATTCTACTCTGATCATAAGGTCACAAGTTAACTCTCTCAAGGCTCCCCCACTTTAGCAGCTACCTACCTCGATTGCTTCCTAACCCAAAACTCAAAATAAGTCAATGGTCCTACCACCATCCCTAAAATAAAATTAATCTAATGAAACAACATTAATAAAACACCTCATTAAGATATAAAATAATAAACATGTCATATCTGACACCCATCACGTTCTGAACTTCATCAGATGATCGCCTCTTACCCATGCTGCACATGAAACCTATGAGGTCTCGCATCTCATCAGATGCCCAAACTAGTTCTATTCCCTCACAACTCACATGAAACCAAAAACAGATCAATGTTTAGATTCCTATATAACTCATAATATCTACACATCCATCAATTCACTTAACAAAACCTTGCACCATGAACCTTCTATTTATATCACACATCTTAGCTGATTCCAACATACTAGCCAACATCTGGTTAGTCAAAAAACACCATGTGAATCTCATGATCCTAAAATCAGACATGCCAAAAAAAAGTGAAATGATAAATTAAAAATAAAACCATTCTTGTCCATAGATTACCTTTGACTATAGTTGGCTCACTGATATACTCTATACCTGGCAGGTATACTACGTACACCTATCCAGAAGCCCGACTACTTGAGGCCTAGCCTTCATGCGGAGTTTCACTAGATACTAGCCACTAATCCCACTACTGGGTCCCATAGTATCATCCAAAACCTCTACATGAAGCTTAATCTCAGATACTGTATCCTAGTACCACTCGTGGTCCAACCTCAGATCCCTATGTCTGCCCTAGTACCTGACTTGTGGATACTCAAAAATATTTTGTGAAAAACCTCTCAAGATGACCAACATAGCCTATTGTTCGGAACTCCTTTTGATCCTAATAAAACTACATCCTTGCATGACCCTGGATACCATCACTAGAATCAAACCAATGAAGATCCACTTCTCAATGGTGTACTTGCATCTATGGCCTAAAATCCATTATTTAATAGCTCTCGACCCCTCTTCCTTCTTTTTGAAGAATCACCACTGTAACCTCCAAAATCCATCACCATACTCGAATATGATCGTTCCATCAAACCCCCCATTAATATTAGTGATTTATTCTCCAAATACGATAATGGGGCTAAATTTAGGATTTTTACCTACACCCCAATGGATTTCCATAAACCATCCTCAAAGCATATCACCCTCACGATGTCATCACCCACCATATTGGGTAAAATATGTGAAAAGTTAGTGAATGTTGCTACGAAGTCCATAAAGAACATGTCTCCCTATTGTAGTCTTATGTAATCTCGAGATCTCTCCACCATCAATGTATTGGGTAAGAATTTCTAAAAGAACATGGCTTCAAAATCTTTCTAATCTGGTCGATCGTGTCTGCCCCTTGAACATGTGTACCACACTAATTATTTTCTGGTCCACTAAGCATGTACATTGAATGCTTCAACCTCTAGTCTAGGGGTGTCTCAAGCTACTTGAAGATGGTATAAACTAACTCCATACAGTTATCAAATTCATTTCCACCCTCATCGATAAATAATGGCGGGTTCTGTTGTTTTACCTCTCATGTAAGCTATTCCATAGAAGGCTCTTCTCCTTGATCTCCCTGGTAATCCCCCTGGAAAACACGAACCAAGAACACTGTAGAGAACCGAAGATTGACGTACATGGAAATTACATTACTTTTGCGGAATACATAATACATAACAAAAACAGACACCAAAGGACCGTAATAGTTTAGTGTCTTTGGAAACTCGAAATATAATCTTCTAATCGTGGTGAAAGATCTTCAATATCTCCCATAAAGATCTTCCCCTTTTGTTTCCTTACCTAAAACCTTTCTTTATATCCCGGGGAAAAGAAAAAATATAAAGGGTGAGCTCAAATGCTCAGTAAGGGTAAACATGGAGAAAATAAAACAAACCATATACATTTGAACATAAAAACATGAACATAATGTTTAAACATCAAAATCTTGAGCAGTGACATAAAACATGGAAGTACGTAAGACACAGATCATAATAGGAATAAATCATGATAAAATAGCTTGGAAATAAAACTTTTAATTGTGGGAAAACATTAAGCACATGTTATTATTTCCATATTATCCAAGACATTGCTTCCAAGACCATCTTAGTGGACAAAGTCCCTTACTGAACTGGGTTTACTTGTCATTCCAACCCTGTATTACTGAACCGAATTTACTTGCCGTTTCATCCATGGCTATCTCATGAGATATAAATATTTACCCAATGAATTCGAGGGAGATATAGGTCCCACCCATCTCATATTGAAATAATTCTTACTTGTACCACAAAATAATCATAAATCATTCATCATAACCCAAAGAATAAAATGGGTTTCATAAACATCATCCCATCATAACATAATCTATATAAAACAAATGGATATCATTTCATCATAAAAAGAGTGAAACCAATTAAATCATAGAGACATTATACTTGAAACATACACATATGAAATAATTTCATCTTATATGGAAAATGGTTTTGATAAAACACTTGAAATGAATTCTTGATGAAAATATCCTTTATTCCTCAAAATCATTCTCTTTTCACAAAATGCCATGAAATTTTAAAAGAAAATAATTTTGTTGAAAATAGTCATGAAATCATGTAGATTATGATTCTTGGAAATATGGAGTTATGATACTGTAAAAATCCGTTCATGCTGTATAAGTTAAAAAAACATTCTCCTCGTACTTTTGTCGGAAAAGTCAAAAAGTACCACGTATGGTAAACAAAAGAAAGATTCCTTCCATAACACAAAGTAAAAGTCAAAGAGGGGTAAAAATGAATTTAATCATACATGGAAGAATATTGAACTCTTTATGAAAGACATATTTATGGACATGGATGAAAAATATAACCCCAGTAAATACATACGTATAAGCAATCTCGGATAAAAATGAGATTGCAAAATTATCCCTTACCTTCTGTCCGATATGCTTAGTATGTATCCGAACCTCCTATATAATGATTTAAATAATGTCATTGACTTATTACAGAATAATATTCATTGTTATGATATCATATATAGTTTAATTGTGACTTTATATTACCTTTTATTTTGTAAATTCGATGTAAAAGTAGCGATTTGGGTAAAATCATTTCATTTATTGTACATGTTTCGACTTTATGTTCTTAATATTATTAATTATATACAGATTTAATTAATTAAAGAATGTAAAAAATGATTTATATATAATATATTATCAGCGTATACATATATATATATATATGATAGATCGATAAATGGATTGAAATAGACCGTTCATGGAGACGGTAGGCCGTACGTATGAATGAACGCTGTTTTCGTTTCCTTATTAAATTGAATGGAATTAAGTAGATGAAATACACACATATATATATATATATACATAAATCCATTATCATTATTATTTAATATATTTAATTATTATTCATTATATATACTTTATAATCATTCATGAATGGTTATCATGGAGAATGAATCTCATCGCGTCGTGGAGACGGTAGTCCGTACGTACGCACGAGCGATGATATCATTCTCATGATCGAGGAATTGTATTGAAGTGTATGTATAATATATAAGAATCAATATCAATTTACATTAATCATATATAGTTATTTATTTACACCATTATTCCCATCCAAGTAAGGTGGTGGTTGAAAACAGATTACACCACGGCATGGAGACGGTATTCCGTACGTACGCACGCGCGGTGATTTCATTTTCTTTAGGATGGATAGAAGGTGAAATGAGGTTGTTTTATATTTATAATAACATATCAGTATATTAGGGATACTTATGTTATTACATCATAATGAAACCACTAAAAAAGTGGAATTATAAGAAGAAAGAAACTTGAATGAATCGGTAGAAGGTATTACCTCTTTCTCGAAGTGCCTCCTTTGAACTTCAACTTAGGGCACTAGAGTTGGACTTTTGAGAAGACCAGTACCTCTATAAAGTTTCTAGGGAAGTGGGGAAGTGAAATGGGCAGAGGTTGGCCGAGCTTAAAGGCTCAAAATGGTGTGAGGAAGATAGGGAGGAGGTTCCCTTTTATAAGGGAGGAGAGGGGCACCTTGGGAATTATAAGAAATATTAATTTATAATAAATTCCAACCCCACTTAAAAATATTTAAAATGTATCAAATCATAAGTTTAGATGAGATAGGTTTGTAATATAATCAACCAATAAAATTTATACTTGTTTTGAATTTATTTTAAACATTATCAACCTGATTTATCCTTATTTAATTAATTTAATTTTATTTGTGGTAATAAGATTCTAAATTTTCAATTTTTATAAATAATTACTTATGTGCTGTGAATTGTCCATAATTGGATAAATTAGGAAATTTTGGACCATATAAATTTAATTTATAATTTTTAAATATTTTTGTAATTTTTAAACAATTTTATATTATGTTATTTTTATAAAATAACAAAAGTGTCAATTTTGACACTATTTATTTATTTGAATTTAAATAAAATCCTCACAGAATATATGTTCTAAATAAAAGATTTAATAGATTCATAACATTTCATAGTTATCTATAAAATTAGTGGAGCATATTAAATAGTTCATATAATGTTTATTTCAATATTTTTAATACTTTTTATTTGGTATATCCCTTAAGAAAATAATTACTAAAACATTCTTGTATAATTATTTAATATACTTATCTGTTGAATAAAAATTTAAAATAAACTCCTATGATTAAGATAAATATAATACCTTTTATAATAATATTCTTACATGAATTTATCATCTTAAAATAAAAATATTTAAATTGTTATATTTATTAAATTATCAAGGTGACATCTTTGACATCATTTAAAATAAAATAATATAAATGTCATAATCGGTTTTATAAGGCTCCAAATGGTCCAAAAATAGACTCTTGGATGATTATGGTATATATATACTCTACCAATAATGTTTGGTCATGTTTAGGGTCCTTTTGATAGGTATTGTTATTTTAATAACAACTATATTATTGATTTTTCACTAAATAAACAATTTCTTCATCACTATTGTGCCACCATTAATGACAATTATTTAATCCATAAAAAATCTAAATAAATTCTCATGATGTAGATAGTTTTTTTATCTTTCTGTAGACTATTCATGTTCGAAGTTTAATTAAGTTTATCACTAAATTAAAATTATTATACTTATAAGATTTAAGAGAGTGACATATTGTCACTTTCTTTGGTTTTAATAATAATTAAATTATTTTCATGGTCAAAAGTCCATAAAATGAATCTAATCCGACACTTAGGTGATATGGGTCGACTTTTAGTCATCAAATATAATTTTGGCATGTTTTAGGGTAATTTTATTATCATAGGTTTACCCTTAATTACCCGATTTATCTTTAATTGAAGTAAATAAAAATTACCGTAGTTACTATTCATAGTGTCCAAAAATAAAAAATAGCCTATTAACATAATTTGGACCTACTGATTCCAAATATTGAATCCATTTTTCAAAATTTAAAACACATAAGTTGTAGTAATTAATTTAAAATTAATCCCGCTATTAAGAAAATGAGTTTTAAAAGTTAAAACATTGCAAAAGATTGAAATGATTTTACCTATGAATTCAATGTAAAATAAATGCTATTGAAATAGATTATATTAAATGATAAAAATATATTCTATTTATACTTTAAAACCATTCAATATTATAATTTAACCATATAAATTATTACGATGAGAAAATTTATTTTTAATTAAAATATAGCGCGTTTTTACTATTCATTAAAATATGAAAGTTGTCAGAATTATATGAAAAATTTATTCAAAGTAAATTTTAATATCCTGATTTTAAAGAAGAATTTTATTTTGTCAAATTTAGCTTATAGAAATGTCAAAAACAATATTTAAAGTGGGTGCGCCATCAAAAGGCGGCAAAACTTCATTTTTTGAAAAATACTTATTTTACCTGAAACATTTATTTTGTTATTATACCATATTCTAGAAAATTTTTAAGATGAATAATAATGTTATAAAATTAAAAATTTAGTTAATACTATTCATAACATCTAGTTCATAATAATATTATAATAATATATCGTTGTTTAGTGAAACCTGGTATTGCGTACAACACACGCTATCGAGAAAGGTCGCAATTGCGTGTAATGCAAGACAAGTCATGGTTGCGTGTAGTGCAAGATCCTTTTGGTGTAGTGTACAACACAAGGCATTAATAAAATAAAAAAGAATATTTTTCATAAAATCTCGGGGTGTTACATTCTACCCCCCTTAAAATGAATTTCTCCCTCGAAATTCATCGGGGTTATAAATGGTTTACTACTCGAAAATTTCTTTAATAGAAACCCACATCGTAGAAAGAAATACCAAATCTTATATTTAAAAACTAAGGTATGAAATATAACGGTTACCCAAATTAACTAATCACTGGGTTTCCACATAAGAGAACATAGGTGAAAATATGGATATGAAAGAGAAATCTAACCATCATGTTCTGATGGAGAGTGGTAGAGAACATGGCTATGAAAAAGCCAACAATCACAAATCCATAAATTTGTGATGATTTAATGTACCATCTGATTCATCAGATATAAGGACACTAGGACAACATTTTTTTTGTATTCAAAATCATTTCCCTAAAGTTGGAGAATTTTTTAAAAGAAATAATTACTTGATTTTGGTACAATCTTACTGTTGTTTGTGCCTTGAACAATTTCCACATCATCTCTCAAATAAATGAAGTTTAATTTGTCTTTCGTGTAGTGTTATAAGATCATGTGATAGAATGATAGGTCATTCCATCTGTCTCAAACAAAAGGATAGTAAAAGTTATTAAATATACATAAGACCATCTATAGTGAGGTTAATCGTATATGGTTCCTAAAATGGGCTTATACATCACATATCATACTGCTTAATATAACAAAACTAGCTTCTACTAACTTGGGACTTCTAGTAGGCCAGTGGTAGGCGATAAAGGCCTGTCTCACTTCGGTTGTGGGTTCGATTCCCACAGCCTTTCCGACGCGACGGGTTGTCACCCATTCTGTATGTTGTCCCTTTTCTTAAACTACAGTATTATAACATTCCATCAATAATATCGAATTTTTTTAGCCTTAAACAATACTAACTTATGTCCAACATAATTCATTCCAATCTTTAGGCTTATCTAAAATACTTATGTCCAAGATCATAGTATAAATAAATCAATTACTAGAAATGTCATCTACTGATCATGTGAATACCATCATTTATCCCCCATATATCATACGATATATCTTGTTGGTCATATTACAAACAATTGAATACCTTAATCATGTATTCTCTTGAAACATAAATTACCATAGAACCTTAGTGAAAACAGGAATGCTATCAAAAGTTAACTCCTTCCACATACCAAAATCCCAAAAATTCTATATACTCAAACCATGATATCACATTGTCCTTACATCATTCATGAGATCAATAATACTATCAAACATCTCATTATCTCCTTATCCCTTCATTATTCGCATACCATCTACTTTCCAAAAATATTACAATCACTTTTCATGGTTACCGCTACCATTTAATTATTGAAAACCAGAATTAACCAATACATAGATATTCCAATATTTCATGAAAGTACCTCAACAAAATTATTCTTGAATACCAACACATAAACACTTTAATCCATCCTCTTTAATGATTGTCATGGAGTATGTCCTTCCTTGATTTAGAAGTAACCTCTTAGGTCTGGGCATTGAGTTGGGTAATGACCGTGTTCTCCACAAATAAGACATTGAACTCCATGACAGTCTGTCACTCTGTGACCCTTTTCCCCACATAGATAACATCTTCTCCTATATTTGAGGTATTCCTCAAGGTTCTTCTTCCCTTATTTAGAAATATCAATCTTCCTTTCTATATGCTCCTCACCATGCGAACATGCAAAAAATTCCATCTTCCTCTTATTTGATGACTTAGGAATACAACTAAAGTTCACCTTTTTAATCATTTATCGAGATGACTGATTTGACATAATCACAATATCTTCCCCTCTAGGAATTACACAATTTCGTTGCTCATGGTCACCAATTTGTCCATCAGATTCAGTGTTAACAAAATTCCTTCTGGGTCCCTCCATTGAATAAAACCAAAAACCAATGTGTAAGAAACAGTTAAAATAACGAGGAACCACATAATCATAAAAAGTCACTTATGGGATGTCTGCATTATCACACATTCTTTAATCCATGACACCTTAGGTTCACCCTAGGTTATTCATGATCGTCAACATAATTCTAGTACTGTAACCTATAGTTATACCAAACCTTAGGGACATCCATAGACATACCTTAGGAATATCTTTAGGAATATCACTAATGTTTTTGCATCCTAGTTTCCAAAGGTTACCTAAACCTTTCCTCAGATACCAACTATAGATACCCAAAGCTTGACATACATGGACATTACATTACTTTTGCGAAATACATAATACATAATAAAAACAGACACCCAAGGACCGTAATAGTTTAGTGTCTTTGGAAACTCATAATATAATCTTCTAATCGTGGTGAAAGATATTTAATATCTCACATAAAGATCTTCCCATTTTGTTTCCTTACCTAAAACCTTTCTTTATATCCTGGGTAAAAGAAAACATATAAAGGGTGAGCTCAAATTCTCAGTAAGGGTAAGCATAGAGAAAATAAAACAGACCATATACATTTGAACATAAAACCATGAACATAATTTTTAAACATCGAAATCTTGAGCAGTGACATAAAACATGGAAGTACATAAGGCACAAATCATAATAGAATATCAATCATGATAAAATAGCTTGGAAATAAAACTTGTAATTGTGGAAAAACATTAAGCACATGTTATGATTTCCATAGTAGCCAAGACATTGCTTCCAAGACCATCTTAGTGGACAAATTCCCTTACTGAACCGGGTTTACTTGCTATTCCATCCCTGTATTACTGAACCAGATTTACTTTCCATTTCATCCATGTCTATCTCATGAGATATAAATATTTACCCAATTCATTGGAGATAGATATAGGTCCCACCCATCTCATATTGAAATCATTATTACTTGTGCCACAAAATAATCATAAATCATTCATCATAACCCAAAGAATAAAATGAGTTTCATAAACATCATCCCATCATAACATAATCCATTTAAAACAAATGGATATTATTTCATCATAAGAAAAGTGAAACCATGTAAATCTTAGAGACATTATACTTGAAACATACACATATGAAATAATTTCATCTTATATAGAAAATGGTTGTGATAAAACACTAGAAATGAATTCTTGAGGAAAATATCCTTTATTCTTCAAAATCATTTTCTTTTCACAAAATGCCAAGAAATTTTAAAAGAAAAGGATTTTTTTGAAAATAGTCATGAAATATAGTAGAGTTTGCTTCTTGAAAATAAGGAGTTATGAAACCGTAAAAATCCATTCATGCCGTATAAGTTTTTAAAAAAACATTCTCCTTGTACTTTTGTTGGAAAAGTCAAAAAGTACCATGTACGGTAAACAAAGAAAGATTCATTCCATAACACAAACTAAAAGTCAGAGTGGGGTAACAATGAATTTAAACATACATGGAAGAATATTTAACACTTTATGAAAGACATTTTTATGGACATGGATGAAACATATAACCCCAGTAAGTACTTACATATAAGCAATCTCAGATAAAAATTAGATTGCAAAATTATCCCTTACCTTATGTCCGATATGCTTCGTATGTATCCGAATCTCCTGTATAATGATTTAAATATTGTAATTTACTTATTAAAGAATCATATTCATTGTTATGATATCATATATAGTTTACTTATGACTTTATATTACCCGTTATTTTGTAAATTCGATGTAAGACAAGCGATTTGGGTAAAATCGTTTCATTTATTGTACATGTTTTGACTTTTTGTTCTTGATATTATTTATTATATCCTGATTTTATTAATTTCATAATGTAAAAAATGATTTATATATAATATATATTCAGAATATACATATATATATATTATAGATCGATAAATGGAATGAAATACATCGTTTATGGAGACGGTAGGTCGTACGTACGCATGAACGTTGTTTTCATTTCCGTATTGAATTGAATGGAATTAATTAGATGACACATATATATATATATACATAAATCAAGTATCATTATTATTTCATATATTTCATTATTATTCATTATATATACTTTATAATCATTCATGAATGGTTATCATGGAGAATGAATCTCATCGCGTCGTGGAGACGGTAGTCCGTACGTACGCACGAGCGATGATATCATTCTCATGATCGTGGAATTGTATTGAAGTGTATGTATAATATTTCAGAATCAATATCACTTTACAATAATCATATATAGTTATTTATTTACACGATTATACCCATCCAAGTAAGGTGGTGGTCAAAAACAGATTACACGACGGCGTAGAGACGGTATTCCGTACGTACGCACGTGCGGTGATTTCATTTTCCATAGGATTGATAGAATGTGTAATGAGGTTGTTTCATATTTATAATAAAATATCCATATATGAGGGATAATGATGTTATTACATCATAATGAAACCACTAAATAATGGGAAGAATAAGAATAAAGAAACTTGAATGAATCGGTAGAAGGTATTACCTCTTTCTCGAAGTGACTCCTTTGAACTTCCTCTTAGGGCACTAGAGTTGGTCTTTTGAGAAGACCAGTACCTCTATAAGGTTTCTAGGGAAGTGGGGAAGTGAAATGGGCAGAGGTTGGCCGAGATTCAAGGCTCAAAATGGTGGGAGGAGGAGAGGGAGGAGGTGCCCTTTTATAAGGGAGGAGAGGGGCACCTTTGGAATTATAAGAAATAATAATTTATAATAATTTCCAACCCCATGTAAAAACCTCAAAAATGACTCAAATACGAATATTAGTGATATAGGGTTGTAATACCATCATCCAATAAAATTTATAAATGTTTTGAATTTATTTTAAACATTATCAACTTGATTTATCTTTATTTAATCTATTTAATTTTATTTGTGGTAATAAGATTCTAAATTTTAAATTGTTATAAATAATTACTTATGTGTTGTGAATTGTCCATAATTGGATAATTTATGACATTTTGGACCATATAAATTTTAATTTATAATTTTTAAATATTTTTGTAATTTTTAAAAAATTTTATATTATGTTATTTTTATAAAATAACAATAGTGTCAATTTGACACTACTCATTTATTTGAATTTAAATAAACTCCTCACAGAAGATATGTTCGAACTAAAAGATTTAATAGATTGAAACATGTCATATTTATCTATTAAATTAGTGGATCATATTAAATAGTTCATATAATATTTATTTCAATATTTTTAAAACATTTTATTTGGTATATCTCTTAATAAAATAATTACTACATTATTTTTGTATAATTATTTAATATACATATTTTTTGCATAAAAATTTAAAATAAAATTCTATGATAAAGATAAATAAAATAAATTTCATAATAATATTTTTAATTTAATTTATCATCTTAAAATAAAAACATTTAAATTGTTATATTTATTAAATTATCAAGGTGACATCTTTGATATCATTTAAAATAAAATAATATAAATGTCATAATCGGTTTTATAAGGATCCAAATTTTCCACAAATCTAATATTGTATTCTTAGGGTATAGATATAATCTACCAATAATGTTTGGTCAAGTTTATGGTCTTTTTGATAGGTATTGTTATTTTAATAAAAACTATATTATTGATTTTTCACTAAATAAACAATTTCCTCATCACTATTGTGTCACCATTAATGACAATTATTTAATCCCTGAAGATTATAAATAAAATCTCATGATGTAGATAATTTTGTTAGCTTTCTGGAGACTATTAATGTTAGATGTTTCATGAAGTTTATCACTAAATTAAAATTATTATACTTATAAGATTTAAGAGAGTGACATGTTGTCACTTTCTTTGGTTTTAATAATAATTAAATTATTTTCATTGTCAAAAGTAAATAAAATGATTCTAATCTGACCCTTAGGTGATATGGGTCGACTTTTAGTCATACAATATAATTTTGTCATGTGTTAGAGTAATTTTATAATCTTAGGTTTACCCTTAATTGCCCAATTTATCTTTAACCGAAGTAAATAAAAATTACCGTAATTACTATTCATAGTGCCCAAAAATAAAAAGTAGCCTATTAACATAATTTAGACCTACTGATTCCAAATATGGAATCCATTTTTCAAAATTAAAAACACATAAGTTGCAGTAATTAATTTAAAATTAATCCCGCTATTAAGAAAACAAGTTTTAAAAGTTAAAACATTGCAAAAGATTGAAATGATTTTACCTATGAATTCAATGTAAAATAAATGTTAATGAAATAAATTATATTAATTAGTAAAAATATATTCTATTTATACTTTAAAACCATTAAATATTATAATTTAACCATATAAATTATTATGATGAAAAAAGTTGTTTTTAATTAAAATATAGCGTGTTTTTACTATTCATTAAAATATGAAAGTTGTTAGAATAATATGAAAACTTTATCCAAAGTAAATTTTAATATCATGATTCCAAAAAAGAATTTTATTTTGTCAAATTGAAATTATAAATATGTCAATGACTAGATTTAAAGTGGGTGCGCCATCAAATGGCGGCAAAACTGCATTTTTTGAAAAATACTTATTTTATCTGAAAAATTTATTTTGATCTTATACCGTGTTCTAGAAAATGTGTAAGATGAATAATAATGTTATAAAATTCAAAATTTAGTTAATACTATTCATAAAATCTAGTTCATAATAATATTATAATAATATATCATTGTTTAGTGAAACCTGGTATTGCGTACAACTCACGCTATCAAGAAAGGTCGCGATTGAGTGTAATGAAAGCCAAGTCAGGGTTGCATGTAGTGCAATATCCTTTTGGTGTAGCGTACAACACAAGACATCAATGAAATTAAAAAAAATATTTTTCATAAAATCTCGTGGTGTTACAAACACCTTCAGATTCTCATCAATCCATGGCCCAAAATCTGCAATATCTTATGGATGAAACTCTTTTACTAGAGCCTGTACCTATAGATCATGATATATGAGACTCTTAAAGGACGTATCCCGACCCTCGGGGGTCTCATTCCATGCACGCTCATGTGGCACAACATCATCTCCCTCTTGATGTTCTGTTGGAAGCTATCTAGGTAGAATACAAGTGAATACTAATAAAATGTTTAAAAAGTAATAATAATACATATAAAACATAGATAAAGAAATCTATAACAAATAGAGTAATCTCAACACCCATACACTCCACTATCACAACCATGTCTCACAACATCTGGCCTTTGGCCCCTTACATGCCCATATCAGATCCTAGTATCATTTTTAAATCCAAACTCATTTTCTCTTTCCTACTCAAATCAGAGTAAGGAATCACATATATTCTAGATTCATGGACCCTTTTCTACCCACATCAGAGTAGGGTGTCTATATCAATCTAAGGCAGCAGATTAAGATTCCACCAAAGAGGCTAATTAGTAAAATGACATTTAACTTCTTTTTTAACAATTTAAACAAATCAACTCTGTAGTCAAACCTACCTTATCCTATTAGATATATGCCCACCTATAAATATATCACAAACCTCATAAAATCACACAAATTTCATTGGAAAAATATGTCTTGGATGGTTGATTATAATTCCACCAAAGAGAGGCTATGTAGGAAAACAATTTTATCTTCTTTTGTGGAAAATTTATACAACCCAACCCATCTTAGTGAAATCTTTGAACTGAATCAAAATCAAAAGAAAATTATCAAAGGCAGACAAAAACACACACACATATAAAATCCTATGTTCCAACCAAGAAATAATAAATAATTATCCCTTTTTATACTGGGCCAAGGGTCCATATATTCTCACTTACCATACTAGGCCAAGGGTCACATATCATAATAGATAATAATCAATCCCAAGTGAATCACTCTATGTGGAAATCAATGAAACTATATTATCAAAAAAGTATAATAGAAACCCCCCCTGGAGAATTTATTTGTCCCCAGTGCATAGGGATGTAAACACCTAAAGACAAGCTCTATTCCTAGTTCTCAAAACATCCTAGTATCTAGCCTACCATAACCCAAATAATAAGACCAAAAATAAAAGAGATATAGTTTTATACCATTAATATATAACTTAAAACTACTACTAGTTACTAGTCATGAACTGTTCAAATACCAATTTTAGTGCCCCGACCAATTTTTCCACCCGAACAGTGCTTAGGGATACCTGACCACTAGGCTTTTGGAATGCCTACCCATACACCAAAGGCTTCTAAAAAACATAATAAATAGGTGATAGTGGGGATATTATTCCTTATAGTGATGATAATAATAATTGTCTATATGTATACAACATAGAAGAAGAAATACCATAAAACATTGGATCGGTAACATGCCATAGAAAAAACAATGACATGCAACAGAAGAAGAATAAATAGAAATCATCAGTAATAAAAAACATGCTTAATATACAATTTTTAGATTAATACCATTTGTAGATACTAATAAAACATGATACAATTTATAGAATAATGCATATAATTTAGGTAATACCTGACTATAATCAGAAAGGGTCTCTTATGGCCAACCACTGTACGTACATATAATAGGAATTCTGAAACAAACTAAAGAACCAATAATATAGTCCAGATGATAAAGGATCCTCCAACATACCTTGCCTTCCATATAATGAAAAATTCCTGAAATGATCACTAAGGTTCATCTCTTCACTTAGTCCCTTACAAGATCATGACAACATATGGTCGACACACGTCGTGAGGGGCCTGTGTATGGTGTGAGAATAATATCAAAAGGCCACCACTAATGTGTTCTTAAATTAAATTTTTAATAAATAAGGTGTATCTATAAATAAATAAATCAACACATTCACATCATAAAAAATAACCTACTTCCATTGCGCTCAGTTGCCACAAGGAAGTAGTAACCGACTTTAGCCAACACTTGTATAATGTGAGTGAAATGGATCATTAGAATAAATCTTGAGGAATATTATGATGCAAATCATCCAATGTAAACCCTCATGTTCCACTCCTAAAAGATTCACCTACCACCTCATTCCATCAATCAAATAACTGAAGTCCCAAAGGCATGACCAATCAAGTACTTCGTCCCTCAGACCTTAGCTTAATAGAATCCCCATAAACTCGAAGCATTATGTTTGAGGAATAATGATATCTTTCCTAAAAATAATAACATTATCATAACAATAGATTCTATCATGAGAAATAGAGACATTTTTCATCTCAAATACTATAGGTTGAATGACCTCAATATATGATGATCCTCATCCCCCAATGGAAGGTCTCAACACAATCAACCAATATATCCTCACCACCCCCATGGATTTATATAGCAAGCACCTCCAACATCAATAGTGGTAAACACTACCCTAAGAATCATCTAACATAGTCCTCTACCCACAAGAGTGGTCAAAACAATCACATCATCAGAGTCCTATTTTTTTTGAAAAGGACACCAACAACACATCATCCAATAATAGTGAGGAAAAATTACCAATAAACAACCTAATCATTATAATCCCAGAACCTCATGTACATATGACCTTTTTTCTAATCCTAATGGAAAACACTATCCAATATCACATGATACATGTCCATAGTCTGATGACCTTTCCATGCAATGACCAAGTTTCCCAACTAGTGATCAAAATCACCAAAATTATCTGGTACAAGGACAACCAGACAACCAATATAACACCCCAAGCTTCCACGGTACGCTTCCATTTGAATAATACAGTAGCGTGTGTTGTACTCAACTTCGAGTTCTAACACACACCACAACCAATCAAATTAGCCGTTATGAATTGTAATACCTACATTTTGAAATTTTATAAATTTTATCTCTCAAAATGGAATTAATTTTTGGATTTTGAGTGTCTAATTTAGCCAAAGGTTAAATTTTGGTACTTTTCGGATAACTTTTATATTTTGATGAATAGTGAAAATTACTAAATTTTAATTAAAAAGAACTTTTTTTAATCGAAATAATTAATAGTGATAAATTATGAATTTGAGTGGTTTTAAAGTATATTTAGAATATATTTTTACCATTTAATACAATGTTGGTCATTGGACATAATTTCAAAATTAAATCGGACATGAACAAGTGTCAATCTTTTGATAGTTATTATCTCTTAAACACACGCTTTTTGTTTTAACAACGGGAATTAATTTTAAATTAATTTCTGCCACTTCTGTGTTTTGAATTTAGAAAAATGGATTCCATATTTGGAATTAGGATGTCCAAATTGTGTAAATAGTTAACTTTTATTTTTAGAAATTTTGAATAATTACTTTGGTAAATATTTTATTTACCACGGTTAAAGGGTAAATCCGATAAATAAGGGTTAAAAAATAATATTTTAATAATAATAAATTACCCTAAAATGTGTCCTTACCTTATTTTTTGATACATGTCTGACCATTGGTATATTTTGGTCGATTTTGGGACCCCATGGAGCCACTTGTAGGTGATAGGGACACTTTATTTTAAGTAAGTTAAAATAAATACAAAAATGACATAAGCAAATATCTTTAAGAAAAACAATTTTTACATAGGGTAATATATGTTGGATTTTAGACTATAAATATTCATTAGAAATATAAAAAGAAATCCTACATAATGGTATTTTATTTATAATTTTTATACATTAAATGAATTAAGTTATTTATGACATAATAGTGATGCAGTAATTACCTAATTAATTAATAATTAGAATAATTGATATTATAAATACCCAAATAAATGTAATTTGAGACTTTTTATAAATAACAATAATTTTATAGGTTAATATGACATGTTAGGATTTATATAATTAAATTTTTTTTAATTAATCATTCTGTTATGATTTTTACAAAAATCAATTATTGAATAGTGTCAAAATTGACATAAAAGAGTTTTAAAAAAAATATTATATTATTAATTGATATTAAATTCCTAAAAATAAACGGTTAGTCCAAGAGACTTATATCATGATAGGTGTATCATTAATGGACCACTTTGGGATCTCTTGGATATATATAGTATGTTTATTAACCATATAATATAAAAATATAAAGAGACATTGTAAAAGTGAAACTAATTAACTAAGAGTTAATACTTAAAGATAAGGTTAATATAGTAACCCAAACCTATATAAATCCTACTGGTTGAGTGGTTTTAGAATTATCCCCACCTTAAAATTTAAATATTCCACTTTGGAGCCATTACAAACTGAATATTAATTTATTATAAAATAATATTTCCATCTTTTCCAAAGGTGCCCCTCACCCCTCTTATAAAAGGGCACTCCCCCTTCTCATTAATTAACAGCTTAAAAGCCTTTTGGTTCGGCCAAAACCTGCCCAAATACTCTCTCAAATTCCCTCACTTTATTTTAGAGGCCTTCCTTTAGACAGAAAGACAACCTAAGGAGTACTTTTTATCAAATCAAAAGAAAGAACCTAAAGAAGAGGTAATGTTTTCACTACCCTCTTTCAAGTTCCTTTCTTCTTCCACTTCTTCTTTATTTTTTATTACCATTATAAAATAATAACTCCAGTATATTAAATATACTTTGATGTTTTTATAAATATGGTATAACCATATTCATTATTCTATCCATCCTTTGAATGACATGTCACCATACGTGCGTACGTACGACTTACCGTCTCCACGTCGTGGTGTAATTGTTATTCAATATATTATTATTTGGATGGGTATAATAATGATGTTTAATTCATGTAAATAATAAATATAACATGATAAGGATTCTGTATATATGATATAACATCCAATTAAATATTATTTTAATATCAAAAGAATTATATTGTCGCTCGTGCGTACGTACGAACTACCGTCTCCACGAACGTGATGAGATTCATTCTCCATCGTATCCATTCAAGACTAATTCTCATTTAATGATTAAAAATAATGTTTAAGGACTTGATATCATTATGTATATGAATAAGATACAACCTATTCATAACAAACATGGCTTACCTAACAAAACATATAAAAGAAAATGAGTAAGTTAACACCTGAAACAATGATAATACTAAGACATTGTTAACAAATCAATGTTAAGAGATCATATATTATATCATATTAATGTATATGATTATTGTATAATTTAATAAAAATTATTTCACCATTATACAAGAGGTTAACCTACCCCCAACCAAGGAAAATTACAAGGTAAGGGTTTATTTTGCAATCTCTTCATTATCCGAGGTTGTTTATACGTAATAATCTACTGGGACTTCTTTATCATCCACACCCACATTTCTTAAAAATGTATTTTAAAACATTTTTAATATTTACTAGAATATGGGTTAATTTAATTTATACCCTTGTTTGACTTTTTATAAGAGGTTTATAAAGGAATCTTTCTGTCTTTTTCCAAACAAGGTCCTTTTTAACCTTTTCGACAGAATTAAGGTAAGAATGTCTTTTTTAACTTATACGACGACTGTGTCTATTTTCCACCGTTATAAAATCATAGAAGCTTCCCTTATAAGATTATAATAAAATTTTCAAAGTAAATGTTTTATTTTATAATTATGTGACTTATAACTGATTTCAAAAAAAGAGATATTTCTCTCAAATAGTTTTTATTTCATCTATGTCAACATCCTTTGATGGATTTTAAGCTTATTTGAAGTTGATTTATTATGATACAAAACTTCCATATTGTATTGAAGGTTTTGTGATTTGTTTGACTGTGTATGTGTTATTTTTATACCATTCATGGTTTATGGAGAAAGTATTGACATTTCGTATGCTAGTTTTAATACGAATGTTTATGTTATGTTTAAACCTGTTCATATGAGGAATGCATTGGACCTAATATGTGATAGGTGGAGACCGATATAGCTTCTCGATGCATCGGTAGGTCTCATGAGACAAACTAGTGTCTTGGCACAAGGCCTTGACAAAATATTATTTGTAGTCTTGGCACGAGGCCTTGACTATGTGGTTATGATAGTCTAGAATTATGCATTCCATCATTATGAAAGTGGATATTGATATTACATGTGATTATTCAACTAGTAGAATATCTATATGAATAAGTATATGGAATTATTTCATTTTATTTCTGCCATATTATGCTGATGTTCAAGTTTTAAAAGGCTTTTGTTTTAGTTATACATTTCCTTAAATTTTTATGCTTATTTATGAAATTTTCCGCTATATTGTTATCCTTACTGGGCATTTAAGCTCACCCCTTTCTATGTTTTATTTTTCCCAGGATGTAAAGAATTATTTTATGAATGACCTGTAGGGATAGTATGAGAGGATAAGAGTGTTGACTATGGAGACTATGTTGTTGTACTTTTCATTTTATGATGTAATGTAAACTTTATTAATGTATCTAGTTATTCCAAGGCTACTAAACTAGTCGGTCTTTCGAGACTTGATCTTTCTTGTGATCATGCCAATGTTATGTAATAATGCACCGACTCTGGGTAACTGGGGTCGGGGAATTACAGTTGGTATCATAGGAAGTTTAGTACAAACATTTGAAGCCAGATTTAGATAAACTATGATTAGAGAACATAGATTTAAGATGAACTTTGAGGATTAGTATAGAAGAACTTCCTAGAATCTTGGTATTATAGAGATTTTGTGAGTTTTCCGAGCAATACATCCCTGTCTGGATACGAGCAGGTAGAGGCGGCTCTAACACAAATGTACCTATGGGTAAAACCTGAAAACACTGCTTTGAGCTAGACTCGAACGGGAACTGGTGCACGACAACGGGCCTTTCTGCACTCTTGGTTACGACACTCCCAGGGGATATGCTTAGGATAACTCTCATTTTCTTTAAAAATCATTATGAAGGGTTTATGAGTATATACATCCTCAAAGAAAACATTTTTTTTATGATTATGGATTATATCCATAAATTGTTCAATTTATGTTAAGTATTTTATAAGTATGGAATTATGTATTTTGATTCATAAACTGATCAAGTTTATGCCATTTTTTAGAAATGGCGTCTAGTGGAAGAAATGGAAACTGTATCAATGCACGCACTCTATGTAGGGATTTCCCTCCTGCTAAAGATAATTATAGTGGAGCTGGTGATGCAACTGGTGCTGATCAGCTAATCACCATAATGGGACAACTCACTCAGGTTATGAATAATAACCTTACCCGTATGGAGCACCTCGATCCACAGTATGGAGGTTCAATGTTTGATCACTTCATGAGGCAGAAACCACCAACATTCAATGGGAGTAAAAATCCATTAGTAGCTATGAAATGGATAAGTTCCCTAGAGAAAATATTTCAGGCCTTGGGGAGTAGTGAAAGGGAAAAAGTTATCATGGCAGTTTACCACCTCACTGGAGATGCTGATCAATGGAGGTCATTGATTCAAAACATGAAGGAAGATAATGAAGTATCAAATATGGAATGGAGGGAGTTCAATGATCTGTTTTTAGAAAAATACTTTCCTCGTGACCATCAAGCAGATATGGAAAGGCAATTTCTAAGACTGAGATAAAATGAGGATGAGAATGTCGCAAAGTATGTGGCTAACTTTACAAGGTTAGCAAGGTATGCCGGAGATTATATACGTAACCCAAGAAGTAATATTGATCATTTCTTTGATGGGTTAAAACCATTTCTTCGTTGAGCATTAGTCTCACAATCCTTCTCATCATATGAAGACATTGTCTCATGTGCTATCAATACAGAGAAGGAATTCTCTAGGTCTTATGACTTTAAAGCAAAGCAAGAGAAGAAGATACCTGTTGATCAATCTGGGAATGGAAATTAAGGTAAGAAGGGAAAAGTTGAATATCCATCCTGCAGTAAATGTGGGAAGAAACACCATGGTACTTGCTTAAAAGTAATGGGAGTCTGTTACATGTGTGGTGAAAAAGCCAACCAAGCTCGTGATTTAAAGGGGAAGAAGGAAGATATCGATGTACAATGATACAATTGCAGGGAGATGGGACATTATGCAAATGAATGTCCTAAGAATCAGGGGAACTTACCTCAGAAAAGGCCAAGGGATCAAGGCCAAGATTATGCTATCACTACTGCTGAGGTAGAAGCTCTGAAAGACGTGGTGGCGGGTAATTTAATGGTTTCCTCAAGTTTAGAAAATGCATTATTTGATTCTGGATCATCGCATTGTTTCATATCTTCCCAGTTTTCTAAGAAAATTAGATATTTTCAATTTTATTTAACAAGGGAGTTGTCAGTTAAAACTCATAAGGGAAGTATCATTGCAACGAAGTTTTATGAATCAGTCCCCATTAGAGCACATAAATGTTCTTTATCCGTTGATCTCATCGTCATACCTATGATTGAGTTTGATATAATCCTCGGTATGGATTGGCTTTCAAACTACGATGCAAATATTTATTGTAAGAATAAGGAGGTTACAATTTTTGATGATGATGATAAGGAACACCTTATCTTTAGAGCAGAATCGTCACCACCTAATTCTTATCTAGATCCACCCCCAGTAGCTCAACTAAATTCAATTATTGGGGATGAAGAGAATGAAATGACAGTGGGTGAGGAAAGGAATGTTTTAATAGAGGATGTAACTATTGTGAAAGAATATGTAGATGTGTTTCCGAGAGATTTACCTTGACATCCTCCAGAATGAGAAGTTGAGTTTTCCATTGATTTAATTCTTGGATAAAGGCCTATATCGAAGACCCCTTATAGAAAGGCTACTGTGGAATTATTTGAACTAAAGAAACAACTAGAGGAATTGAGTAATAAGGTATTTATTCTCCCTAGTGTTTCTCTATGGGGAGCCCCTATTCTTTTTGTTAAAAAGAAAGATGGATATATGAGGTTATGTATCGACTACAGGGAGATTAATGCTGTAACAATAAAGAATAAGTATCCCCTACCTCGCCTTGATGATTTATTTGACCAACTCCATGGAGGTCAATACTTTTTAAAGATTGACCTTCGGTCGGGATACCATCAGTTGTGTGTGAAGAAGGAAGACATTCCGAAGACAACATTTCGAACCAGGTACGGGCATTAAAAGTTTACGGTAATGCCTTTTGGGATGACTAATGCACCCTCTGTATTCATGGATCTAATGAATAGAGTTTTCAAGGAATATATCGATGATTTTGTGGTGGTATTTATTGATGATATCTTGGTATACTCCAAAAGCTACTAAGATCATGAAAATCACTTGCACATTATCCTGAAGACTCTAAGAAGACATGAATTATATAGGAAGTATAGCAAGTGTGAATTTTGGCTTCAGGAGATTTCTTTTCTTGGCCATATTTTCTCTAAAGATGGAATCTATATTGATCCTTCTAAGACCAAGGCAATCCAAGAATGTCCAGCACCAATGAGTATAACTGAGGTACACAGTTTTATTGGTTTAGTAGGTTATTATCGACGTTTCATCCAGATTTTTTCCCAATTGGAAAACCCATTAACAAAGCTCACACGTAAGGGTGTTAAATTTGTTTGGACAAAAGAGTGTGAAGAATATTTCAAAGAACTAAAGAGAATATTAGTCAATGATCCTATATTGACTCTACCATCGGGGAATGATGGGTTTGTTATTTATAGTGATGCATCGAAGAAAGGACTTGGTTGTGTCCTTATGCAGAATGATATGGTTATTGCCTATGCATCACGACATTTGAAAATTCATGAGCAAAAATATCCTACTCATGATCTCAAGTTAGCAGCTGTGATCTTTTCTTTGAAGATATGGAGAAACTACCTCTATGGTGAAAAATGTGGGATTTATAGTGATCACAAGAGTTTGAAGTATATTTTCTCCCAAAAAGAACTCAACATTAGGAAAAGGCGATGGCTTGAACTACTCAAGGATTATGATTGCACGATACACTACCACCCGGGGAAGGAAAATAAGGTGGCAGATTCTTTGAGTAGAAAAGATCATGGAGTTTTGAACATGATGAGTATTTAAAGGGATCATATTTTTTTGGATCTAGTAAAGTTGGATATGGGAATCACCATGGAAGGTGAAACATCAATGCTTTTTCAAATGGTTTCCAAACCATATTTACTAGAAGGGATAAAGAGTTCTCAGACCGATGATGAAGAGTTTCAGAAGAAGATTAAAGCTGTGAATGATGGGAGATTGAGAGACTTTGTGTATGAAGAAAGAAATTTAAAATTTGGGAAGTGACTTTTTGTTCCCAATATACCTGATCTAAAAAGGGAATTTTTGGATGATTCTCATAATTCTAATTTCTCTATACACCCTGGGAGCACCAAAATGTATACAGATTTGAAGGACATTTTTTGGTGGGACAACATGAAGAGGGAGATTTCTGATTTTGTGTCATGATGTATGGTTTGTCGACAAGTGAAAGATGGAAGGCAATAGCCTGGTGGAGTATTGAGACCTCTTCCCATACCTGAGTGGAAATGGGATAATATTATGATGGACTTCATCATGGGGCTACCAAAGACTCCTAGAAAGAACGATGCAATATAGGTCATTGTGGATCGTCTTACCAAGTTAGCACATTTTCTTTCTATAAGGGAAGATTTACCACTTGAATGGCTAGCAAGACTATATATTAATGAAGTTGTGAGACTTCATGGAGTACCCCTATCGATTTTTTATGATCATGATCCCCATTTTACTTCAAGATTATTGAAAAGTATTCAGAAAGACTTGGATACTGAACTTCATTTGAGCACTGCCTACCACCCTCAAATAGATGGAAAATCATAACAGACTATTCAAACCTTTGAAGACATGTTGAGATCATGCTCACTTGAATTTCAGGGTATGTGGGATCAATATTTACCTCTAGTATAATTTTCCTATAACAATAGCTTCCATTCGAGTATCCAGATGGCATCATATGAATTATTATACGGAAAGAGATGTCGCACACCAACCTGTTGGGATGACGTTGGTGAAAGAAAAATTGTAGGCCCAGAACTGGTGGAGGAAAAAATGGAAAAAGTAAAGGTAATCCAAAACCACATCAAAGAAGCTCAAAGTAGGCAGAAGAGCTATGCCTATAATCGAAGGAAGGATTTGGAATTTCAAGTCATCAATCATGTTTTCCTAAAGGTATCTCCATGGAAGTGAGTCATACATTTTGGTAAGAAAGGTAAATTGAGTCCTAGGTACATCATACCTTTCGAAATTCTAGAACAAATTGGGGCTGTAACTTACCATTTGGGAATGCCGCCAAGTCTCTCCAAAGTTCACGATGTCTTCCACGTATCTCTGTTGAAGAAATACATGCCTGACCCAATGCATGTACTCACCCATGAAGAATTAGAACTGGAACCAGATTTGTCTTATTGTGAAGATCCCATCAGGATTCTTGATACGAGAGAACAAGTGCTGAGAAACTGGACGACTTTTCTGGTAAAAGTTCTATGGAGAAACCATAAAATGGAAGAGGCAACGTGGGAACCGGAGGAACTTATGATGAAAAACACCCAAGTATTTTTATGCACTAATATTCTAGAAATTTCGAGGAGGAAATTAATTTAAGGAGGGGAGAATGTAACACCCCAAGCTTCCATGGTACGTTTCCCTTTTAATAATACAACAACGTGTGTTGTACACAATTTCAAGTTCTAACACACACCATGAGCAATCAAACTAGCCATTATGAATAGTAATACCTACTTTTTGAAATTTTATTAATTTTATCTCTCAAAATGGGCTTCATTTTTGGATTTGGAGTATCGAATTTAGCCTAAGGTGAAATTTTGGTACTTTTCGGATTACTTTTATATTTTGATGAATAGTGAAATTACTAAATTTTAATTAAAAACAACTTTTTTAATCGAAATAATTAATAGTGATAAATTGTGAATTTGATTAGTTTTAAAGTATATTTAGAATATATTTTTACCACTTAATACAATTTTGGTCATTGGACATAATTTCACAATTAAACCGGACATGAACAAGTGTCAATCTTTTGATAGTTATTATCTCTTAAAAACGCGCTTTTTTGTTTTAACAACAGGAATTAATTTTAAATTAATTTCTGCCACTTCTGTGTTTTGAATTTGGAAAAATGGATTCCATATTTGGAATCAGGATGTCCAAATTGTGTGAATAGGTAACTTTTATTTTTAGACATTTTGAATAATTACTTCGGTAAATATTTTATTTACCACAGTTAAAGGGTAAATCCGGTAAATAAGTGTTAAAAAATAAAATTATAATAATAGTAAATTACCCTAAAACGTGTCATAACCTTATTGGTGGATACATTTCTGACCATTGGCATATTTGGGTTTATTTTGGGACCCCATGGAGCCACTTGTAGGTGATAGGGACACTTTTTTTTAATTAAGTTAAAATAAATACAAAAATGACATAAGCATATATCTTTTAGAAAAATAGTTTTTACATAGGGTTATATATGTTGGATTTTCGACTATAAATATTCATTAGAAATATAAAAATAAATCATACATAATGGTATTTTATTTATAATTTTTATACATTAAATGAATCAAGTTATTTATGACACAATGGTGATGCAGTAATTACCAAATTAATGAATAATTAGAATAATTGATATTATAAATACCCAAATAAATGTAATTTAAGAATTTTTATAAATAAAAATAATTTTATAGGTTAATATGACATGTTAGGATTTATATAATTAAATTTTTTCGAATTAATCATTCAGTTATGATTTTTACAAAAATCAATTATTGAATAGTGTCAAAATTGACATAAAAGAGTTTTGTAAAAAATATTATATTATTAATTAATATTAAATTCCTAAAAATCAAAGGTTAGGCCAAGAGACTTATATCATGATAGGTGTATCATTAATGGACCACTTGGGGGTCTCTTAGATGTATATAGTAAGTTTATTAACAATATAATATAAAAATACAAAGAGACATTGTAAAAGTGAAACTAATTAACTAAGAGTTAATACTTAAAGATAAGGTTAATATAGTAACCCAAACTTGTCTAAATACTATTGGTTGAAGGGTTTTCGACCTATACTCACCTTAAACTTTAAATAATCCACTTTGAAGCCATTAAGAACTGAATAGTAATTTATTATAAAATAATATTTCTAGCTTTTCCAAAGGTGCCCCTCACCCCTCTTATAAAAGGGCACTCCCCATTATCATTAATTCACACCTTAAAAGTATTATAGTTCGGAAAACCCTGCCCAAATACTCTCTCAACTTCCCTCAATTCATCTTAGAGGACTTTCTGTAGACAGAAATCCATCCTAAGGAGTCCTTTTGATCAAATCAAAAGGAAGAACCCGAAGAAGAGGTAATGTTTTCACCACCGTCTTTCAAGTTCCTTTCTTCTTCCACTTATTCCTTATTTTTTATTACCATTCTAAAATAATAACTCCAGTATATTATATATACATTGATATTATTATAAATATGGTACAACCATATTCAGTATTCTATCCATCCTTTGAATGACATGTCACCATACGTGCGTACGTATGTCTTACCGTCTCCACCTCGTGGTGTAATTGTTATTCAATATATTATTATTTGGATGGGTATAAAAATGATGTGTAATTAATGTAAATAATAAATATAACATGATAAGGAATCTGTATATATTATATATCATCCAATTAAATATTATTTTAATATCAAAAGAATGATATTTTCGCTCGTGCGTACGTACGGACTACCGTCTCCCCGAACGCGATGAGATTCATTCTCCATCGTATCCATTCAAGAATAATTCTCATTTAATGATTAAAAATAATGTTTAAGGACTTGATATCATTCTGCATATTAATAGGATACAACCTATCCATAAAAAACATGGCTTACATAACAAAACATATAAAATAAAACGAGTAAGTTAACACCCAAAACAATGATAATACTAAGATATTGTTAACAAATCAATGTTAAGAGATCATATATGATATCATATTAATTTATATGATTCTTGTATAATTTAATAACAATTTTTTCACCATTATACAGGAGGTTAACCTACCCCAAACCAAGTAAAAGTACAAGGTAAGGGTTTATTTCGTAATCTCTTCATTATCCAAGGTTGTTTATACATAATAATCTACTGGGACTTCTTTATCATCCACATCCATGTTTCTTAAAAATGTATTTTAATTTTTTTTTACTATTTACTAGAATATGGGTTAATGTCATTTATACCCTTGTTTTACTTTTTATAAGAGGTTTATAAAGTAATCTTTCTGTCGTTTTCCAAACAAGGTCCTTTTTAACCTTTTTGACAGAATTAAGGTAAGAATGTATTTTTTAACTTATACAGAGGATGCGGCTATTTTTCGCCGTTATAAATTCTTCAAATCTTCACTTATAGGATTATAATAATATTTTCAAAGTAAATATTTTATTTTATAATTATGTGACTTTTAAATGATTTCAAAAAAAGAGATATTTCTCTCAAATAGTTTTGATTTCAACTATGTCAACATCCTTTGATAGATTTTAAGCATATTTGAAGTTGATTTATTATGATACAAAACTTCCAAATTGTATTGAAGGTTTTGTGATTTTTTTGATTGTGGATGTGTTATTTTTATACCATTCATGGTTTATGGAGAAAGTATTGACATTTCGTATGCTAGTTTTAATACGAATGTTTATGTTATGTTCAAACCTGTTCATATGAGGAACGCATTGGACTTAATATGTGATGGGTGGAGCCCGCTATAGATCCTCGATGCATCGGTAGGTCTCATGAGACAAATTAGTGTCTTGGCACAAGGCCTTGAAAAAATCTTATTTTTAGTCTTGGAACGAGGCCTTGACTATGTGGTTATGATAGTCTGGCATTATGCAATCCACCATTATGAAAGTGGATATTGATATTGCATGTGATTATTCGACTAGAAGAATATCCATGTGAATTAGAATATGGAATTATTTCATTTAATTTCTTCCATATTATACTGAAGTTCATGTTTTAAAAGGCTATTGTTTTAGTTATACATTGCCTTATATTTTTATGCTTATTTATGGAAGTTTCTGCTATATTATTATCCTTACTGGGAATTTGTGCTCACCCCTTTCTATGTTTTATTTTTCCCAGGATGTGAAGAAGTATTTTATGAATGAACTGTTGGGATAGTATGAGGGGAGAAGAGTGCATACTATGGAGACTATGTTGTTGTAGTTTTTATTTTATGATGTAATGTAAACTTTATTAATGTATCTAGTTATTCCAAGGCTACTAAACTAATCGGTCTTTCGAGACTTGATCTTTCTTGTGATCATGCCAATGTTATGTAATAATACACCGACTTTGGGTAACTGGGGTCGGGGCGTTACAACCAACATCACCTCAATCTAGGTGGTTATCACCACCCCCAATCTTCAGTCCATGTCTATATCATTCCCTTGGAACTATTAGAAGAAATATAAATAAATCAATTTAAATAAATAAAAACCCCTCCCTAATCTTCCCAAGTATTGAGATCTCTCACTAGCCCCATAAATTTTTTATTCAAGTTAAAGGATTCCCATAATCATCCCCAATGATCAATCAATTTATTTTGAAGAAAAAAAAATTAAATTTATTGTGTATATCTCTTGGAAATCCCAATGGGGTGATCAATAATTAACCCCCCAAAACATGAGAAAAATCAAAGTGAAATATAGGCACCACATACAAAATGTTGGTAGAAATTCTCTCATCTGATATAAACCTCTAACTCATGATGATTTAGAAGAAATAATTTTTTTTTGTAGAATACCATAAAAATTGGGTAAACCATATTTCAAGGATTTAGTGAACCACATGGGGATAGAAAAAGAGAATAGAAAAAACAATATTTAATCCCTAACATATGCACTTCCAAAGATACTGACAATGATGTATTCAGAGCTCAGATGAGGAGTGTGGATCAAATCCTAATGGAGGGAGGAAGGGAGCTCCATAGATTTTGGAGAAGAAGTCCAAATTTGGGAGGAATTAAAGGAGGATGAATAAATAATATAGCGAATAAAAAATCATAATTTCACACTTTCTAAAGATATATATAGTTTGGTTGTATGGTTTGGATAACCTTTCATCAACCGTGTGGCACCCACTTCTTAGGAACAACACATGCATGGTCAAGGTGTGCAGTTTCACAAACTATGCATAGACTACGCATGAGACTATGATAAAAACTATAGAATTCCCCAAAAAGAGATGAACTCACTCCCATACAGTTTTTCAAACCTTTCATAGTGAAGAAGTAGGGCCACAATGTTAAACCTAGGAGGTCGCTTAGTTTGTCCAAACCATATTCCTCGGTCTGCGCTTTCCTCAAACTAGGTTTTTATCCTTAGACAAACTCAAATTCCACTAAAAACCCTAATGAAATTGATGAAAATAAAAGACACGTCTAAAAAGTCCTTATGCTAAATGATCTCTAGAAATTATGTTCTTAAAATCAAGAAAAGATTTTCTCCGGCCACTAAAATCCAAAGATTCAAACATGTTGAGGAATTTGAAACACTTCAAAAACCCATTTCATTACAAGAATGGAGTAAAAAATTAGAAGAATTATCCCGTTATTGTGATTATATTAGAGATATCTATTGGTTCATTTATTTATTTACATATTTTTTTTGTCTTTCTATGTACTTTGTATACCTGTATGTATTTATATCATAGCATGTTCATGCATGATTATCATTCATTTATTATTGATTGTTAGTTTAAATTGCATTATTATGCATTTATTTAATATTTATTCTACTATATGTATTAAGGATCCAAAGGGTATAGTCTCCCCCTATACATCTATTAAAACCTCGCTACTAGTCAGCAGCCTCTAACGTACAGGGAGGCGTGCATGAGGCCTAATGACCGATAGGCTCGGGGCACCATTTTAGTGGCTCTCGATTCAGGAAACTACACATGGTATCAAAGGTTTATTGTAATTTTTTGTATTATTATCTAGGTATGGTAGAAAAAAAGTTTAGGAATGGGTTCGAACATGGAAAATAAAATGTGTCTGGGTCTAGCTAACACACACGTGCGAGGGAAGGATGAATTTTATTGGGGATGGGACTGTTGTTCCAGATTATATTATTACATTAGACTATGAATAGATCTTGCGTGAATGTTTTACTTATTATAGTTATTGAATTATTGGTTTTTGGATTTATTTTTACCCTTTTCCTAGTATGGAAATGAATTATTACTTCACATATCATCATAGGAATGTATAAATTCACATGTAATGCATATGAACTTCCATGGAGATTACATGGTAGGTTTTTTGATGCATGATGATTGATACAACATGATTAGTTGATTTCTTATATTTATTTCCACATAATAGAATTTATGGTTATAATTATGAAGCTTTAATAGTTAAATAAAGTTTCTGCATCAATATAAATGGTGTATTCCCAAAAAATATTGATAGAAGAATTCTATTTGGCCATCTAATTTGGATGTGTTTGAACTATTACCACAGGTTTCTTGTGATGAAACACTAATGATTTTGATTAAATTGGTACTATATTTACAATTTATAAAGTGTATGAGTACTTTAAATTGTGAAACATTGACTGATATAATTAAACAATATCTTATGAGCTTGCTATATTCATGAAACAAGTGTGATAACATTGATGTGGTCACATGAATGCCAAATATAACTTAAAAAGGAAAATACCTTTATAATTTTGAATTAGGAATTAATTTAATTTAAACATGATGTTTATATATATATAAATGCTAAAATCAAAATTCATATAGAAAATTATTGCTTTAAGATAACATGTATGTTGTAATTTAATGGGGAATGTACCTCTATGACCTAGGCATGATGAACTGGATGGATAAATCCTTAAATGCACAACCGAACCACAGTAGGTCAATCGGGGCATGTTTCTATTGAGATAAATTTTACTTTAACCATGTAGGCCATTCATGGTGTGTTTTCTAGGAAATAAACCCATTAAGGGTGATTTAAATTTTAACTAATGTAAATTGTTATGGTTTGAACCAAATTGATCCCAAATTAACATGATGGTACCCACATATGTCACCTTTGTTCCCTTTATTGAGGATACCCTTGTAGGTTTCCTTATTCTTTTAAACCCCAGTGATTAACTGCATGGGTGTATGTTTACGTAAAGGGAATGATTATTTAAAGTGTCTGCAACCAATTATACGGTGTTACATATAAACATATGGTAGAATTTTACTTGACCATTTTACTTAATTTATAAATGTATCGTTATCTAATTTTGAGATTTATTATCCTAATGCATTAGTTAATTAAAATTATAATTACAAACTAAAGATTTGTTTTCTATATTGATTGTAAATTGAAATTTTGATTAATTGATCTATTTTAAAAAACTCTAGAATTAAATATATTATTAATAGGAAATTTTGAGATAATTTTAAAAATACTACATGGATTTAGCTAAATAATGTGAATTTTACCGTTTCTCAAACAATTGGTACTTGATATCCTTGCTATATGAACTATTTTAGATGTTTATATAAATGATAATCATTTAAGTGTCTTAAAAGTGTAACCAAATATAGGTTTTTCTAGTGGGAACCCTTTTGAAACAGTCTGTTTTTATTGTTTCCTTGAAACGTGAACATAGATATTCCTCATAGATTCGAGTTGAATTTTTCCTATGCTGAATTGGACCTAGAGGATAGGAAATAAGTCATTGTGATCATTTTAGGTGTGGAATTTTTTAGTACCAGTGTCTTATGTATGTAATAATATTTACCCATTTTGGTATATCCATATGATATTAAAGCATTGATGAATGATTCCTTTCAATTTTCAGATTAGTGGTTATGTTCAGGTGCCTTTTATCTTAAGTATGACTCTTAATAATAAATACGCACCCCAAGTAAATGGGTGATCATTTTGCAAGTTAATCCTTGTTAAAAGTTTGAACAATAGTAATACTCTCGTTTATAAGGTTAGACGAGTCTCATGTGTGATCAGACCCTTCTTTGATCACGTGACCTTCCAACTTCTTATGGGCTATCTCATGCCAACAATACATAGAACAGGTTGTGATTTTCTAGTATCACAGTATCACGTGTCGTTTTGAATGGTTCCCATTGATTTAATAATGATATAATAATTTTTTTTTGTTTAAGTAATATGGTTTCATTATACCTTAAACATTATGGTTAACCAACTACTTGGATGAAGGTTCTTGGGTTCTTGAAAGCTACAGTTATTAGTCATCCCTAAAGTTGGGTGACCTTAAGAATTGTGGGATCATTATGAGAGTTGTAACATTGAGCTATAAATCAAAATATATTTTTTTACAGTGGTTTAAGATGATGTTTTTAAAAGAATCACCTGTTGTATCAGGACTAATATAGATTAATTTAGGATCTTATGCCTAATGTTGTGATAGATGTGGAACTAAATCTAGAGGATCATCACGTGAAATTATAAAAGTGAATATGGTCTAGTACACTTATTAGTTGATATTTTTTCACTCTTCTTGTGATCCTCTTACTGAAATAATTTTCTCCACAATGAAGAACATAGTTCAGTAGTGATGGGATATGTGTTTTCAATTGCTTTCCATTTTTAGTAATGTGATAAGTAGGACACTCCTTGGGTGGGTAGCTTCATGTTGGTCATAAAAAGCATGTCATTTCTATTAGAAAGAACATAATTGTAAGGTACCATTAAAAAATGGTTATAATTGGAGTATATTATTAATAGAAATTTTTGATGCCTATTTTCAAGCTTATTTACAAGGTAGATCTTACCATAATGAGATTGTCCTTACAAGTAGCACAGTCAGCTTGGCCTAGAAGATGAAAGACCCACATTAGTGTGAGTATGGTCTTGAACTAGGTTATATGAGAGTGTACACTGGCTATGTAATGCGAGTATGGTGCACACCATTTGTGTGTGTTACTATTTGGATAGCCATTCAATGAGTAGCGAAGTTCCAGATGAGGATCAGTGGTTTCCTCTTGATGATTTTAGGAAGGGTGACCTGAATGTTGAGTAAATTAAAGAGATTTTATGTGGTACATGATATCCTAGAATTAATTTGGGCATGGTAAGGATGATTAACTATATTGGACCGAGGTACTCATGGGTAGGATATATGGTTCTAGGTGTTGGATAAGGCCATTATATCCCTTTTTAAATTTTGGTATATCTCTTAAGGATAAAAAATGAATTTATGTGACATATTAGTGTACTCATGGTTTATTTATGAGAATGACTCCTATCTTGACATTTTACTAGTTATACTGAGAGATAATTGGTTATATTCCAAGATAAAGAAAAGAAAACTCCATTTATATTTTTATGAATATACTCCTTGGAAGTGCACTCAAGGAGTAGTTTAAAGGAATACTTATAGTATGTATGCCACCATAGGTAGATGTCAGATAACACTCTTAAGATAACAGTCATGAAGATGTATGTTTAGTCATTGGATGGTCATTTTGGAAATTGTATTATGTTTGATAAAAGGAATCGGTAATGGTTTAATTAGGTGACATCACTAAAAGTTGGTTACGTGATTCGAAAAACTTGGTTGATTCAGTCACGAGGTGCCTATTTTTTAAGGAATTAGGATCCATATTTTGAAATGTTTCGGCCATAAAAGATGAGAGTTTTTTAGATTATTTAGATAGGTTAGTTTGACTGGATCACTCTTGAAAAGAGATATATAGTCGTTGTGGATCTTCTTCATGCACACCATAAGTTTAGGTAGGTGTCATGGAAAAGATTGTCTTGGAATTTCAATGGAATCCAATGAGACCAATTTTGAGTTTGTTTAATTAGTGATCCCAATTGATATTAAAGTGAGCATCATGAGTAGTTTCCTCACCTGTAACATGGATTATTATTTAGGGGGGCCTATTATGAGTTTCATTAGAATGATACAGATGCTCCTAGGTAGGAAATTATGATGGTTCATGTTCTGTGGTCAAAATTTTCCATTCAAAGGTTAATACATATATTGGAATGTTCCTTATACCGATTGATCAAAATATGATGATTTGATCATTTCATTGGTTATACGATATCATATAATCTTTATCCAAATGTTTTGGCCTTGGATACAAGTGTTGGATTTAGCTTGAATGGTTTATGTTCTGTATGTTTGGAATTGTTATTGGATGTGTTATGAGTGTTTGGAAAGGAAAATTGGTCATTTGAATGAAACTTCATGACTTTAATTGGTTGAGTGTTGTTTTCTTTGTTTTTCAAGGCTTCTTAAGGGTGAAAGTTTATAAGGTGGAGAGATTTTAATGTCCCATGTTTTAGAACAGGTTAGAATTTCTAGGTGAGTTTGAACTTTTCTGGTTTACTGGTTGAGATGGATCTTAATATAATTTTCAAATCATGAATATGAGTGTTGGAAAACATAAATGTTATTTTTATGTATGAGGTTTAGGACAAAACATGTTTCTTGGGAGTTCAGTTGAGTTTTAGAAGAATCGGTCTTCAAAAGAATCAGTTTTTTGGGAATCCGAATGAGGTGTTCTGTTGGTGTATGGTTAGTTTAATTGTACAGGTCAACTATGTGTCCACTTTTCTTATGATTCATGGTTTATTTAATCCAGGAAATATCCTATTAGAATCTGTGTACCATGGTGAAAATGTGCAGGGGTGACCCACATGGGATACAGATGGTTTTCCGAAACTGTACACCTAGTCTTCACCCTTAATAACACTTAACCAATAACATCGCATGGTTAGCACATAATTAGATCAAACTATGATACCTAACATTGTAGTCCAAGGATACTAGGTAGAGTAAGGAACATTTTTAGAACATGGTTTTTTAAAACTATGCAACCAAATTTTATTATTCCTTGAAAACAAGAAAATACCATTCACCCACATAATTTTTAATCTTCCTCACTCTTTCTTTCCACTATATTCAAAGTTCCCCCATCTCATGGGATATATCAATTTTCCTTTTCCTAGTTCATGATGTATCTCTGCTATTTGATGGGAGAATCCAACATCTATGATCTTGTTAGATATCCATCGATTTGTCTTTGAGTCCCCATACTTCTATTTGTCATTTATCTCACCATATGGAATACTCTATCCATGCAAGATCTTTTAACCTATTTTCAAGTAGTTTGATTATTATTCTTAATATATCTATTCTAGAATGAATCAGGTCACAATAATTGATGAGTTGAAGTTTCTAAGAATACGGTATATGGTCTATGTTTTTACCCTAAAGTTGAGCAATTTATATAATATTGTAATTGTACCACACATTAGAATTTCTGAGTGTCACCCCTAAAATGTGAAATACCTTAAATTAAATACATTTACAACCTCTTGATGTGTTTTAAACCCCATTGATATGGATAGAGGTCATGAACTCAACCCAAACCAGCCCTTATTGTGATTTTAATTATAAATCCCTAATTTCTTGTCATCTTACTTATGTTAGAACCACCCTTGGGGTGTGTTGTTTAATTCCATGATGTTATAAGGATTTTTTATTCTTAGAATAACCTGATTATATATGTTTAATTAAATTTTATTGATGAAAAGTTGTAATTTTGTTAAATTAATGACATGATGTACTTACTATGTTTTATAATAAAACCACCATTTAAGGTGTATTGTCTTATTAATTAAGAAGTGAATTAATCAATGGAATGTGACATGAAAACCTATACTACGGAATTTTTACTCCACATGGAATTTATAATTATTGTCTAATGAAACGGACTAATGGTATAGTATAATGCAATAAAGGTATAATAACATGGGTTAGTAAGTTATGGCATGAATAACCCCATGTAATATAATTATAATTAAATTAGTTATACTGAGGGTCCACTAACTTTGGGTGATGGCGGTTGCCTTATTTTAGAACATCAAGATAGGGGAACACTAGGTAAGTGGATTCCTCCATACTTTATGATACTCAATCATGGAATCCTATATATTATAATACATTGGAATTGAATCCATGTTCATGGTGTCCCATATGATTATGATACTCGGGAATGGTGTCCCCTTTACTTTTCATACTCAAGCATGATATCCCTCAGGATGGAACTTGTTAAATTGTGATACTCAAGCATGTAATGCCTTTTATTTTTGATTCTAAGTTAGGGAATTACATATTTATTGATACTCGATAATGGCGACTCTTCTATTTGTGATATACAGGCATGGATTCCATTGATGCTTTTGAGATTAGTACTACTACCCATGGATCCCTGAGTTATCACTGGGGTCCTATATAGTAATAGTATCCATATATGTGGATATAAATGCCACTATGTGTATAGACCATATATATGTAAATATATAGTAACATGTTTAGATATAATCCATTTTAGGCTGAAGTAGTTAGTGTTAGCCTAGTGCTCTTTATGAACCAGAGCTAACCCCTTTGTATATCACTACCTTGCTTTCATTATTATACGTGAAAAATACATATTTTATACTAACAGACTGGATAGATTATAAACCATTGGTGGTATCCTAATGGGTATATCTCACACTATGTTCGAGCCACCATTGCATTGGGGGTACCAAAACAGACCTCATGGTTACAAGATTAGGTTCTTGGATTTTACTTTCTTGATTTTATCCTTATAGCAAGGATAGAGTACGAGAGTAGAAAATTGATCATATTATCATAATTCTATTAAATATATATTCTTATTAATTTATTTATTTCTATCTTTTTCAAACATTCTATGTACTTTGTATACCTGCATGAATTTATGTATTATATCATTCATTTATTATAGATTGTTAGTTTATATTACATTCGAATCCATTTATTAATTATTTATTATAATATATTTTTTTATTGATCCATAGGGTATAGTATCCAAACCTTAACTCCATTAGATACTATCTTCTAGTCATCAAACTATGTAATATGGGGAGGTGTGCTTGAGGCCTTATGTCCAACCTTCTTGGGGAACCATTTTATTGGCTCTCGAGTTGTGATGCTACACCCCTTTAGTAATTTTTTGAATCGTATTCCCTAATAAATAATAAAATCACATGAAACATTAAATATCATGAAAATATTGGGATTCATGATATAACATGTCTAAGGGGTGGTATATATACCATGAAAAATTGAGGGTGAATCTTTAATGTCTCTGAGAAATTATAGAGAGACTAGAAATACCTTGTCTTAAGTATTGAATTCCATAATAAACATTAAAATAACTTATATAATAAAGATAATTTTATTATAAATCTATTAAAAAATGATATTTATAAATATCATACCATATCATATTCTCGTACAACATTTTAGCACCCGTTTGTTAACAATTCCATATTAAATTTACATTTTGGATAATAAATTCTTTGTTTTATCTATATATTTTGATTTTTTATTTTTGGTATTATTAATTTGATCATGGTTTCATAATCTAAATAATTTCAACCATGATATAAATATCATCTATATTCATTAAATATGTATTTATTGTAATCTTTAAAAGATAGAGATAGAAAATGAAAGACATCGTTCATGGAGATGGTAGGTCTTACGTATGCATGAACACTATATCCATTTTCCATTGTATTAAAAGAAATAAATTTAAATAACATATTTTCATTACCAAATAATTTTTATATCATATATAGCACATATTTTCATTAAAATTACCCCTTTTACCTTACATTTAAATCAATAACAAATCACATCACTTCGGGAGGTGATAATCCAACATACACACATGCGACATTAACATATTCCAACAAAATGTAAAAAAGGAAAGTATATGTGATATAATAATTGAAAAAAATATTTGAATCGTTAATATAATATATAAATAATAAATAAATAATTATTTCCATACTTGAGATGTGTTAATTTGAAAATGAATTACATCGGTTTGGGAGGTGATAGTCCTCCATACACATAAAGGATGATTTCCTAACCCATTTGATGGAATTGTGGAAGATTTTAGGTCATGATGTGAACAAAAAACATATAAATATATGAAATATAAAAATTTTATTTTAAAAAAAATCTTATAATTAGAATTTAACTATGTAGAGGAATAAATAAAATAAAAAAACTTGTTGATAAACGTTACCTCTTCTTCGGGTTTCCTACTTTGGTTTGCACCAACAACCTTCCTATGTTGGATTTCTATAAAAACTAAGGATTATAGGGGAATATTAGGGATCTTGGAAAGTGATTTAGTTAGTAATTTTATAAACTAAAATGGATTTAATTTTTGAAGTGGTGAAGATAATGGTGGCCTTTTATAAGTGAGTTTAGTGGTAGACTTTAATTTTTTTGAAAGAATGAATTCCACCCATATTTTTTCATGTCAGAAAGATGAAATAATGGACCATTATTGATAGTATAATACATAAGGTCTATATATGGACATGAAATTCTGTTGTAATATTTTTGGTTCTTCTTTTACCCTTATATGTTTATTATACGCCCCCATTAAACACATTTTCACCTTAACAATGGTAAATAATTTTTTGCAGTTTTTACTATTAATTTTGGAAAAAATATTTAGTAAAAGAAATTAGATAAAAAAGTTATTATTATTCAAAATATGGAATATATTTTTTCCAAATTCAGTACAAATAATTTGAAAATTTTAATTTAAAATTAATCCCCCAGACACAGCAAGAAAACATGTTTTTAAGGAGAAAACATTCAGAAGTTTACAATGATTTTATATCAAAATTCAATATGAAATTGATTCTAATAACATAAATTGTAATAATGGATGTATAATTTAAGAAATTTAAATTTTAAAAAATTTAAAATATAATTTAACTTTATAAATAAATTAAACTAAGAGGTAATTTTCAATTAAATTTCAATATTTTTTACTATTCATAAGAAATTTGAATCTTTTTAGAAAAATCCAAAAAATTAACCCTATGATAATTTTTAAATTATAATTTAAAAAATTATGTTCATTTTATAAAATTTATTTTATAAAATTTTAGAAACATAATTTTAATTATTTTTACAAAAACAAACAGAAATTATTATTTGAGAAAATAGAATTTTTGAAATATATAATGACTATCGAAAGTTAAGTATTTTTTAATCAATATGGTTTCTTCAAATAAAAAAAGTATACATAATAAGTAAAAATTAGTTTTTAATATTCATCTCACTAAGTTAAAGGTCTAGGATATAAGGGTCATGTTTAAATAAATATAATAATAATATATCATGGTTTTGTTAAAACTTAGTGTCATGTCTAACACAAGATAAACCAATCTTGTATGTAGCGAATGATTAACTTGGTATTGAGCATAATAATATCTATTATAGAAATTTAATTTATTTGAGAAAAATTAAATCATAAAAACTCAGGGTGTTACACTTTTGACCTTATTTTTCCTCCCCAATCATGTTTAATGCTACGCTCTTAAGTTTGAACTACTTACTCACTTCCTTGGTATATTTCTCCTGGGGATCTTGGTGTTTTGTCTTGAGGTATGAACCATTTAATTTTTTTTCATTATTCTTCCCCCTTATTCTTGATTATTCTTGCATTTTTATGGATTTGTGGAACCATAGGGGTGGTTTTGAGAAAATATAGGTTATAGGGAAATGGTTTTTTGTACATTGTTTATGTGAGGCCTTATTATTCCTCAGTAGGGGGTGTCATTGGAGGAAATGAGATTTGGACTAAATATAAGGTATATGTTTCTATTTAATGTTTTTCCATACATTACCTTTAATTTATGAATCTCCTCTAGTTTGTGTTTTTAAACTTTCAAAATTAATTATTTATGGTTTATGGGTATCTCATATTTGATTTGTTTCAGGATTTGGATTACAAATTGTGGTTTTAAAGTGATTTTTCCAAATGGGTGGGGATTGTATGAAGAAACGGTTTTTGATAAAATGTATCAAACAGTTATTACTATTATAAATTGTTTTAGAAAGTGGTTTTAGAAATTATTTAATCTTGGGAAAGGTGTTTTAATAAAATGTTCCTATTTTTTTAACAGAATTGGATTGTGATTTAATTTACTGTGACTTGATAATTGCCTTGTTGTCTTGTAGAATCGTATTATTGGTTATATTGGCATGGAGAACCCCTCTTTTATACCCCGATTAACCTATGTTATTCTACATGAATTGGTTCTATTATTTAATGATTATTTGAAATAGGAATAACTTCGGGTATGAGTTTTATTGAAAAATCAACATCGATATTATCAGTAATACCATGAAATTACTCTTTAAACACATCAATATTATAGTACACAAAATTCATATCTTCAATTTTGAGTTTCTCTTTGGCTGTTTGAGATAAATACCCCCCATGATAGGTATTAAGACCAATATAATGGAATTAGTTTCCATTGGTAATTCATGACAATCCTTGAACTAATAGATGATCATAGGTTGACTTGGGATATGAAATGTGACTTCCCTACATCATAAATTTATATAGGTTTTATATTTATTGATCCAATCCATGCCCAAAATAAAATCAAATTCAACTATACAAAGAATAATGATATTTGATTGAAACATGTTCCCACAAAATTTTATTGGAGATGAGTTATATATTTGAGATGTAATAATCATTAAATAATGAAATTTCACTAATAATTCAATATCTAAGGATTCAGTAGTAATATGAAACACCTATAAAATTCTATATATATAAAATAGTGGGTAGAACTAGAAGCAAACAAAACATTTATTGTTATTTAGTTAAACATGAGTGTAGATTTAAAAAATTTATTTTTATGACTCACTTCAGTAGTTCAGATTTCATTTTATATTCCTTTATCACCGGTATTTATAGATTTATGATGTCAATTATCACCACTAACCCTTGGTTTGGTGAATTTTTGTCATAATTATTATACTCCTTGTAGTTGGATCATTTATGTTTGGTTGGTTCATTAGAGTGAGATTTATTTTCAACTATTTTATTAGTCTGCCTATCCATATATACTAACCAATCATGTTCTCAATTAACTTATATTCATTACCTAAAACATTTACTTATTCTTTAGAGAGAGTTCACCCATGATTCTTACCAAATTTTTAGCATGTAAGAAGTTTAATATTCTTCCATCCATATGATTTATTATTATTATAGTTTTAATGAAAAATTATTTTCATCTTATTGAAACTATAATCAAAATAATGATTAGAGTCTAAGATTTAAATTTATAACATTATATAATATTGAAAAATTTATTCATAGATACTTAAGTCTCTTAAAGAAATTCCTCCTGAAGAAATAGTTTCAATCCACTAATGTAATGATCAATTTTTCATTAGGGTTAAATGATAAAACCAAAGTCGTAACTTTTTTTTTTAAAATTTTTATTCATATGTGAAAATAGATGCATCCTCCATTTGTTTCAAATCATAAAATTATTTATTTAACTTAGTGTAATGATTTCATGGAAATTATTTGTTGTATAATACCTTAATAAAGTCCTCCCTCCCCATGGATTTAATTTTATAATATTAACTTATGTTTCTAATAATAGTCAATGATTGATCTACATCACCTTATTAAATGGTATATGTCTAAAACCACTTTTCATGCTTCATGAATTGAAGAAATAAATATCTCTTCCATCATATGGAACCACATCTCATAGATTTTTTTGCATTAAGAGACCCACTACTGTATGTTGGATGTTTCAACATTAAAAAATCAATGGTATTTTGTTCCTTCCATTTATCATTCAGTTGTGCAACATGGTTCACCTTTTTTTTTCATGTATTGATAAAGTTGGATGATAATAGATGCAATATATTTCATTACATCTCCCATTTAATTTAGTTACTCATGAAGAAGATCATTGTATTGAATATCACATTCATTTTAAACATTATTACACATGGTTATACCTTTTTACTAAAATAAAAAATGCGATCATGAGCATCAAGAGATAGTTAGGATAAGAAATCATATCATAAGTAAAATAAACTCTAATATTCATCATGTTATGATACATTCATTTTAAAATATGAGGTTTTCATTTCATTTTAATTTACATAGTTTATTTTATTTTCTAAACTCTTTTCCATAATAAACTAATCCCCAAAAATAAATTTACCATACTCTAATACCTAATAAAACACCCTAGAACTTTACAACTAGAACTGGTGAAAACAATATACTCATTTTAAACTGTATTGACAAAAATTTAGGTGATAATATCATAACATATAGGAATATTACATAATTTAAGAAGAATATTCAATCTATAAAAAATAATTCACACAAAAAATCCCAATGTTTTAGTGTCATTGGTGATTATTCACACAACCAACTTACTATTAAATGTCTCTAACACATCTGAAAGTATTTTTCGTATGAAACACCCTTTCCAAATATTCCATACATAATACCCCCTTTATAACATATGTAATTGAAACATAATAAAAGGTTTAACTTAGAATAATAAAAAGGGTAAACATTGAAATTGTCTATAAAATATCATAAGTGAGTATAAGATGATCATGTAGAGATGATAATTTAATTAAAGAGACTGATATACTATGAGAAAATCATACCCAATAACACATGGATCATAAGTCTTGAATCATGAAAAATTAATCACAATTCAATAATATTGAACCATGATAGTATATAATTATAATTATATAATTTCATTAACATGATCATATAAATCAAATGTTAAGACTATCCACTTTGATATTCATCACATAGTATGCATAATCTGACCACCTATGTATATAACATTGGAGTAACCACTAGTGTACTTTCATAGGCTTGGGATAACTACCCATGTACCCTTTTGAGATAATTATATTTAAAAAATTACCTAATTAATTGTAGGATTAAAACACAAACACCCATTACATAATGACAAAATAATCATATATATTCGACAAGAACATGAAAGAATTTATTATTCATTAAAATATTAATTGACCTATGAAATGGAAATGGGTTTCAAAAAAAATTCATTAACACATAATCATGAGACATCTATAGAAATGAGTCGGATGATATCATTAGATAATATCCCTAATGATTCATAAAAATCATCAAAGGATGATAAAAGATATCAAAAATACATTTATAAACACATTTTAAATTTGACCAGCAAAAAATAATAAGAAATGTACATTCATTTTGGTATCATTAAAAAATAAAAATATGTTGAACAAATAGGAATATAATCCTCTTTTTCAATCCATGAAAATGTTTAAAGGAATATTACTAATGAATAATGTTCACAAAGGTGGGAAAATATAGTATTGGGCTAATTGTTAAAAAATATTATTTTCTAATTTTGTGAGGAATGTAAAAAGTGACATGTACATAATACATTAAAGGAATCATTTTGAAACCATTTTAAATAAATTCAAATATAAATGAAAACAATTTTAAAAAATAATATATTTATATATAAAAACATTTTTGAAATATATAAATCATATAGATATGGTGAAAAAGTAGTTTAAAGGATAACATAAAATAATTTAAAGGTTTAAAAGGAATTCCCTGTTCGACTTTGTTAAATTTAGAATCAAAATCTATTGAATGAGAGAACCATATATATATTTATAAATTGTAAAAATTTTCATGATAGGTTTTCTAAATTAAATTAATGGGAAGTATATACACTTCAAAAAAAAGAAGGTGGTGAATATGGAAGATATCTCAATAAAGGGAAATTAGGATGAGAAAAACCATTTCCCCATATATCCACATGGTTGGGAACAATATAATAACCATTAAAAAAAATTATACATTTAATATATAGATATATATAACTTTTTTATATTTATATTATTATATATTATTCTTGTATAATTTCGTCTTATAGATTTATTATTAATTCTTCGGTAAAATAAATATTTGGGTGTTAAATGTTATGTATTCCACACATGTTTCAGTTTGATAGTTTTGATCCATGAACCCTGTTCATTGTTTCATCATCTCAAAAGTATTAATCATGACATAATTATTATATTTATTTATAGAATACACTTTTATAACCCTCCATATATATAATATTAAAAAATGATATTATTTGTTCATAGAGGCGATAATCTTCCTGTAACACCTACAACGTTATCATTTTACAATGGATGGAAGGGAATGAAATCTATAAATTATATATCTTACAATAATTAAAATTATTTTATAAATATAATATTTATTCAGTAAATCCATTTTTTTAATTTTAATGTAATGTAGTGATGAAAAATAAAATACGTTATTGATGGAGGCTATAGTCTGCCTATATCCACGAGTGAAGTATTCATTTTTATAATGGATGTAAATAAAGGAGATGATGGTTTTTAAATAAAAAATATATTTTAAATTTACAAATTTTATTAATTTCAATATATTATTATATTTATCGATTTTTTTATGAGGTTAAGAAAGAAATAAACTAGAAATAATTCAATAATGAAAATTTCCAATTCCTTGAGTGTCCTCTTTTAGATATCAATTTAAGCCTCATTGGGTTGATATATTAGTAAGATTATAACCTTTAGGAAATGGTAAAGAGTGTTAGTAAGGTAATTGGTAAGATATTTTTTGATTAAAGTGCTACAATTGTGTAAGAATAGTAGAGAGGGGAGTTTCATTTTTTTGGGAGTGGCACCCTTGTAAATACTATTAAAATTAAAGTAATATAAATGTATTTATCAAGATTAAGTGGCACTATACTAACCCAAATTAAAATTTTAGATTTAGGAGGTCAAAATAATCTCAAAATAAAATATAAATACTGTGTTTTGATATTTTGAGACTTGCATCATATTTTTAACCCCTTTAAACCCATGCTAACTTTTAAAGTGATGACTTAACTTTTAACATGGTAACTCTTCATTAAGGATACAATTGAAATGAAACTTATTTTTTTTACTTTTGAATATTTTAATTAAAAATATTAAAATGATTTTATAAAATAAAATTTCTCAATGTGATAAAATTTTAATTTAATATAACTACACATAATGAAATAATAAAAAAATTTAGAAAAAACTCCTTAAATATAAAAATGAATTTACATTAAAATAATTTATCGAATTTATCTCCATGAAATTTTTTGAATTATAAATAAATAAAAAAATAAGATATTTAAGACTTTTCAATATTTCCAAAACTAAATGTATTATTGTTTATATTTAATTAAATTAAATGAAACAAAATAGTTTTTATTATAATAATATATATCTTCAGTTCCAAAAAGTAAATATTGGGCTTTTAAAGTCAATATAATGCTAAAAAATAATTTATTTTACTAATTAAATACATATTTTATCAATATAACTATTTCATATAAATTTTTATTTAATTCTTTTATAATAAATATTTTCAAAAAAATAATTATACTTGTAATAACAAAAATTTTCACCATTCACCTAAAAATCAACCTTTTCAAAAAAATGTCTTAAATACTATCCCTAAGATATTTTTGAAATGATTAAAAAAATGAAATATAGTTTTTTAAATTAATGTTCCTAATTTTAGAAAAATTTCATTTAAATAAAATAATATCATAAATAATAAAAACTATGTTTTTTTAACCAAACATTTTTCTCTTAGCCATTAAAATTTAAATTACTAATTAATTTAATTTACTGATTATGATTATGTTAATTTAATTATATTATAATAAATTATTTTTCACTTAAATTGTTTATCAAACTCAATTAATGTATTTTATATGGAAATATATACTAAAATCATGAGGTGTTACACAATATCACTATTTACTAGGCTTGACGAACCTGAAGAGATCATCACACTGCACTGGAGTTCCCTTATAGTAATCATCAAGACAAACATGCTTACCCTTTCCACTTCCTCATCATAACAATGTCAACATAAATAAAATCCTAAACTATTTTCTTAGGATAGTGTGAGTATTGAATTTCTTTCCACTGAGAAGGGTAGTCAAAAATATAATTCACAAGAGGGGAAAAAAGTGGAAAAAAATAAAACATGGTTATTTTTGAAGTCAATCATAATTCATTGTTTTCTATTTTATCTCATATAATATGAAGTTATTTAAATCAATAATAATTCAGAAGTTTATTACCAACACAACACCAATGTTTTTTGTGTATATTATATTAATGAATCTTATTTGATTAATAAATATTATTTTTAATTCAAAAAATGATAAAATTGTTTAATCAATATCTAATAATAATGATGTAATAAAAAAATTCCTTAAAGATTATTTAACCATGGGAAAAAATAATTTATTTGACTAAACTAATAAATAGAATGAATTCAAGATATTCCATGTATTATAATTTAACTTTTACAAAAAAAATTATCCTCGATTAATTCATGATTTAATATTTGAAAGATATTCCAATAATACTTATTGTAATATTTTTATCATGTTGTTTCCATGAAAATACATGTGATTCCAAAATTAGGGGAAAAATCAAATCACATGATAAATAGGGTATACAGAAAAGAAAATTTACACCTTGTTTTAATAATTAAAAACCATTAATTCATTTCTTATCACAACATGATCATATTATCATCTTTCCTGAATTGACTAAAAAACAAAACAACCAAATACAAATCATAATCTTGGTTGTGTCATAAAAAATAGATAACCATATGTGATTTTTGATAGTGAGTTATTTATATTAAAATGATTAGTTCTACTAATTTTTACATAATGACTTGAAATGAACTAGTACATGACCCATGACAAATTAATGTAACATAATACTTATTTAGGTAAAAAACCCTATTTTAGACCCCAGATATATGTCATAATTTCTATACGGGGTTCCATTGAAGTGAAATAATTATTCACACCAATGTGATTAATATTTATTTATTTAATAAATATTGATTATCTCTTAATATATCCATTGTAACTCTTATAGCCTACTTAGATTAAATGTCACTTTAAATAAAACAAGATAAAAACTACCAAAGTTTTTTAATAAGGATAACCACCACTTCCGAACTCAATAGAGCCATCCAAAATATTTTCTATGGTTATTTAATATGGTAAATTTATGATTTTACTGCCTTTAAGGGACCTGAGACTTTAAAACTCAAAAATAATCTATTAAATTTCTATTCAAAAGGAAATAAAATATAGGGAGGTTGGAAGTTTTAGAGCCCAAGGGTGTGGCCACTAATAAATAAATCGAACCCTTCTGGTAAATATCCAATACGATGATAAATAGCGATACTTTTAATAAGGTTCCCTTTTATTTCTAGTATGTTATCTTTAAAACCCACTTCACTCTATTTTTTTAAAAAACACCATGCATTTTCCAATGATCGGATTACCTTTACTAATGTAGTAGTACAATTCCCATGCAATGTTCACAATTTATCTACCAAAACTCTCTAGTATTTCTATGTTTGATTCCACCCTAGTGCACAATGAAAGGCTACTGTCCATTTCCATTATCTCGTCCCTAATGGAGTTCCTAGGGTTGTAGAGGGTATTAAATTTTATGATCACTTAACCTCTACTAATTCACACTAAGACACCCCCTCTCATCTCTCGAAGAAGATAAAAACTATCAAAATTCATTTCTAAACTAGATCTAGGAGGTTCTATTTAACTAATCACCCTAGAAGGGGATTTCTGGCCCCTTCTATGATAAATTTTTTCCTATAGTGGATCCACCAAAAAGAATCAATTTTCTTTCCTCTAGGGATAATAGATTTTAGTCCTAACACTTGTTCCTTAAAAAAATTGCATATAGAGATAATAAAAGTTTCTTCCTTCACTTTCCTTATTATTTTACTCCTATAAACCCCAATAACCAATTAAAAACTTTATTTTGTATGACTTAGTTTCTTTAGTGTGTTGATCATCCCCCTAAAACCATGCATAGGGAAAATCTTAAAGTGACCCCCTTTACCTAAAATCTGCATCCACTAGATGATGTGATCCCAAATGATGATGTGCTACTACGTTTTGAATAAATGATTCCATAGTGATTCTGATAATGGGATCTCATATCGCCAACACTATAAATCCTCAATGTTTCAAAAGTTGAAACTTTATTTGATAGCTAAATTGATACAGAACACCAAACTCAAACAAACAATTATTATTTAAATATGACTATTTTGACATTTATATTAAATTTATTAAAATGAATAGGATTTAATTATTTATTAAATATATATATTTCTTAAATATATTGATAAACTATTATAACATAATCAATCATTTTTTGGTATTTCCTTTTTGTATGTTTTCTTCAAAAATGTTTTTTTTATTTTTTTGTGAAAAATAAATTATAATTATTATCTATAACAATTCGAAAATTTATTTGAAAAAATTAAACCCATTTTAATTTCATAATATTAAAATTAAATTACATTAAAATTTTAAATGTTTTCATAAAAATTCATATTTTTCAGTGAATAGTGAAAATTACAGTTTTTTTATTAAACCGTATTTTTTATTGATAAAATAATTAATTTAAAGAATAATTTAATTTTAATTTTATTTCTAAGTAAAATAATTTTTTTATAATTTTATTCAATTAATTAAATTTCAAATCATCTTTATATCAGATTTTAGTATAAGTTTATTTTTAAGCTTAAAATGCATTTGTTTTGAAAACATTTTTTAAATGAAAAATGTATCATTATTATAATTAATTAAAATTACCACTCATGAGAAATAATTTAAATTAAGATTTTATATTATATATATAGATATATATATCCATATAATTAATATTACATGTTATATATTTAAATCAAAATTAACTTTTCCATGAAAAATGGATTTTTTAGAAAACTGTTTTCCATCGTGCTTGAAGATTTTATTTAAAATTAAATTATAAAACATTTGAAAATTGATCTTCAAAAAATAAAATAAAAATTTTAAATCATATTAATTAATATTATTTAATAATTTGAAATTAATTTTTGAACAATATGAATTGTAATTATAGTAAATATTAATTGCAACAGTTAAAGGAAAATAGGTTACTCAAGGATAAAAAATAATTTAAAAAATAGTAGAGAAAATAACTATAATTGTATGAATATTTATATTTCAATTTCACTAAAATGTTTTTTATAATATTTTTTACTTTATATAATATTTTTTAATAAGTTTGGTAAAAAAATTATACTATAAAACACAAATTCATTTTTCAAGTAATATGTAATTTCAATTCAAACATTTCATTTTATAAATTATTTTATATTATAAATACATGATATTTTAATAAAATATTATTATAAAATAATTTTTATTAAATATAGAGGATCATAAAATATTTTATGAAGTCAAATTTAATTTTTTAAGGGCTCCAAAACTGTTATTGTCAAAAAACCCACCATTTCTTAATAAATATAGATTTGATTTTAAATATAAAAATTCAGATATTTATAAAATTAATTATATAATATTAATATATTTTTTAATCATAACATTGAAATTATCAAATGGATAATTTCTCATATTTTTTGAGATAGTTGAATTTTCAGGTAAAAATTAAATACCATATAAATATACATAGTGTAGTATGGAATTATAATAACTAATAGGTGATGTAATAAATAATATAAATAGTATCCACTACCAAATATTTATGTACCTTTAAAATAATTTGATTTTATGTTTATTTGATTTATTTTAGAAAGACATGATGAATCCTCCAAAATGTGTAATATATTTTATGGTTTTAAAATCAATTCTTTAGGATTATTACTCACATCCACATAATAAAGGGAATAATTTTTATTAAGTTAATCCCTTGGAATTATAAAATATTGAAAAAAAACTCTCATTTTTTAGAATCCATTTTAAAACCCATTATATTTTTTTTTTCTGGTTTTGGATATTTTATTATGTAGAGTCCTGAGCATTTTAAATAAAGAAATACCCCTATTTTCTTATATAAACCCACCCAAGATACAATTTGTCTTCACTAAAAATCCTTGTATAATGTCCGTAATATTTATTAACTCAATATATTCCTTTCAAGGCACCCACAATCCCTTAATAATATCCTACCAAACTTTTGGTTTCACACACTAAAGTAAGGGATCCTTACCTTCCTCTCCTCCTTTCAATTCAAACACCTACTTTGGAATTTGTCTTATTAATTACAATTGATTATAATTTAATTTATTTATAAAAATTATATTAGATTAAAATTAATATTATTTTAATGATATATCATTTATCCTCTATCATTTTTACCTTTATCTAAGCCATTAATCTTTCGAAACATTCAAACAGATTTCTCTCTTCTCATTTCCATTCAAGCACATATTTTAAGATTTGTCTCTTAATTTAATTTTTATTACGTTAGATAAGTTATCACATACCATTATTTAATTAATTTTTTTTGAAATATCATATAGCCTTTCGACTCTTAATAATCCTCCCATGATTATTTATGTACACCCATTACCATGTCTAAATTTAGTAAGGGATGTTGCACTCTCATTTTTATTCAAACATTTCTTTTATGTTATTATTCTTAATTTCCATTTTTCATGTTGAGATACATTATTCCATATCCCACATATTTTAATTTTTATGTATACATGATTACTTCCCTTATTTGTCTCATTAAGCCACCCATGATCCTTTATGCACACCTGTTACCATCCCAAAATTTAATAAGGGAACTCTCTCTCCTCTTTTCAATTAAATCATCTTATTTATTTTATGCCCTTTGTCTCAAATTCATAATTATGTTTTATATAATTACATAAACCCATTACTTTCAATTTGATTTATATATTATTATAGACCCCTTTTATTCTCATTAATCCATCCCAAGAACATTTATATACATATGTTACCATGTGGAAATTTAGTAAGGGATCTTACGCTACTCATTTTATTTAAGCCCTTATTTTATGTTATTATTTTTGCATTAAATATTTTCATGCATTTTTATGTTATTATATATCCCAAATACTATCCTTTTGAGTTATACATGATGATAGACCCATTTTACTCTCAGTAAATCTCCCATGATTCTTTATGTACACCATTTACTAGGCTGAAGTTTTATAAGGAAATTCTCTCTTCTTTTTCAATTCAGAAAATTCTTTTATGTTATATATCCAAAATCTTATTACATTATATTGTTATATGTTATTACATAATTCCCTTGTAGTATTTTTAAGTTATAAATGAATATATCCCCTTTTTCTCTCATTAATCCTCCCAAGATCCTTTATGTTCACCTGTAACCATGGAAAAATATAGTTAGGATTATTTTCTCTATTCAAGTTTCATCATTACTTTATTACTTATACTGAAAAATTAATAATGTTGTGATATGATTTTACATTCCCCTATTAGTTTTAATTTTATTTCTTTATGATTGTAGTTCCCTTTCTTTCTCACCAACCCATTTCAATGAATCTTTACGTGACAACGTTCTGCTGCCAAAATCTCATCATGATATTTCATGCCAAAACAATTGTGTATTGAATACCATAATTATATCCTATCAATTTTTTTTTCATTTATGTTCATATTATTTTTATTTGGGACTTATATATATTCCTTCAACACTCCTTAATCATGGAATGAATTATGACGATGAATGAATCTACGTTTTTGATCTATGTGGAACACTTAAGCATGATAATTAAATGAATGTGATGGTTCCACCTAGATAATGCTTCAATTGGTTGGGTAATGTTTACTAATAAGATATATCATGTTATGAAATGGAGAGAACCTGATTCTTTTATGGTACTTTTCCACTATTATTTCATGGGGGGTTTATCCATGACCTGTTTTTAGGATTCAGTGTCTTTAGTTGTTTCCACATTTCCAATGGTATGATTATCATGTTATATCATGTCTCACTATTCATTTTTATGATTCCTACTCTTATTATGTCCCATTTATATTATTATTGTGTAAAATGTATTATTCTTTTTATGTTATTCCATATTTATTCCCCTACTGGTATTTATATCTCACCCCTTTATTATGTTTGTCCCTAGTTTATCCTATTCAATTTTAAAAGCCATGGAATTTTAGAAGCATCTTAAAGAAGTTTTTAATAATGTTTTTATATCCCATGTTAAAGATAATATTATATTTACCTAATTCTCAAATATAATATACTTCTTCATCATTTGGGTTGTATTAAGTGTACTTTTATTTAATAAACCATCAATTAATGTGAAATAAAGAGAAGGGTTGTTGTAGTTGTATAAGAGGAAAGTTTTTTTTTATTTTTTGGATAAGGATTAGAAAACAATAGATAATTCCTTAGGGATAATAATATGTATAAGAAAACAACCCTATATTTTCTTATGTATATAGAAATTGTTTTATCAAGAAATTAAGTCTCTTTATGGATACTAAAAGTGTTCATGGTTCAGGAACATATGTACCTAGGGGTAAAATACCTCATTATCTGTTCTAGGCCCGACTCAGAGAGACTTGGTACACAAAAATGGGCCTTACCGTGATTTTTTTTTGACACTTATGGGGTATATTATTTGATATATTCATAAGATCATTACAAACCATTATTACGAGATCAAAAATTACCATAAGATTCAATGTTATAAAATAGATCATGGATAGCATAGATTAAAGCCTAAAAATTCATATGTTAAGTAAATATAATTAAATTATATGTTACCACTTTAATGTCATTGGATTTTTTTATTGTGTTTTAAAAATACCCATCTTTAATTGTTTCCATTTATTCTAGACAATGTACAAAAATAGGAGTGACAGAGTAATCAACCAATGTGATGGATAATGTCATGATTTACCAAATTATATGCCCTATCATATGGGAGCTCAAGTAGAACACATTGTTATTATGCCAAACCAGCTATCAAAATCACAATTAACAACTAGAACTTTTTGAATGGCCAAATAAGTCAATAAGGTGGGATATGAAATCACAAAAAAATTCACTTGGTTATGGTGATAAGGGAATAGGGAATGAAATTACTTTTTGCAAAAAAGTATGAAAGGATGAAATAAAGGAAATTTCAAAAAGGGTCTAGGAGATGTGTTATATTTGGTAATATGGGGAATAAGGTATCCAATTTCCATGAAAAAATGGATAATGTGATGGATGGAAATAAAAATAAATTTAAAGTGAATCATATAATTCTATTTCAAAATGTGGAGAAGTCATGCATTATATGTGACAATGCTATATTATATGTTCCAAGAAGCATGATGAGCATCAACAATCTCCCAGAACAAGGGAATAAGGAATGTATAATGCTAATATGGATTTTGATTATTGATGTACATGTAACCTTTTCTCTTGAGTAGTTTATTTCATGTTGTATTTCAATTCATTCCCTAATATAATCCTTGTATGTTTTATAAAAATATCTGGTCAGCAACCGAAATGATTTGACATCATTAAAAAAATAATTATATACACCATGTTGATGTCAGTTGGAATTTTCTTTTAGAAAATATTATTAGTAATCATTTGGTGAAATTTTATTTTATCCTAGTCATGGAATTTTTATCCTTTTATAAAGCTAATATAAATTTCTAGGAGAAGATATTCATTATCCTTACCCAAAATCAAACTATGATTCTATAAATGTACAATGAGGGAGTTTAATATTATTCAGTATGGATACTATTTCACTAAAAGAAACACTACTAAAAAACGAGTATATACCAACAAATTCATTCCAACGATTTTGATAAACCATTGGAATAGATTTTCTATACCTATGGTTTTAATAAAAATGTAGGTATATCCTCCCTCAAATCGAATTTTATCAGGATCATCCGCATGCCCCCCCGCAAACCCTCCTCGCCCCAAAAAATATTCCTCCCCGAAAACAGTCTCCCCCACCAATCATCCCTGATTATCCATGGTGCTAATCCCCAGTGCCAAATATCTTCTCCCACTCCAACCCTATTCTCCCCCAATTCCTCTCTCATCCACTGCACTCATCTCACTCAAAGCAGAAACCCTGTCTCGATTCTCCGGTTGCTTCCGATTCCATCGTTCTATATTGGGCTTTTGCACTCATCCCACTCAAAGTTGAAATCGTGCCTCGATGCTCCAGTTCCTTCCGATTCTGCCATTCCAACTTGGGCTTCTGTCCTCCCTGTTAACATTCAAAGCCCGGTTTATGGTGTGATCTTCATGGTTTATGGTTGGATCACCAAGGTTGGGTCTCTAATTCATTTTTCCTTAATTCCTTGTAAGTTTCTCCTACCCTATTATGGTTTCGTCGAACACTGGTTCAAGGGGTTGACCAGTTTTTTGTGGTTTCATTGGTGTTTAGGGTTCATGGCAGTTTCTTATTGGTGTTTGGCAATCCTCCTACAGACTGGATGCATTCCGACTCATGTGTTAGTGGTTTGTATAGATGTCTGCATTATGCCTTGACTAAAATCCCAATCACCCAAAATGTGGGATTTCTTTTGGATGCAATTTCAGTTATCTATCTCAAACCCATATGCTGGTGTTTAAGATGATATAATGGATTCTTCAATAAACTGTACCCATTTTTTAGGATTTATTAATTTTAGATTCTTATGAATTTATCATATTTCTAGCATTGTAGATAATTCATATGAGATTTTATACCCTTCTGAAGGATCTAATAATTGTTATTAGAGTTATTTAAACCCCAAAAGTGGTATCATAGCCATACAATGAATTTTATTTATGAATACTTCCATGAGATGAAGAAGAAAAAAAAGATAACATTATTTTCAGTTTTAAGGAAAGTTCAACTTACCTTTATGTATTCTAGATCTACCTAATGGTTATCAGTTTTACCCAGACTCTGAATAGTCTACATAAGTGACATCTCCACCTACCCTTTTATAATGCAGTCTATGTAATGATAAGCCATTATTATCCTTACACAGAACAATTTGTATAAGGATTATTTCATTTTACCATTGTCATGCTAAATGCAGTTACCCTTATGTAGAATGTTTTTTCATAAAGGTAAATGAAATTACCCCTAAGAAGAATGGTTTTATGTAAAATTAACTTTTATATTACCTTTTTAATGAAAGATTAATTTTATTGAGTTTGAAACATTAATCATAATTCTCTAAGTGTTGGGTGGAACCTATTATACAACTAGTGAAACATAATCTATTCTTGATGAATAATTCAAAAAATAAATTCACTCTTACACTCAACATAAACCAAAATACACTGGTCCTCATTCATACAAACACTCAACATTAGTGTGACCTTTACATAGGATTGACAGTCCTCCAATAATTATTTCCCAACAGTTTAAAAAAACCGTTGGGATAAAGACCCTTTACCAATAGTTATAGTCAACCGTTGGTATAATGTGTTATATGTTGGGTTTTCACAACGGGTTTTTAAACTGTTGGGAAAGAAAAATTTTACTAACGAATTTTACTTATGGTTTTTATTAACCGTAGGGAAAAAGTACACCCAATTTAGGGATCCTAATCCCAGTTAACCATCCCCTACCTCAGCCTCCCTTCCCCCTCCCCCCGATCTCGATCTCCTCCCGGCCTCTGCCTCTGCCTCCTAGCCCCCTCCCTCTCCTCCAGCGGCATTCCCCTTCCCCTCTCGGCTCCCTCTCCAACGACGACGTCCCCCTACCCTCTCGTCTCCCGGCGACGTTCCCCCCTCCCCTCTCGTCTCCCACTCCTGGCGACATCCCCCTCCCCTCTTGGCTCAATCTCCTCCTCCGACATCCCCTAACCCCCTCTCCAGTCGCACGCGAGACACCCACGGCCGAACACCCCACAGGACGTCCCCCCCTCTCATCTCCCTCTCCTCCCTCAGGGTTCTTGATCGGTATTTCTAAGTAAGAATTAGTCTAATTGTTTTTAAAATGAGGAAATAAGGAATGCTTTTTTAGATTCATAGTTCGGATAACCATTCATATTAATCATGATTTTTCTAGAGTTTTGGTCAGTAACCAACTCATGGTGTGGTGAATTATTGGGTAAATTGTGAATTTTTTCAAAATAGAGTCTTCAAGAAATGTAGGGTTAGATTCAAAGTTTATATTTCATTCATTTAAACAGTGCATTCATTAAAAAGTTCATGATTTTTTAAAAACCTCATATTTTCCTCTATAGACTCCTATTAGACCTTATATTATGTTGGTTTTTTTGTTTATCATGATATATATGTGATGAGGTTGTATCATCATTAAGATGTGCAATGATGTGGGTTAATTGGAGGTTAGTGATGCTCTATGAGATTTTATGGGTTATGGTGAGGAGTTTCTTTCCCTTTAATTGATTGGTTCATAAAACATAAGTTGGTGCTACATATATTATGTAACTGAAGTTGGTAAAGTAAAATGTTGGTCTCAGATTTCGGATTTGGTTATTTTCATGGTATTCTATATTAAAAGTGGGTATATCTCTATTGACTATGGGTGTATTTTCCAATTGACCAATGTATTTATTAAACTGACCATGCAATACACATTTACCACAATACAAAAGCACCACATAAATCATAGATAGACACTACAAACCACAAGACACCCATGGGAGACACCCCTTGACATCTGCAGATAGTTAAGGGGCTATCAACATAGGAACTAAAGTCGATTGGCACTCAAGCCTTGAGAAATTCGCATTATTGGTAGAAAAGATACCAACACATTTATTCTTAGTATAGTATAATGAAATAGTTTACACCCTCATGACGATGTAGACCATCTGGTTCTTGGACTGGTGCGCAACTAGGTTTAAGAGTAGGATCAACTACTAAACATTGATTGTGGTCCCTATGATGTTCTTTTCATAGTGAAGAGTGTTATGTCCACAATCTTCAACTCAACTAATGTATCATAGGTGCATATTCAATTAAAACCTACATTCCAAGAATTATTCATCTGGATAGGCCCCATGGAAACATGCTAAGAACTAAAACCATAAATAATAATGTCAAATACATGTATCATTTTTAAATAAATATCTCAAGTGTAAACATAAAAACCAATAATAATAAGACCTCATCCCTTGTATCGAACAAAACCAAACTAAGTTGAAACTCGGGCCAAAATGATGATATACCATTAATAGGACGGGTAATTGTTAATTAATAAGAATGTACTATTTGATAGTATCATTTTGAAACATTGAATTGTTTCCCCATTGCTTGCAGGAACATGATATGACCCATAGGGCACTATGGTACTTATATGTTGGGCGGTGACAGGTATAGTCACAGGAGATAGGTATGTTTTAGTTTAGTTTTTATTTTATTTTCCTTATCGCATTGGTCATTTAGATCTTTGACTGATTTCTATAGATATAGGGTAGTTATATGATGCGAAGGGGGCCAGATGGAGTTTAGATTGATTCAGTCCACCAGATTTGATCCGAGGAAAAATTATATGGTTACTACTTGTCTCACACCTCATGTATTTGGGGATTTAGTGTTTTGGACTCCATATTATGTTTTTAGTAGGGCGTTGGATCATTTTTTGTTGGTTCTAGTGGATTTGGTTCTCCGCTGCCAATCTAGGTAAGGATTTAATGCTATTAGTTGGTTTCTCACTGGTTATGTAGCATCCTTCATGTGTTTTAAGGTTCTTAATATCCTTTGGGTAGTGTATTGATCCCTCCTCATTGGTTTTGAGTCACCAAGTCAAGGGAGACTCACTTGCGTGTGCATAGGTAAGTAAGTATATGTATCTGGGTTCCCTCGTTACGTGTATAGTCACCCGTGGCAGTGATTATGCACATATGGGTCTAGGTGTTCCCATGTATATATATATAAATGCATACGCAGGTGAGTGGAGACTGATATATGCATATAAGCATATGTGCAAGGATCCCCTTGCATATGCTCATGGCCATGCAAGTGTTTGCATAGGGGCTAGGTGTCCTTGCATGTTTGTGAAGGTGCGTATACCCAGTGGAGGAGCAACATCTATTAGTTAGAAAGCTCCAAGAGCCGAAGTGGATGGCTTGGTTCCACCATGAGGTAGAGTTCCTCTCGTAGCCTCTTTAATTTAAGAATGCTTTAAATTGAATTTAGATTATTTCTTAATTCTTGCTTAATTATATTGAATTGCATATCTTGAATGAGTTTTCATTAATATAATTGTTTCATTTGATAAATAAATTCATGTTTTTATAATAAAATCAATTTTAAAAACAACGAATATAAAATATATGTCTTTATCATACAAAAATCCCAAATCAAGAGTCTGTTTTTTGTAACCTAAGATCGGTTTCTATAATGTGAAAGAAAACTACTAGGATTTATTTATAATCTTGTCCAAAATATGCTGCCCCACGGATGTTTCTAGATCAGGCCAACATGTCGTGGTCATACCGCAGTCAAGCCACGTTCAGCCCGCGGTCAGGCCGCGGTCACACCGCAATCACGCTGCGGTCATGCCACTGTCACACTGCGGTCATGCCGCGGTCACACCGTGGTCACGCCGCGGTCATGCTGCGGTCACGCCGCTGTCACGCCGTGGTCACTCCGCGGTCACACCGCAGTCACGCCACGGTCACACCACAGTAATTCATTGATTTGGCCCAGCTCCAGGGACGACACCCCGCGTTGGTTCGCAGTCCTGTCGGAATCCGATGTATGATACCTAGATAGAGTTTTAGATACATTACCCTCCCATAGTTAATGGGGAGGGCGGAAACCACCGGAATGTTTCCCCGCTTCCTCTCACTACCTTCGCTCCTGGCTGGAAGATGCTGCCCCGCAGATGTCGCTGGACCGGGCCAACACGCTTCGGTAATGCCGCAATCCCGCTGCGGTCACACCACGGTCACACCGCGGTCACGTCGCGATCACACCACGGTCACGCTGCGGTCACCCCGCGGTCATGTCGCGGTCACACCGCGGTCACGCCGTGGTCATGCTGTGATTTGGACCTGCTCCAAGATGACACCCTACGGTGGTTCGTAGTCCTATCAGAATTCAATGTTTGACACCTAGATATATTTTTAGATACATTACTCACGGATAGTTAATTAGAAGGGAGGCGATGACAAGAATGTTTCCATGCTTCCTCCCGCTCCCTTCGCTCTTGTCCAGAATATGCTGCCCCGTGGATGTTTCCAGACCAGGCCAACACGCCACGGTCACGCTGTGGTCACGCCGCGATCACCCCGTAGTCACTCCGCGACAATGCAGTGATTTGGCCCTGCTCCAGGACGACACCCCGCGGCAGTTTGTAGTTCTGTTGGAATTCAATGTATGATACCTAAATAGATTTTTAGATACATTACCCACCAATAGTTAATGGGGAGGGAGGCGATGACCAGAATGTTTCCCCGCCTCCTCCTGCTCCATTCGATCCTGGCCGAATGATGATGCAGAGTGGATGTCGTAGGACCGGGCCAACACGCCGCAGTCACTCCGCAGTCACACCATGGTAATCCCATGATTTGGCCATGATCTAGGATGAAACCCCACAGTGTTTCATAATCCTATAGAAATTCGATGTATGATATCTGAATAGAGTTTTAGATACATTACCCACCCTCCTTCCTGGACCCTGGACAGCCCCCACCCTCCTCCTTGGACCCTATAGAGCCCCCCCGAACAACCCCCACCCTCCTCCCTGGACCCCTGGATATCCCCTAGAGAGCCCCCCAACCCTCCTCCCTGGACCCCAGATTCTAATCTAAGCTCTCTTCAAGATTCACCTTAAATCCCAATGGAAAAGAGGGTTTTAGAGCTTCGAAAGAAGATGCGAGAAGAGTGCAAACCCTAATTGAAAAGAGGAAGCAAGAAGAGGATTAGACTCACCCAGATCTTCTATCCGCACTTGAAGGCTCTCAAAATGCCCAAGTGACTTGTAAGAGACAACCCCGCCTCAAACTGAGGCACGACATGACCCGTACCACTCAAAGTGTCTCACTTTTATTTCAAATGGACAACATTTTAAATGAAAACAACTGACATATGAAAAACTAACCAAACAGATTCAGATTGTGATGATAATTTAGCACAATGATCCATGAGTCATTTGTGACATGTACGAGTCAACCCCGCCTCAATACGAGGCACGGTGTGGCAGACACCACTCAAAGCGTCTCTCTTTTGTTTCAAAAGGACATCATTTTAAGTGAATACAACAACTGACATACGTAAAACTAACCAAAGTCATTTGGATTCTGTTGAAACATTAGGACAATGATCCATGGGACATATGTGACTTGTATGAGTCAACCCCACTGTAATATGAGTGCCAGTGTGGCTGGAACCAATCAAACTGTCTCATTTTTATTTGAAATGGAAAGGATTTTAAGTGAAAACAACAATTGACATACGAAAAACTGATCAAACGCATTCGGATTGTGTTGATACTTTAGGAAAACGATACATGGGTCATTTGTGACGTGTAAAAGTCAACCCCACCTCAATACGTGGAGCGGTGTGGCCGATACCTTTCAAAGTGTCTCTCTTTTGATTAAAATGGACATTAGTTTAAGTGAAAACAACAATTGACATACTGAAAAATGATCAAATGCATTCGGATTCTATTGAAACATTAATAAAATGATCCATGGGTCATATGCGACGTGTACGGGTCAACCCCACTTCAATATGAAGAACGGTGTGGCTAGAACCATTCAATGTGTCGCTCTTTTGTTTAAAATGAACATTATTTTAAGTCAAAACAACGATTGACATACGAAAAACTAACCAAATGCATTCAGATTCTATTGAAAATTTAATACAACGATACATGGATCATATGTGATGGGTTTGATTCAACCCCGTCTCAATCCGAGGCTCGGTGTGGTTGGCACCACTCAAAGTGTCTCTCTTTTTTTAAAAAGGACATCATTTTATGTGAAAACAACAACTTACATATGGAAAACTAACCAAATTCTTTCTAATTGTGTTGATACTTTAGGAAAACAATACATGGGTCATTTGTGACATGTAAGTGTCAACCTCGCCTCATTACTAGGTGTGGTGTGGTCGATGCCACTCAAAATGTCTCTCTTTTGTTTAAAATGGACATCATTTTAAGTGAAAACAACAACTAACATACAGAAAACTGAACAAAAACATTCGGATTCTATTGAAACTTTATGAAAACGTTCCATGGGTCATATGTGATTTTTATGAGTCAACCTCCCCTCAATACGAAGTGCAGTGTGGCCGACACCACTCAAAGTTTCTCTCTTTTGTTTAAAATTAACATCATTTAATTTGAAAACAACAATTGACATACGGAAAACTGGCCAAACAAATTAAGATTCTGTTAAAAATTTAGGAAAATGTTCCATGGGTTATATGTGATGTGTAAGAGTTAACCCCACCTCAATCTGAGGCGTGGTGTGGCTGACACCACACAAAGTGTCTCTCTTTTGTTTCAAAAGACATCATTTTAAGTGAATACAACAACTGACATATGGAAAACTGACCAAAGACATTTGGATATTGTTTAAACTTTAGGACAACGATCCATCGGTCATATGTGACTTTTACGAGTCATTCTAGCCTCAATCTGAGGGCCGATGTGGCTGACAGCACTCAAACTGTCTCATTTTTATTTGAAATGGACATGATTTTAAGTGAAAACAACAACTGGCATACCAAAAACTGACCAAACACATTCTTATTGTGTTGATACTTTAGGAAAATGATCCATGGGTCATTTTTGACGTGTAAAATTCAATCCCACCTCAATCTGAGGCACGGTGTGGCCGACGCCACTCAAAGTGTCTCCCTTTTGTTTAAAATGGACATCATTTTAAGTGAAAAAAACAGCTAACATTCAAAAAAATGACCAAACAAATTTATATTCTATTGAAACATTAGGAAAACGATCCATGGATAATATGTGACGTGTATGAGTCAACCCCGCCTCAATCCAAATCACAGTGTGGCCAAAACCACTTAAAGTGTCTCTTTTGTTTTAAATGAACATTATTTTCAGTGAAAACAACAATTGACATACGGAAAGCTGACCAAATGCATTTTTATTCTGTTGAAAATTTAGGACAACGATCCATGGGTCATATGTGACATGTACGAGTCAACCTAGACTCAATCTGAGGCTTAGTGTGGCCGACACCACTCAAAGAGTCTCTCTTTTGTTTAAAATGGACATCATTTTAAGTGAAAACAAAAACTGACATACAAAAAACCGAACAAACACATTCATATTATACTGAAACTTTAGGAAAATGATAAATGGGTCATATGTGACGTTTAAGAGTCATCCCCACCTCAATATGAGGTGCGGTGTGGCCGATATCACTTTAACTATCTCTCTTTTGTTTAAAATGGATATCATTTTAAGTAAAAACAACTGGCATACATAAAACTGACCAAACACATTCAGATTGTTTTGATACTTTAGAACAACAATACATGGGTCGTATGTGACGTGTATGAGTCAACCATACCTCAATCCGAGGCGTGATGTGGCCGGTACAACTCAAAGTGTCTCACCATTATTTGAAATGGAAAACATTTTAAGTGAAAACAACAACTGGCATACGGAAAATCGACCCAACGCATTCAGGTACCATGTTCTATTAGTATCAGAAGAGCTCTAAATACCAATTGTTGAAGGAAAAATATCTATTTCACAACATTTCTTGTCCTTGATAAATAATTCTATCGATTTCACACATCATATGTCATTCCACCATTATGAGTGTTCTCCCTTCCCTAGATGGGAGGGTACATTCTATTTTTTTTGCATGTTACTAGTTTTTTTTCATTCAGGATATTTGGTCCTATAATATTATCCTCGACTTGACTTTACATGGATTAGAAATTACTATAAATGTCTCCTTCTAGTAACATGTCTCACGTTTTTTGAATCAAACCAATAAAATGGGCCTAACCTTTGCATGTCTTAACTTCATAATCCTCATCTTGGATATTTACATTTAAGGAGTATTTTATGGGTATTTTAAAATACATTTTTGACCTATTTTCCATTATATGTTAAGTTATATAGTTTTATACCTATTGAATTTACTAAACCATTCTGATATCTTAGTCCCCACCTGAGAGGATAATCCTTGCTTGACATTGGACTCCCACCACACTTCCCTCTAAGAAAATGTATGGCTTGATTCCCACTATACATGATACATAGTGATGTATAGACATCATTTACTAGACCAACATGATTTTCATTCCATCCTAGATCATAGGGATTGTGACACACTCATGTAGAGCCCCTACCCAGCCTAATTCTCAGATGATGCCACTTCCTCCGAGTATGAGCTATATCTGTGTGATAGGTTCACTTGTTTTTTCTTGGGTGATAAGGACATACAAAATTTACATAATTAATTATTTTCCACTGTAGCATTTCCCATCCTTATGTACATGATCATGATCTTTATAGAAATATGCTAGTCCAAACACCATGACCTTAAAAGCTATGCACTCATACCTGAGGTGTTCCTAATAATACCTAGGCTATGAAAACATGCTTAGTTCATTTTCCTTATATTTATTTATTTTCCATCTATCCCCTTTTTCCTTGCTAAAAGACCATAAAAATTACACCCATACACTCTAGGATATATGACTATAAGGGTTATCCCCCTTTGGTTAACGTTATGAGACCATAAACTAAGATGTTTTTGGATCATCCTAGATCTTACCAGTAAATCATACCTAGATCCCATTTTTGTATAACCTGTCTATATGATTGAAGGTGTAACCCTAAGAGTACTTGAATAATTTTTGAGTATTTTCTCCCTTGTAATGTCCTTCCCCTAGTCTATATCCACTGTGTGGTTCCTAAATCAAGGAGTCACCACTAGACCTTAGGTACACATTCACATACACTAGTGGATAACGATTAATAATGAGGTTCTAGGGCCTTACCATTGGAAGACTATACCCCATATCAGAGTGCAAAACAATAGATGAAATTAAACCAATCAACATCCATGATATAAACATCAGACCACACATGATAATACATAAATGAATTAAAATTTAATACATAAAAACTAACACACATGGGTCACCCACCAGATTGACCCCATATACAAAAAATGAATATAAAAGGAAAAAGAGACTCCAATATATCCTCGAGTCTCACATAATCTCAATCACTAAACCATTTGAACTACTCTATCATTATCATGTAACAATGATCCTTTACCCAATTTTATCCTATATGCAAGTAACAATTCTTCTTAGGGACCAAAGTGTCATGGCCTCCTGAGCATGATGAGAGTACAACATAGTATGAAACCACTAATATAGTATTATACATAACTAGTAAATGTGTGTTGCTATATGTGATATTATTAGATAAATAAATTTTTAAACTATTCAATATAAATAAATAAATCACTATTTATCCTCAGGTTCTAATGTGACACTTATGATCAACCACACCTACCTAATGTAGTGCTGAAGTGTCTTTGAGCATGTCGTGAAACTATTCTAACTAGTATATCATTTAAAACCAATTCCCATACTCTTAGGGAAATCCAATATCAATGGCCCTAGGAAATATGGCAGCAAGCCCACAACCAATTCCCAGGCGTCCTAAGAAATCAAATACTATTAGGCACAACGGTAAATTCCTAGATGTCATGGGAAGTCAAACATCATCTAGTATCATCCAATTATCATGATCCTATGGAAATAGAGTTTCAATGTCCATAGAGTCTATGATGCCTCCTTTGGTTGTGCCTCACCAGCTCCTCTAAAACATCCTATATTTCTCGAAGATTCATGTTGTTATCTTGGGTTCAATTCTAGATCAACTATTCATTTGCTGCTCTTGAGGGTTTTCACTCATCCAAAAACATTGAAAGCTGAGATCATGTTGCCATGATGTTAGAACCGGGAATGAGAAACCGAGATGCTCATAGTTTGTTCATTGATTGGGACTCACTTGGTGTTCGCCACTACAATCTAGGTCGCTTGTGGGTTGTTCATGTGTTCTGCTACTTAAATTTGGGTATGTCGCTATGGGGTTGGTGCTATGATTGTCTAGGATGATTTTGGTTTCTTAGGAGGCTGGCAGATGAGTTTGTAGAAGCTGGTTCTTCGATCAAGAGATGGAGGATTTGAGTGATTCTTGCGAGCATGGAGGAGTTTGGATCTAGTCAGTCGAGCGTATTCCAGATTTTCTAAAAGGCTCTAGATTATCTTTTGTTTGTGCTGCTTGGAGGGTAGCAGCAGTGGATACTTAACTGGGCTTGATGTAGGTGGAGGACACTGTTGGTTGATCTCCGCTATTGCAGGTTCACTTCCACTTCAATGAGTGGGGGTATCAGTGCTACTTCAGTTCAGGTCAGGGTCGCTCTACCTTTTTGCCTGCGATTGAGTTAATCGATGCTCGTGAATGAATGTTCAATGATGAAATTATGCCAATTAGTTAGGTGTTTATGTAGGTGGCTATATTTTCAACCAATGATGGTTTACTGCTGATCAATGGGAAAAGAGAAGCAGCTGGGTTTGTAATTAGTGATATAAAATTAGTTGCAGATCCACCCAGATCTGACCGTTCTAGTGGGTTTGGTATGACGTTGTGTCATTAATTAAGATCGTCCCACTAGATCACTCCCTCTCTTACTAGGTGTTTTAATTTTTTTGATAGGAGTTCTTCCAATTTATCGTTTGTTTAACTGTTCTGAATTTTCTGTTATTTAATAGTTTTTTTAATAGGGAAACATTTTCATCATTGGTCTTGGGAAAAAAAATTTGCTGGGCTGGCCTTGAGTGCAGGTTTCAGGTTTGGAGTGTTGTAACACCCCAACCCTAGATACCCAGAGTTGGTGCATTATTACATAATATTGGCATGATCACAAAATTTCAAGTCTCTAAAGACTGATTAGTTTAGTAGCCTTGGAATAATTATATCCATTCACAAAATTCACATTACATCATAAAGTGAAAACTACTACAACAACATCTTGTCTTCATATCCCTTCATACTATCCCTACAGGTCATTCATAAATTACTTCTTCACATCCTGGGAAAAATTTAAACATTGAAAGGGGTGAGCTTAGATGCTCAGTAAGGATAACAATATAGCGGAAACTTTCATAAATAAGCACAAACATTTATGGCAATGTATAACTAAAAACAAAAGCCTTTAAAACTTGAACTTCAGCATAATATGGAAAAGATAAAATGAAATAATTCCATTTACTTATTCACATGGATATTCTACTAGTCGAATTATCACATCCAATATTATTAACCACTTTCATAATGATGGAATGCATAATGCCAGACTATCATAACCACATAGCCAAGGCCTTGTGCCAATAATACAAATAAGATTTTGTCAAGGCCTTGTTCCAAGGCACTAGTTTGTCTCATTAAACCTACCGATGCATTGAGGAGCTATAGCAGGCTCCACCCATCACTTATGAAGTTTAATGCATTCCTCATATGAACAGGTTTAAACATAACATAAATATTCGTATTAAAACTAGCATACGAAATGTCAATACATTATCTATAAAGAATGAATGGTATAAAAATAAAAAATCCACAGTCAAACATATCACAAAACCTTCAATACAATATGGATGTTTTTTATCACAATAAATCAACTTCAAATAAGCTTAAAATCCATCAAAGGATGTTGACATAGATGAAATAAAAACTATTTGAGAGAAATATATCTTTTTTTGAAATCATTTAAAAGTCACATAATTATAAAATACAAAATTTACTTTGTAAATTTTATTATAATCTTGTAAGGTAAGCTTTGACGATTTTATAATGGCAGAAAATATCCGCACCCACCGTAAAAGTTAAAAAAAAGACATTCTTACCTTAATTATGTCGAAAATGTTAAAAAAGACCTTATTTGGAAAGTGAAGGAAAGATTCCCTTATAAACATCTTATAAAAATTAAACAAGGGTATAAATGACTTTAAACCGTAGTATATAAAATAGTAATAATGATTTGAAATACATTTTTATGAAACATGAATGTGGATGATAAAGAGGTGCCAGTAGATAATTACGTATAAAAAACCTCGGATAATGAAGAGATTGTGAAATAAACCCTTACCTTGTTATTTTCCATGGTTAAGGGTAGGTTAACCTCATGTATAATGGTGAAATAATTTTTATTAAATTATACAACAATCATATAAATTAATATGATATCATATATGATCTTTTAACATTGCTTTGTTAATAGTATCTTAGTATTATCGTCATTTCAGGTGTTAACTTACTCGTTTTGTTTTATATGTTTTGTTACATAAGCCGTGTTTTTTATGGATAGGTTGTATCTTATTCATATCCAGAATGATATCAAGTCATTAGACATTATTTTTAATCATCAAATTGAGAATTTTTCTTAAATGGATACGATGGGGAATGAATCACATCGCGTTCGTGGAGACGGTAGTCCATACGTACGCACAAGCGACCATATCATTCTTTTGATATTAAAATAATATATAATTGGATGGTATATCATATATACAGAATCATTATGATGTTATATTTAATATTTACTAGAATTACACATCATTATTATACCCGTCCAAATAAATATATATTGAATAACAATTACACCACGACGTGGAGACGGTAAGCCGTACGTACGCACGTATGGTGACATGTCATTCAAAGGATGGATAGAATAATGAATATGGTTGTACCATATTTATAATAACATCACAGTATATAGAAGATACTGGAGTTATTATTTTAGAATGGAAATAACAATGAAAGATGAAGTTGAAGAAGAAAGTAACTTGGAAGAGGGTGGTGAAAACATTTCCTTTTCTTCGGGTTCTTCCTTTTGATTTGATCAAAAGGGCTCCTTAGGTTGGATTTATGACTAACAAAAGGCCTCTATGATGAAGGTAGTATATTTGAGAGGGTATTTGGGCAGAGTTTGGATGAGTCAAAAGGCTTTGAAGGTGTGAAATTGAGAGAAGGGGGAGTGCCCTTTTATAAGAGGGGTGAGGGGAACCTTTGGAAAAGCTAGAAATATTATTTTATAATAAATTCATATTCAGTTTATAATGGCTCCAAAGTGAATTATTTAGAGATTAAGGTGGGGATAGGTCTAAAACCACTCATCCAATAGGTTTTAGACAGGTTTTGGTTACTTTATTAACCTTATATTTTAGTTTTAACTCTTAGTTAATTAGTTTGACATTTACCATGTCACTTTGTATTTTTATATTATATAGTTATTGAACATACAATATATATTCAAGAGCCCCCCAAGTGGTCCATTAATGATACACATATCATTATATAAGTACTTTGGATGAACCTTAGATTTTTAGGAATATAATATAAATTAATAATATAATATGTTTTTTAAAAACTCTTTTATGTCAATTTTGACACTATTTAATAATTGATTTTTGTTAAAGTATTAAAAACAATATTAATTAGAAAAAAATTCATTTAATCGATCCTATCATGTCATATTAATAAAAAAAATTCGTTTATTTCATCAAAACTTTAAAATTATATTTATTTTAATATTTATAATACCAATTATTTGATTCTTTCTTTAATAAGGAAAATATTGCATCATTATTATGTCATAAATAAATATAATTATTAAATGTATAAAAATTATAAATAAAATAATCTTATGTAGGAAAAAGTATTATATTTCTAATGAATATTTATAGTTGAAAATATAAAATATATAACCCAATGTACAAATTGTTTTTCTAAAAGATATATGCTTGTGTCATTTTTGTATTTACTTTAACTTATTTAATATAAAGTGTCATTATCACTTAAAAGTGGATCCATGGGGTCCCAAAATCGACCCAATGATTCCCATGGTTGGAAATATATCAACCAATAGGGTTAGGACACGTTTTAGGGTAAATTAATATTATTATAATATTATTTTTTTACCCTTATTTACCGGATTTACCCTTTAACCATGGTAAATAAAATATTTACCAAAGTAATTATTCAAAATGTCTAAAAATAACAGTTACCTATTTAAAAAATTTGGACCACCTAATTCCAAAATATGGAATCCATATTTCTAAATTTAAAACATAGAAATGGTAGAAATTAATTTAAAATTAATTCTCATTGTTAAAACTAAAAGTGTGTTTTTAAGAGATAATAATTATTAAAAGATTGACAGTTATTTATGTCTGGTTTAAATGTGAAATTATATCCAATGACCAAAATTGTATTAAATGGTAAAAATATATTCTAAATATACTTTAAAACCACTTAAATTCATAATTTATTACTATTAATTATTTTTATTAAAAAAGTTGTTTTTAATTAAATTTTTTTAATTTTCAGTATTCATCAAAATATAAAAGTTATCCCAAAAGTTCCAAAATTTTACCCTAGGCTAATTTTGATATTGAAAATCCAAAAATGAATTAAATTTTGCAAGATAAAATTTATAAAATTTCAAGAAGTGGGTATTACTATTCATAACGGCTAGTTTGATTGGTTATTGTGTGTGTTAGAACTCGAAGTTGCGTACCACACACGCTACTGTATTATTAAAAAAGAAGCATACTGTGGAAGCTTGGGGTGTTACATTCTCCCCTCCTTTAAATAATTTCAGCCTCAAAATTTCTAGAATACAACTGCATGAAAATACTCGGGTGGTTCTTCATCATATGTTCCTCAAGTTCCCAAGTTACTTCTTCCATCTTATGGTTTATCCACAAAACTTTTACCAGACGAGTCATCCGGTTTCTCATTACTTGTTCTCTCGTATCAAGAATTCTAACGAGATCTTCGTAATAAGACAGATCGGGTTTCAGTTCTAATTTCTCATAGGTGAGTACATGCATTGAGTCAGGCATGTATTTCCTCAATAGTGATATGTGGAACACATCGTGAACTTTGGAGAGACTTGGTGGCATTGCCAAATAGTAAGCTACAACCCCAATTCGTTCTAGAATTTTGAAAGGTCTGATGTACCTGGGACTGAATTTACCCTTCTTACCGAAACTTATAACTCCCTTAAATGGATATACCTTCAAGAAAACATGATCTCTTACCTAAAATTATAAATCCTTCCTTTGGTTATCGACATAGCTCTTCTGCCTACTTTGAGCTGCTTTGATGTGGTTTTGGATGACCTTTACCTTTTCCATTGTTTCCTCCACCAGTTCTGGGCCTACAAGTTTTCTTTCACCAACGTCATCCCAACAGGTTGGTGTGTGACATCGTTTTTTGTATAACTCATCATATGGTTCCATCTGAATACTCGAATTGAAGCTATTGTTATAGGAAAATTATACCAGAGGTAATTATTGATCCCACATACCCTGAAAGTCAAGTGAGAAAGATCTCAAAATGTCTTATAAGGTTTGAATAGTTCGTTCTGATTGTCCATATGTTTGAGGGTGGTAGGTAGTGCTCAAACGAAGTTTAGTATCCAAGGCCTTCTGAAGACTCTTACAGAATCTTGAAGTAAAATGGGGATCACGATCAGAAACAATCGATAGGGGTACTCTATGAAGTCTCACAACTTCATTAATATATAGTCTTGCTAGACGTTCTAGTGGTAGAACTTCTCTTATAGGAAGAAAATGTGCTGACTTGGAAAGACGATCAACAATAACCCATATTTCATCGTTCCTTCTAGGAGTCTTTGGTATCCCCATGACAAAGTCCATCGTAATATTGTCCCATTTCCACTCTGGTATGGGAAGACGTTGCATGACTCTTCCAGGCTGTTGCCTTCCAGCTTTCACTTGTTGACAAACCATACATCTTGACACAAAATCAACAATCTCCCTCTTCATGTTGTCCCACCAAAAGTGTTCCTTCAAATATCTTTACATATTGGTGCTCCCAGGGTGTATAGAGAAATTGGAGCTATGAGCATCATCTAATAATTCCCTTTTCATATCAGGTTTATCAGGAACACAAAGTCTCTTCCCAAATTTTAAAATTCCTTCTTCATACACAAAGTCTCTCAATCTCCCATCATTCACAACATTAATATTCTTTTTAAATTCTTCATCATCGGTCTGAGAACTCATAATATTTTCTAGTAAAGATGGTTTGGCAACCATTTGAAAAAAGCATTGATGTTTCACCTTCCATGGTTATTCCCATGTCCATATTCACTAGATCCATGAAAATTCGATCCCTTTCAATTCTCATATTGTTCAAAACTCCATGATCTTTTCTGCTCAAAGCATTTGCCACTTTATTTGCCTTCCCCAGGTGGTAGTGTATCATGCAATCATAATCCTTGAAGAATTCAATCCATCTCCTTTTCCTCATGTTGAGTTATTTTTATGAGAAAATATACTTCAAACTCTTGTGATAAGTATAAATCTCACATTTTTCACCATAGAGGTAGTGTCTCCATATCTTCAAAGAAAAGATCACAACTGCTAACTCGAGATCATGAATAGGATAGTTTTGCTCATGAATTTTCAAATTTCGTGATGCATAGGAAATAACCCTATCATTCTGCATAAGGACACAACTGAGTCCTTTATTCAATGCATCACTATAAATAATGAACCCATCATTCCCAGATGGTAGAGTCAATATAAGAGCATTGACTAATCTTCTATTCAGTTCTTTGAAACAGTCTTCACACTATTTTGTCCAAACAAATTTAACCCCTTTACGTGTGAGCTTTGTTAATGGGTTATCCAACCTGACAAAATTCAGGACGAAACGTCAATAATAACCTACTAAACCAATAAAACTTTATACCTCAGTTATACTCATCGGTACAGGCCATTCATGGATTGACTTGGTCTTAGATGGATCAATAGAGATTCTATCTTTAGAGAATATATGGCCAAGAAAAGAAATCTCCTGAAGCCAGAATTCACACTTGCTAATCATCCCATATAATTCATGTCTTCTCAGAGTCTTTAGGATAATGCGCAAGTGATTTTCATGATCTTTATAGATTTTTATGTATACCAAGATATCATCAATAAATACCACCACAAATTCATCGAGATATTACTTGAAAACTCTATTCATTAGATCGATGAATAAAGGGGGTTCATTAGTAAATCCAAAAGGCATTACTGTAAACTTGTAATGCTCGTACCTGGTTCGAAATGTTGTCTTCAGAATGTATTCCTTCTTCACACAGAACTGATGATATCCAGATCGAAGTTCAACCTTTGAAAAGTATTGAGCTCCATGCAGTGGGTCAAATAAATCATCAATGCGATGTAGGGGATACATGTTCCTTATTGTTATAACATTGATATCCCTATAGTCGATACATAACCTCATAGATCCATCTTTCATTTCAACAAAAAGAACAGGGGCTCCCCATGGAGAAACACTAGGGTGAATAAATCCTTTATTACTCAATTCATATAGTTGTTTCTTTAGTTAAACTAATTCCACAGTGGCCATTCTATAAGGGTACTTCGATATAAGCCTTGATATAAGAATTAAATCAATGAAATACTCAACTTCTCGTTCTGGAGGATGTCCAGGTAAATCTTCCGGAAACACATCTACATATTCTTTCACAATAGGTACATCCTCTATTTGAACACTCCTTTCCTCAACCATAGTCATTTCATTCTCTTCCTCCCCAATAATTGAATTTAGTTGAGCTACTGGGTGTGGATCTAGGTAAAAATTAGGTGGTGATGATTCCACTCTAAAGATAATGTGTTC